>JAKOOJ010000001.1:87157274-87684774 GCA_022577455.1 Arizona elegans
GACTCATTATGTGGCTCTTAAAGAAGCAACAACTTTAAGGTGCATGAAGAAAGACCTGGATATTTTTATTGTTTTCTGTACTCCTCCTCTGGCACTCAAAATGCATATTCATCTATAGCAATAGCACTTAGACTTATATGCTGCTTCACAGTGTTTTACAGCCCTCTCTAAGCGGTTTACAGAGTCAGCATATGGCTCCCAACAATCTGGGTCCTCATTTTACCCATCTCGGAAGGATAGAAGGCTGAGTCAACCTTGAGCCTGGTGAGATTCGAACTGCCAAACTGCTGGCAGCTGGCAGTCAGCAGAAGCAGCCTGCAGTACTTCATTCTAATCACTGCGCCACCACAGTTCAAAGATAACCCACCTTTGTTCAGGAACTCAAGGCACATGCCTAGTGCTTCTTCAACCTCCTACATTTCTTCACAACAATCCTGTGAGGTAGGTTGGGCTGAAAGTCACCAAGTGGCTGCGGATGGAATAGAAACTGGATCTCTCTGGTGTCAGTCAAATACATTAGCCATTTCACCTTAGTCCTTGCCCATCCTGTTTCATTTTTCAACTCTGAAAGTTAGTGGAGACCAGCCCCTCCTTCAACTGCTGGAAATTAGGTAGACATCAGAAAGTCACATGACCCTATTTTTAAACTGCCTATGACAGCTTCCTGCCACAACTCAATGACAAAGATGTTGCCGTTGCTATAGCATCATCCAGTATTACAGCAACACTGATGCTTGGCGGTAGGACAGTGCACTGAAAATCCAAGATACCCCTCAAAGTGAATGAAAATATGCTCTTTGTGACATCAAAGAAACTTCCAATACTGTAAATTTGCTTTGAGTTGCAAGGCTTATTGTCTGGGCTGAAAGCCCCATGGTTAGGAGGTCTAACCATGATTAGGAGGTCTAACCCTTAGATATATGTCGCAAGAAAGAGCCTTTGGGAGAAAAATGAACTATTTAATGTTCTTTTCTTTAATAAATTGCCACTACGATGCAATTTATATCTGTTCCACTGATTCATTGAATGAACTTACATTGCTAGAAAATAATAATAAATGGAAAACACCATATTTTAAGAACATAATAGTGCTACAGAAAGCAAAATGGTGCTGTATCCTTTAAATTCAATTAATTCCTGATAGTTTGCAATTGAATACCCATTTAACATGGAACCACTGAAGACTTACTTTTGAACAAATATGCATAGGATATTCTGTAGTGTATTTTAGGTTCACTGTACCCTACATTCTGCAATGAATAACGTTTTCAAACATATTTACTTGATTATAAAATTAGCTGCAGTGCCAGCAGTGTAATAAAAGCAAGGCAGGCAGAAAAAATTGCTGACTCCAGTGTAATCTCAGCTCCTCTGGACAGCCCTGAGCCTTTCAGTTAAACAGCAAGCTGTACTAATAAGATATAAAAATAATTCAGGCTAATTTGCCTCTTTCATACAAATGATGAGGAAAGTGATTCTTGGCTGGTGCATTAGCCATCCCAAAGGAGCCTCAAGTTTTATACAGTCGGATTCACTAGAATTGTAAAATTCATTATTTTATTTTTGCTGCTCAGCAGCCTTTTATAGTATTTTAAATTGAAATGCTTTTCTGCTGAAAAGGGGAACTTTCCTGCAACTCCTTTTAGTTACCAAATCAAATTTTGCTGTGAGGCAGAGATGATTCTACAAGGTTTTAGTAACAACATGTTCTAATAACATGAATCCTCCACCCCCTTCTCAACTAGTCATATGCTAAGTTAAATGTGATTATCCCAAGTTGTCATTTACAGCTCAAATATAATTTTTATGTAAGCTAAAATATTTTTCCCTACTACTGTAAATCAACGATTGCAGAGAAGAATAAGTTATCTTATACGGCCATTATATTTTTCCTGCTTCCCGGAAAAGAAATGGCCTGAGTCACAGACATCCGTAAGATTCATGTTGATCAGATGTCTTGAACTATAACATGAGATTGTGGCAGGGTGAGGTGGAGAAGAAACTTAATTCATATGTTCTGTTTCAGAATGCCTTACTGGAAATGCAAAGCTACTCTTTGGTGCAATTCACTGGAGGAGGACAAAGGGATAAAAAGGGAGGAGAAAGAATAAACAGCAGTATAGGATATTAAAAATGTATCACGCTTGGATGGCCTGACTTTAGCTTTAACACAGACAAGGCAATTTGACTGAGGCTAGGAAAAGGGGTAAGAAAAAAAAAGAGAGAGACAATGATCGGAGCCTTGTGAACATCACAGTATTAACACATACTAAAAGCAGTTGTGTGGACAAGCAAGAAGTTGGATGAAATAATACAGAACTGTTCCCAATATGAAACCAAGTCAACTAAGTGCCTAAATCTGCAGACCAGAGAGTTTGCTTTGTGTGCTCTTTTGTATATTGTTCATGTGACTTCCCCCATCTCAATGAAAACAAGACAATAGTCATCTACGTAAGTTCAAAATTGAATGGGTTTGGCTTACATAGGTCTCAAAGTTACATGCAACGGTGTAGAAAATTAATGATAGGTTGCTAGCCATAAAGAGTTGCATGGATTCAAGATATATACTTCCCTCCAGCCAAAGTACAAATTTTGATGCTGGGATCACTAACCTTTCCAAAAGGTCCTTTGGGAGCCAGGAGATGAAGATACACCCATAATTATTCAGTCTGCTTTTAGAAAGGGTTTCTGGAATGTTGGCCACTTGTCTATCATCTGCCAAACATACATTCATACATGTGTTGGTATGTGTGTGTGTATACATACACCCACATCCACACTCCCACGTCTTCACTTTGGCAGTAATATAACCCTGTACAAAATTAATCTCTTGTTTCAAAAAGTCCTCAAGCAATTATAGCGAGCAGTGAAAACTTGTAGATACATCAAGCGTTGCTACAAACATATGGGAATTGTCAAGCTAAGACACTGTTCAAGATGTATAGTTTCTGGGCTGAGCAGTTATTAGATACACCCAGTCTAATGGAAAGAAAGAAAGGGAGAAAGGCCAGAGATTATTCTTTAACACTTTCCAGTGAAACATTTATATACAAAAGATGAATTAAGTGTTTGCTAAGGAGAGTAACATAAGAACAAGTGCCTCTTATGCTGTTTTTAGCAATCAGTAGATCGTATAGAACAAAACTGACTTGCGTGATATAAGGATACATTGCATGCACAGGTATTCTCACATTTGTCTTTTCCATGGACAAGTGGTTGTATAACTTTTCGTACTGATCAACATCCTTAAGTGACTAAAGGTAGTTTGACAGGTAGTCCTCGACTTACAACCATCATTACAACTTTCGTTCAGTGACAGTTCAAAGTTACGACGACATTGAAAAAAAGTGATTTATGACTGTTTTTTACACTTAGAGTAGACCATCGCAGCATCCCCATGGTCACGTGATCAAAATTTGGACCCGTGGCAACTGGCATGTATTTATGATTGTTGCAATGTCCTGCGGTCATATGATCAGCTTTTGGGAACTTCTGACAAGCAAAGTCAGTGGTGAAGCTGATTCACTTAAAAACTATGTTACCACTGTAACTTGACAACTGCAGTGATTCACTCAAATTTTAGCAAGGGGTTCTCTGCCCGGTTGCTGGGTGGGTGTGGCCATGGTAGGCATGACCTAGTCGGCCTCCTGCACCATAGTGGGGGGGACGGACGTTTTTGCCCTCCCCGTGCTCTGGAGGATTTCTTCGAGCCTCCGGGAGGGCGAAAACAGCCTCCCCAGGCTCCAGAGGCCCTCTGGAGGCCGGAAACAGGCTTCCCAAAGTTTTGGTAGGCCAGTTTTTCGCCCTCCCCGAGACTCCGTGTGTGCCCTGCACTTACCTGCATCCAAAATGGGCCACGTAGGGACTCCTGGGAGGGGCAGGGTGGGCGGGGCCAGCCAGGAGTGGGATTTGGGGTTCTCAGAACTGCACGGAATCTTAGCTAGAGGTTCTCCTGAACCCCTGCGAACTCCCAGCAGCCCAGCCCTGGATTTACTTAACAACTATTGCAAGAAAGGTCATAAAAGGGGCACAAATCACTTAACTGTCTTGCTCAGCAATGGAAATTTGGACTCAGTTGTGATTGTAAGTTGAGGACTATCTGTATTAGGGAACAAGAATCCATCTTAACACTTTTTTATGATCTGAACTTTCATGAGTCTGTTGGGTGTATTTGGTTTTTAAGTTCATCTGCTGAGATCCTCTTCATAATTTCATGGAGTTTGACAATTGCATCATCAGCTCAAACTCCTTATGGCAATGATGCTGAACGTTTTGGGCTTGGCATATCAAAAATTCAGAATATGCCTAACTTGATTCTGCTGGCCTGTCACCTCCGCTCCAAACCAATGAGAAACAATTCCTTTACATATTCATGAAAGAGGCGGTGGTGAGGCCTCTCCTCAAGAAGCCGTCCCTGGATCCAGCAATATTGGCCAACTATCGTCCTGTCTCCAACCTTCGCTTCATTGCGAAGGTTGTTGAGAGTGTGGTCGCGCAACAGTTTCCGCAATTCCTGGAGGAAACATCCTATCTAGATCCGTTCCAGTCGGGTTTCAGGTCTGGGCACAGCATAGAAACGGCATTGGTCGCGTTGGTGGATGATCTCTGGAGGGCTCGGGACAGGGGTTATTCCTCTGTTCTGGTCCTATTAGATCTCTCAGCGGCTTTTGATACCATCGACCATGGTATCATGCTGCACCGGCTGGAAGAGTTGGGGGTGGGAGGCACTGTGTTGCGGTGGTTCTCCTCCTTTCTCTCCGACCGGTCGCAGTTTGTGTTGGCAGGGGGGCAGAGGTCGACCTCGAGGCCTCTCATCTGTGGAGTGCCGCAGGGGTCGGTCCTCTCGCCCCTTCTGTTCAACATTTATGTGAAGCCGCTGGGCGAGATCATCCGTGGCTTTGGGGTGAGATACCACCAGTACGCTGATGACACCCAGCTGTACATCTCCACCCCAGGCCACCCCAACGATGCCCTTGAAGTGATGTCCCAGTGCCTGGAGGCTGTGCGGATCTGGATGGGGAGGAACAGGCTCAAGCTCAACCCTTCCAAGACTGAGTGGCTGTGGCTCCCGGCATCCCGATATAGTCAGTTGACTCCATCGCTGACTATTGGGGGCGAGTCTTTGGCCCCCACTGAAGGGGCTCGCAATCTGGGAGTCCTCCTGGATAGGCAGCTGTCCTTGGAGGAACATCTGACGGCTGTTACCAGGGGGACCTTTTATCAGGTTCGCCTGATTCGCCAGTTGCGGCCCTTTCTTGATTGGGATTCCTTGTGCACAGTCACTCACGCCCTCGTCACCTCTCGCCTTGACTACTGCAACACTCTCTACATGGGGCTCCCCTTGAAGAGCACCCGGAGGCTCCAGCTGGTCCAGAATGCAGCAGCGCGGGTAGTGATGGGAGCAACATGGCGCTCCCATGTAATACCGCTCCTGCGCGAGCTGCACTGGCTCCCGGTGGTCTTCCGGGTGCGCTTCAAGGTGTTGGTTATCACCTTTAAAGCGCTCCATGGCATAGGGCCTAGCTATCTCCGAGACCGCCTGCTGCTACCAACGACCTCCCATCGACCCGTGCGCTCCCACAGAGAGGGCCTCCTCGGGGTGCCATCAGCCAAACAATGTAGGCTGGTGGCCCCCAGGGGGAGGGCCTTCTCTGTGGGGGCTCCCACTCTCTGGAATCAGTTGCCCCTGGAGATAAGGAGAATCCATGACCTCAATGCCTTCCGTCGTTCCCTGAAAACCCATCTTTTCCAGCAAGCCGGGTTGGCTTAGAAGAAATTTTTAAATTTTTTAATTAGTTTGTGATTCTTAACTTTCGGCCCAAATCTATATATATTTTTAAATGTTTTAATATTTGTATTCTATGTTTTTTATCTTGGCTGTACACCGCCCTGAGTCCTCAGGGAGAAGGGCGGTATATAAATTGGAAATTAAATTAAATTAAATTAAATTAAATTTGTTTTTAAAAATATAGTCAAAATGAAGCTGTTCTGGTTGCCATTCTGACTGCCTCTGCAATTTTCACAAACAGTACAAAGTCATACCCTATTCTTGTGGGATTTTTAGAGGCTCTGAAGCCTGCACAAGAGCATGGCCCTCTCACTGGACTTCTGGAGAGTTCTGAGGCTGCAAGATCACAATTCATTCCTGCGTAGCCTCCATAGCCTCCCAAAATCACACAAATTCACACTCTGTTCTCGCATGTTTTTAGGAGCCTCCAGAGGCCACATGACAGCATGGCCTTTGCATGCAACTTCCAGACCTTCCATAGGATGCATAACAGCACATCGCAGTCTTGTGTGGCCTCTGCAGCCTCTGCAAATCACAGAAGAATGGGGCATGCTTTCAAGAATAGTTGTCAGTTGTTGGCGAGTGCTTAGCATGTCATCCAAAATGTCATGGCAGGTCACCTTTGACATGCGTGTCATAGGTTCATGAGCAGTGTTTTAAGGATCGACATATTACTTACCCCTATTAGCATGAAATACTTATTGGAAAAAAGTTCCCATTGAAAAAGCAAACAGCTGCCAAGCAGAACTGTCTTCCAAATAAACACTCTTTACTGATTTGTTGTGACTGTAACTGAACTTATTTGAGAGAAGAGACATCACTGTGTCCATGGCTATTTTAACCTCATGGCAGAAGATACATGGACAATGCAGTGACTCATTATCTACAGACAAAAGAGACCTATGAATAAGAAATCTCTGTAGTTGGCTCTGAAAGTTTTATGCCCTATATATATATACTGCATGCTATCTATTATGTATAGGTAGTCCTCAACTTACAACTGTTCTTTGAGTAACTGAAGTTACAACAGCACTGAAAAAAAGGTGACATTTAACATTTTTCACACTTACGACCATTGCAGAATCCACATGGTCAAAATTCAGCCGCTTGGCAACTGGTTCATATTTATGACGGTCGCAGTGTTCCCGGGGTCATGTGATCACCTTTTGCGACCTTTTGACAAGCAAAGTCAATGGGGAAGCCAGATTCACTTAACAACCGTGTAACTAACTTAACAACTGCAATGATTCACTTAACACCTGTAGCAAAAAAAGTGGTAAAATTCACATGACAAATGCCTCACTTAGCAACAGAAATTTTGGGTTCAATTGTGGCAGTAAGTAGAGGACTACCTGTAAAACAATTATTTGCTAATATTAATGTACACTTTTATATGAATCTAGTACTTATAGTGGTTCTAAAAGAAGGACAATGAATTCTAAACATCCAGTGAGATATCCTAGATCAGTGATGGCTAACCTTTTTGCCATCGTGTGCCAAAAGTGGGGGGAGCAGGCGCGCGCGTGCCCACACCCATAATTCTATGCGCCCCGCCCCCATGCATATGTGCATGACCCCCCCCATGCTTCCCCCACTTTTGGCATGTGATGGCACAGTGGGCCCGGTAGGCCCGTTTTTCACCCTCCCCAGGCTCCAGAGCCTTTCTAGGAGCCTGAGGAGGCTGTTTGCCAACTTCCAGTGGGCCCAGAAGGCCCAAAAATCAGCTGACTGGTGTGCACATGTGCACCAGAGCTGAGCTTGCATGCCCACTGATATGTCTCTGTGTGCCACCTGTGGCACGCGTGCCATAGGTTCGCCATCACGGTCCTAGATATTGGTGTCTTATCCCTCTCTTCATATATGCATCCTAGGGATACGATTCATTCCCCAAGGTACCAGTTAGGTGCAGAGGGTGGGGTTGACTCTCCCCTTCTTTTCCTACTTGGGAACAGAATAATTCCTTAGCTGATCGCCTCTTTTTAAAGGTGCTTTGCTATTAAATGGCAATGTCCTCTCAGCTTTCATTTCCTTTTATAAACTTAACGCAGCGGACTTTTTAGGGTTAAAAAAAAAGAAAAGAAAACCAGAATGACTCCACAAGGAATAAAAGAACTTACTGAACACGCACTCCCCTCCGCCACACACTAAAAAACTTTGGTCCGCTTCCAAAGTGGACTGCTCTGCTTCTTGAATCCTTGGCTTTCATTCCAGTATGATACTAAAGCTATGACTAATAACCCCCTGCCTGTGCCTGCTGATAATTTCACTGTTGAGTAGCTATTCTGGTTCATCGTAATATGTCCTGAAGATGTCAAGACATTTTTTTTTAATTAAAAAAGGCTCAAAGATAAAATGTTCACAGGTCTCTAGCGCTATGAATACTCCTCTCTCCCCCACTCCCATCCAATGCATTTAACATCCTTGCTGCTGCAGGCAGATGTTTTCTAGGATTCTTAGATATTCTTAGATGCTGGCTAAGACAATGGCTCCCTCTATCCCCTTCCTCCGTGTCTCACACATACATTTATTAATTCAAACCAGATTTGGGATTGTTCCCATCTTCTAAAGCAAACATGCCATGTACCATGTTGGGTGAGTTCAGTCCCTGCGTATGTTGTATTTCACGTCTCACTATTCCCAGGCAAGAAGATTGCTTTTAAAGTATATAAAAGAAAAATACTTGCTTTGTTTGCTTCCCCCTCCCCCTTTTTGAACTATTTTCACTTTCAGAGTGACTCGAGCCTCATTTTACATTTACAACGAGAAACATTTGTAATGTTAATGAATTCTGACTTTGGAATTAATCTTCAGTGGAAACTGAGATGAAATAACTAACTTGCTAAGGAGAATTCATTTTAGAACCCTAAACTCTAAATCAGTGTTTTTCAAACTTGGCAACTTTTGAGATGTGTGGATTTCAACTCCCTTGCTGGCTGGGGAATTCTGGGAGTTGAAATCCACACATCTTAAAAGTTGCCAAGCTTAGAAAATGCTGTTCTGAATCATTCGAGTAGCAGCCTTGGATTGATAACACCTGCATGTTCATTAGCTGGCACATCTCTTTAAACAATAACATCTGCACATGGGAACGAACCATCGCAAGCCTAATTTTTATAAGTGGAACATCACAATCCATGTCATAATATGGCTTCTGAAAAGTCATCTGCCCACAGCAAAGCTAGTTTATACATTCAGTTGCAAGACACCAAATGTTAACTCCCATGCATGCATATGTGTAACACTTCTTGTTGAGACAAATGCACGGGAAATCCATCCTTGTCAGCCATGTTTTGGAATCAAGAGCAGACTCCAGTAAAGGCAGACATACATCTGCATGATTATATACGAGCAGTCCTCAGGTTTCGACCAGAATTGAGCCCAAAATTTCCACTGCTAAACAAGACAGTTGTCAAGTGAATTTTGCCCCATTTTTATGACCTTTCTTGTTATAGTTATTAAGTGAATCACTGCAATTGTTAAGTTAGTAACAATGGTTGTTAAATGACCCTGGCTTCCCAATTGATTTTGTTTGTCAAAGGGTTGCAAAAGCTGACCACATGACTCTAGCACACTGCAATCATCCTAAGTACCTGCCAGTTGCCAAGCATCCAAATTTTGATCAGCTGACCATGAGAATGCTGCAATGGTTGTGAAAACAGTCATAAGTAACTTTCTGCAGTGCTGTTGTAATTTCAAATGGTCATTAAACAAATGGTTGTAAGTTGAGGACTACCTGTATCTCAGTCTTACTTTCCCTATGGCAAAACAGAGAGAGGTATTCTCTTATGGCCATGGAAATGTATAGTCCTCCAGTTAACAGATAAACCTACCAACTTACTGCCCCACAGCAGAGCCTATTCTGTTTCAATGAGAGGAGGATGGGGGGGGAGCAACTGGTGCTCTTCTTAAATTTTTAATGTGAGACAATTTAAGAACAGGGACTGACAGATTTCCCTTTCTGCATCTCCCCTTTTACCTAGAGTTACTGGCTAGCAGAAAAAACATCACTGGTTGCTATCCTTAACTCTAACCTTGGGTGACTGTGGAGAATACTGGGGATAGAGGCTTGTCTAATGTTCTTGTAAAGAAGGCCACTTCAGTTTGTTTTTTAAAACCTGCTTAGCATGCTTCTGAAAGAACCAAACTTATGCACCCCCCCTCAAATACTCTAAAGGCCGTACACGAAAGGATTCTCCTGTGTCCTGCTGCTGCACGTGACCCAAACACCCAAAAAAGGATGAAATACATGTTCAGAAACAGTCTGGCTAGCAGGTGGACGCTACAGGCATAGCGGAGGAATTCAAGAGAGCTCCCTGCCCCTTCAGCCAATATCCCCTACCAGATATGGCGACCTGTCAATCAGACACAAAGTGAAATGAAAGGAAGTCATCATCAATGCTGCAAGGGAATGGGCGGATTGAGATGTTCTGACCAGGGGTTGGTTCTATTTACCTTTACTACCGGTTTGCAATGGGGCTGCATGTGCATGCACACTTCGCTCGCTTGCTTGCATGCACTTCTGCGCAGAAGCTTCCTGATGATGTCTGGGTCGGTGGGCGGAGGCTCTTGCCGGTTTTACTACTGGTTCTTGCGAACTGGTCTGAGCCGGGGGCTACCCACCACTGGTTCTGACTGGGAGCAACGTCCTGCAACAACTGTTACTTGTTACTTGGCTTTAAAGAACTCCTGTCAATTTCATTCTGGCTTTCATATATCTCAAACTGCATGAGAATGGCAGCATAGATGTGGCTGGCTACAACAAAACAAGTAGTTATTATGAATAATAGCATTAGTGCAAGCAAAACGCAGGCCAGTGTTTTTCAACTTTAGCAGGTTGAAGATGTGTGAATTTCAACTTCCAGAATTCCCCAAAGCAATGAAGTCCACATATCTTCAAGCTGCTAAGGTTGAGAAACACTGGCTTACACTGTTCTCCCCACTTCCCCGTAATAAAACCAGTAGAAAGTACAGCTGTCTGTAATTCTTTGCAGCCAAAAAGGGTAACCTACAATATATACATTTGGAATACCCTGTTTCCCCCCCCCCCCAAATAAGACATCCCCTGATAATAAGCTCAATTGGGTTTTTGAGCACATGGCAATAAGGCCAAGCATTTATTTCTGGGTTCAAAAAAAATAAGAAAGGGTCTTATTTTTTGGGAAACATGGGTACAATCAGCAATAAACAGTTCTCAGGTGGCAGTACCTGTGTCTTTTTTATGGTTTAAATCAACTAGAGTTTCAGGTTTGATTTTTTTAGGATAGGTTTACAGATTTCCCCCCCCCCAAAAGATTGCTAAATGCATGTTTTAAAAATAAGTGTAGCACTCTTCATTTTTGCAGTTCAAGCCAAAATGAACTTGGAGGGCAGTGCACGTGCCCACAACAGAAAGTGTACAGATTCCAACCCTGACCTCATCCTCATCAACATCATCAAAGAATCCTCACAGATTATTTGTATGGCAAGACTTGTTTTGGGAAAATGTGGAACAGCTAAATATAAGGTACTTCTAGAGTGGGCTGTGTGTTAAGCTGAATGGAACTAATCCTCTAAAAATGGTTCATGGGACCTCTTAGATCAGGCCTGTCAAACTGGTGGGCTGAATGCGTCACATGCAGGCCATGCCCAGTCCTGCTCAGCAAAGTCAAAAAATGTCACAATACATCACCATCAAGTTTGACACCCTTGTTTTAGGTTAAGCCATTCTAAGGTGTGAATTAGCCTGCTACAGTGCCTCCCCCCTTGAGAATTATTCCCTATTTATTTATTTATTTATTTATTTATTTATTTAGTTTGTTAAGCATATATGAGAAAACAAGTATAAGAATGAACATAACATATTAAATGAGTATGAATAAATGGGAACAGTAGGATAGGGACGGTAGGCACGTTGGTGCGCTTATGCATGCCCCTTACAGACCTCTTAGGAATGGAGTGAGGTCCGCGGTAGATAGTTTAAGGTTAAAGTTTTGGGAGTTTGAGGATGAAACCACAGAGTCAGGTAGTGAGTTCCAGGCATTGATCACTCTGTTGCTGAAGTCGTATTTTCTGCAATCGAGTTTGGAGCAGTTTACTTTGAGTTTGTATCAACTGTTTGCCCGTGTATTATTGCGGTTGAAGCTGAAGTAGTCATTGACAGGTAGGACTTTGTAGCAGACAATTTTGTGTACTAAGCTTAGGTCAGGCCATAGGCGGCATAGTTCTAGGTTGTCCAGGTCCAAAATTTCAAGCCTGGTGGCATAGGGTATTCTATTGCGAGAAGAGGACTGGAGTACTCTTCTCGTGAAATACCTCTGGACTTGTTCGATTGTATTAATATCCATTATACAGTGTGGATTTCAGGCAGATGAGCTGTATTCGAGAATTGGTCTGGCAAAGGTTTTGTACGCCCTTTTTTGCAGTACAATGTTACCAGAGAAGAAGCTTCGCAAAATTAGGTTAACAACTCTTAATGTCTTTTTGTCAATGCTGTTATAGTGAATTAATATACTAATTAATAAAATAGAATTAATATACTATTAATTCAGTAATTCTTCTGTTTGGTAAAAAATTGTGTTTATCTTCAAACAGATGGCTAAAATAAAAAGCCTGGTCTTCCTGGAAAGTCTGAGGAAGCTTCTGTCCGAGACCACATTATTTCTTTGCACTTATGAACTGTTTTGACCATGAGGGCAAATGCTAGGAGATAAATGAAGGGAGATCTTCACACTTTGTGTCTGTCTCACTTGGTTGTTGTTAGTTAAACGAGTCTCTGTGTTTAAGAGAGAAAAGAGAACATTTCCTCTCTCTCTCTTTCTCTCTCCAAGATGTGGTCTACACAGAAGTGAGGTTTTGCAATCACCATGTCTTTCTTAATAGATCTATTTTTTAATTCAAATATACTGAATGTTTGGTAGCATATATCAAAAGCTAGGCCAAGGCAACTACTGGTATATGAGTATTTATCTTTTTTTCCAACAGGACATTCTGCAACTTAATTACTGAATATTCTTTTATCCCTTTGCTTATGCTGAAAATCATGCCCTCTAACAGTTCCTATTTCCATTAGTTCTTACAAGTTGAATTTAAATTTATGGTAAGTTTAATTGGTTACATTTTATATTTCATGTTGTTCTGGAAAAAAAACAATTCTTTCTCTTCGATTCTCTAATAAATGCTGTCTTCATTAATTTGGCCACAATAGTGTTGGAATTCTGGCATATTATTTTCTGGATTCATAGTTTCCAACTTTTTTTTCAAAATGAATGAGATGAATCCATTTTTAAGAGATGTTTAAGATATCATTAAGCAACGTAGCAACTGAAGAATACGCTTAACACAAATTATTACTGCACTTTCTTGAATCCACAAAGGCCTAACAATGTGGAAATCTGTAGAGGGATATTTTATGGCAGGTTAGTGACTCTGTATGGTGAACATTATATTAATTTGCAGCATGTTAAATTGCTTGAGTCATCTGGATTCTTTTACTCACCGCTGGTGCTTACAGTAGAAATGTGCTTTCTGTAGCCAAAGGCTCCATCCAAATAATATAAGATTGCAAGGAGACCATACTGAACGGCCAACATTGGGGCTATTTCCATTATAATCATGTTATTACTTAGGAAATTCCCTTAAGACTTCTTAGTTTGGATAAACCCTTGTGGAAAGGGCATCAACCCCTTCAATTCTCAGCGTGCTGTGTGTACTAGGTGATGTTCATCCATACTGTCATTAATTGACAGATAGGAATTTGGCAGGAGGATCTCAGACCTCTCCCAGCTATATACCTACAACTTTCATTACTGGTACAAGAGAAGGATTTAAGACATAAACAGGGTAGGAAATATCAAAGCAGTGCAGTCTTTTATGACTGAAGCTGTCCCCCCTCTTGTGATTTTATCTTACAAGCTTCCTTTGAAACATTGCTGCTGTTTTGGAGCAGATAATATTTCAAAAGAATATTCACATATCTTTACACTTGAGAGGTAGAATAGCCCAGGGGATTATATTTTCTAGTAGTGTCCCCACAGTTGGTGAGACACCCAAAAATGCTGTTTGGTGCATTGGAAGGAGATTTTCAAGACCTTTTCCTTAAGAAAGTAAACCTCAAAGACTTATTAATTTTACTACTCCCTCCATAAATATAATTTTAGCTGATTCAGCCTTTATTCCTTTTATTTATGCTACTGGTGTTCAGCTTTTAGCATTTAATAGTACATTGGTAATGGACTTACTATAAAAGATAGGATAGAATAAAGAACCTCACACTTAAGGCTTCTTCTGCTACTATCATTTCTATTGTAAGAATCTTTTTCACTGTGGCTTGTGCAATCCGCACACATGATTATGATGAAAGCTTCCAAATTTGTTGCTTTCTCTTCCCAATATTGTCATCAGATTAGGTTTTGTGGGAGACATCAGTTTAGTCTAGTGTTAAGGCTAGAAAATGGGAGACTGTGAGTTCTAGTCTCACCTTAGCCATGAAAGCCAGATGGGTGACCTTGGGCCAGTCACTCTCTCTTAACCAGGGGTGTCCAAACCTGGCCCCTTGAAGAGTGGTGGACTTCAACTCCCAGAATTCCCCCAGCTAGGAACTTGCTCATATTTATAGCGCATGATGGCTGGGAATTCTGGGAGTTGAAGTCTACCACTCTTCAAGGGGCCAAGTTTTGACACCCCTGCTTTTAGCTCAACTCTCCTCACAGGGTTGTTGTGGGGACAATAGGAGGAGGAAAGTGTGTTGGATATGAGGGTGAAGGTTCATTCTCCAAGATAGTGGGTTGGTTTCCAAACATTTCATTACTAGGCTAGGTAACATCTTCAGCGGAGTTTAGGGAAAGTCAGTATCAGTGTTCTTCTGTTTATAAGGGCTTCAGGTGTGGATGTGTCAAGTGAGGGTCTTGTGATGGGTCAGGTGTGAATCATCAGTGAGAGTCTTGTGATGGGTTTTGTGATAGGGTGGTTACCTCAGATCACGGTCACTGGGAAGCTCAGAGTTTAGAGTTTACTTTATTTATTAGCCCTCGGGCCGTATCAAAGTGTGGAGTTCCAGACACAAATTGTTACTAAAATCTGATTAAAAACAATTTAAATTTGGATTTCACCACTGAGTCAATGCACAAGGCACTCTTCTACAGTTCTGGAATTCTGATATGATGAGATAGGATGGAAAGAGCTATTCTGTAAAGTCTTTTCTATGTATCTCAGGTCAATATAAGAAAAATGCCTAAAATGCTGCAAGAATAACGGCAATCTTTTAAAGGTGATATTTAGCATATCGATTTATCGAAAAGCAGAATGTAGATGCTCCAACTCCATATTACTCCCCAAAGAAAGTGGCTTAAAATGTATTGAAAACCTTATCATTTGTTTCTGTAATGATAATTTTCAAGACTGTATTTTCAATAGCACTGCATTACCATGTGTTTCCAAAATATCTCGGGAGTAGAATTCCTGCCTCTTTTATGCAGCAAAAGACTAATAATTTACATTATTATGAAACAGACTGCTTTGAAATGCTAAACATAAAATTCATAACAATGTATGAAACATTTTACATCTTCCTAACAGGAGAACAAAAAGGCCCTGGTAACTATTTTTGTGTGACACAGCCATTTCCTTCAGCTCATCCACAGTCCGTATCTTGAGATGCTTAAAGTTGGCTTTAATTCTTCCAGTTTTAGTGGGATTTTTCTACTTCTTTTGGTTGTAGATCAGAGGTGGGTTTCAGCAGGTTTTGACCAGTTCTGAAGAACCGGTAGCAGAAATTTTGAGTAGTTTGGAGAACCGGTAGTAAAAATTCTGACTGGCCCCGCCCCCATCTATCCTCTGCCTCCCAAGTCCCAGCTGATCGGGAGGAAATGGGAATTTTGTAGTATCCTTCCCCTGGAGTGGGTGGGAATGGAGATTTTACAGTATCCTTCCCCTGCAATGCCCACCAAGCCATGCCATGCCCACCAAGCTACATCCACAGAACCAGTAGTAAAATTTTTTGAAACCCACCACTGTTGTAGATCTGAATCACTGTTACTAATGAGATCAGGAGTGGAATGGGTCCAGTAGCTGAGGGTCACTCAGGTTGCTGTGAGCATGACCTTTCCCCTCTGGTCACAGCCCTCCATGACCACATTGGCTGGGGCTACAGGACAACTTTAGACAGGAACCCATCTGACTAGAGCCTTCTGAAGCAATGGTCAGATCTTACATAGGCTGTTTATAAATGAAGCTTCAGCACTTTCTTAATCATTGTTTTAGTGCTCTTCAGAGAGCACTAGTCCAGTGCTCCAAAGAAGGTTGATTCAAACTAGGAAAAGAGCAGGTTCTTCCAGCTGTGTATGTTACAGGTTTGGCCGCCACTTAATACATTACAGATTTTCCTCTGCTTCTGCCAACAAGAGGTCTCGCATGACTATAATTTTCACTCTATTTATTACTCGGGGCGGGCTGTGGGGAGGGCTTTACTAACTCATTTCTCGTTCCTGGTGCTCTAAGGGCTACTACAGGGTGTTGCCGACTACTAGAGCAACATTTAACCCACTGCTAGTAATGCTATTCCTTTGTACCATGCCTGATTCTGATCAGCCATTCTGTTTTGGACATAGGTTCAAAAATGTTCCTACCTTGACAAGTTTAAAGAAAAAACAAAGAAAACAAAGAAAGAAAGTTCAGTTATTTCTTGAAAAAGAAACTTTTGGGACAACCATGACCTGGATGACTGAGAATCTACATGTTGTTTCAAGCACTCACATTTCATGTTAGGAAAGATTTTGATGGCTGTTTTCCAACCAGAAGGTGATGTTTTGTGGGAGGGAAAATGAAGCTGGGAAATCCACCAATTGCTTTCATTAAAACAGAAAAGGAAGTATCACTTGCCAACTTCCTTACTGTGGTAGGATAGGACTTGACAATCAGGACAGCAAATTTTCTGCCTGGTCAGGAACAAGGAGTAACACTTTAACTATGCTAGCTACAAATTACAAAGGGGAAAAAAAGGTTGCAATATAATCTAGAAATTCTGCCATTGGCATCAATGGAAGGAACTTCTATTTTTTATAACAATAGTTAACAAATTAGCATATTGAATGTAAACAGCTCTGATGAAAAAATATTAACTTTTTGTAAACAGGCTGCTTCTGAACCTGCGATGTTATGAAACTGCTTTGTTCAATAAACTAAGATTAAATGTAGACTCAAGGAAGGGCAGAAAGATTAATATATGGAACTATATCAGATTTTAAAAAGGCATAAATGATTTAATTAAATGTGATATGAACAGACACCCTATTATTTATTTGTCCATTTATATAGCTGTACATATCACCAAACAAGTGGCACTGGGCAGTGTGCACCAAAGCTTTTATATTGGTTAAAATAAGTTTTAAGGTAACTTAACATGTTTGAGCAGATGGATAAGTTTATCAAAAAAGAAATACGTATACACAAAAATGGTTTGATGTATCCCTTTTCTGACTTGAAAGTCTTTTGTCACTCTCTGGATTTAACTACAGTACAGTCACTGGAAATGAAATCCAAGAGGAAACGATGCAAATTTGAATGTGGTGGGTTTCAATTTTTTTTACTACCGGTTCTGTGGGTGTGGCTTGGTGGGCATGGCAGGGGAAGGATACTGTAAAATCTCCATTCCCACCCCACTCCAGGGGAAGGTTACTGCAAAATCCCCATTTTCTCCCAATCAGCTGGGACTTGGGAGGCAGAGAATAGATGGGGGCAGGGCCAGTCAGAATTTTTACTACCGGTTCTCCAAACTACTCAAAATTTCCGCTACCGGTTCTCCAGAACTGGTCAGAACCTGCTGCAACCCACCTCTGGCTGAACTATTTATTTAACTCCACACAAGCATAGCCTAGCATTTGGCTGATGTTTTCAAGCCCGAGATTGGCCTTAAATTTCTTTGTATCCAACTATTATCTCTTTCTCTCTTGAAAAATATTAAACATTTCCTATAGATTTAGTCTTTAAGGTCCAAGTGAACTTTTTGAATTATACATTTGAATAAGATTAACTGTATGAGAAAATTCAGGTGAGGATCAAATCTAAATTCATGTCACCATCACAGTAAATCAGTCTTAAACAAAGTCCCATTGGAATGTTTTTATCGTTGCATTTTTTCATTTTGTAAAACTGCTTCAAGATGCATGCATATAGGATAGAATATAGAAATATGTTGAAATAATAGAAAGTACTCGTAACTCAGGTTTTAGATTTTGGCAACAGTTTGCTCTCTAAGCTTGTTTCAATTTAGTTTCTGAATGTTTCGTTACCAGACTACCGGTAAGTAACATCAGCAGCAGGATTTTCTTGTCCTATTCCTCTTTATCTTATAAATGTCTTTTGTGCCAGTATGGCCAAAATAAAAATATGTTAAATAAATAATACTATTGCCAATCCATGTGACCATTGGCTATACCAGGCAGGAAATGAAGCAGTTTAAGCTCAACATATCTTGAACAACAGGCTCCAATGGCACTTTCCCCCATCTTTTTAAAAGAATAAACTGCTTTTCTTTCTTTCTTTCTTTTTTTTTAAACACAAAGAATTTGGATCTAGTTAGCGTTTGGATTCCCAAGCACCATTTGCCTACTTTCCCAGAACGTTTTGGATCATTGGAAGGTTAAATTCCCGTCTAACAATGCATAAGCCGCCAATAGAAGCTGAACCCATCTCTCCTGCGCACAGCAGTGATTACATAATAGAAGAGGTCAAAATTAGGTTTCGCTCCTCATCTCCCCCAACTGCAGTCTATTTACAATTCTATGGCTAATTTCATTATTGAAACAGGCTTGTATATCAGAGCTGGATAAAGAAGCTTTCCATGTGTAGAAGATGACATGAACTTGACCCACAGGTCACAAGTGCTTGGGTGCATACAGTGAACACCTGTGCTAATTAAGCCTACCATTAACGTGGGGGTTACCACTCATGGCAAAAGTTTTAAATCAGCTGCCACAGGCCACAGACAGTATTATATTACTAGCACCATTCCTCAACAACAAGGAGAAAAAATAAATCCCGAATGACCTAAGAGCAAACTGAAATGCTAGAAGGATTCAGCAGTTACAAATTATATTTATCCATCTGAGGCAAGACTACCAAAATGGTGCCTGGAAAACATTTATGAGGTGGATTTCATTTTTTAAAAAATTATTATAAGCCACCATCTTTTTGAATTAACAAATTATCCCTATGAACTTCACTTGCCACAGAACAGGGCATTGTAATAAGGCTTTGATCCGGCACAGCAGGTGAGTTGTCCCACTGACATAATGTGTGATCATGAAGCAATTCATGCATCAAATCTGCAAACCACCCTTAAGAGGCTGATTGCTTTTCAGCTTTAAATATATGCCCACAATGAGGTACAGGCTGAAGTCTACTCCAATAGCAAAGAACATTTGCTGGGTAAAAACAGAATTTTGCAAAGCCAATGGAGATGATACTTCTTTAAAAAAAAACAACAGATATGCACTGTTTTGCAAAAAAAAAAAAAAAAAAGAGTTGGGAGAAATGCTTTCGCTGAACAAAGCAAGCATTAACATCAGTTAATGCTGCAAAAAAAACATTTAACCAACCAAAATTCTGCATCATATTAGCTGATTTAAGGGTCTGGAATCCAAATTCTTGGATATTTTGAAAGACATTCAGTTATAATGAGATCAGACAAATGAAAACCATCAGCAAGTTAATACACAGCTAACTAATTCGAAATCGACTAACATTAAAAATCTTCAAGGGGCTCCAAATACTTCACTGAAATAAGGTCCCTAACACTGGTAAACTACTGAGCAAAATTTCTTATCTGAAAGTGAGACAGCTGCAGAAAAAAATCAGGCTCAAACTGGAAATCAACTGTACTTTTTTTCCTTCTTCCTCTTCTGGCACACAAATCTAGCAGAGACTGAGCACAAAGAATCATACTGAATTGGGCAGAGGGCCGTTGCCAGGAAACAACACTCTTCCTTCATAAAACCATTTCTTTTGGTTATCTTGTTACCTGTCCTGATTACCTTTCCTCTGCCACACCAAGGTCCTACCAAAAAGCGATACCAACCAGGAATCAGTTCCTCAAAATGGGCAAATGAAAAACTTGACTGGACAAGGATCAGATTGGGATCGGTTCAGGTGCATAGACTAACTAATCAGAATCCAGCACAAGTAAAGAACCAATCAGAGACAAACTTGTCTGAAGACCAATTAAGAGTCAGGACACCTGGCTACGAAGACAGGAACCCAATCAGTCCCCATTCAGTTGCCTGTGATCTGTGTAACACCCAAAGAACCACTCTGAAAATGCCAGCCACAACTGCCAGTGAAACACCAGGAAATTTGTTGTCTAGACCAAGGTCTACCTTGGCAACTTTAAGCCTGGCGGAGGTAAAAGTTGAAGTCCTCCAGGCTTAAAGTTACCAAGGTTGGAGACCCCTGGTCTAGACAAGTCACTAAACCCTGAAAGATACCAGCTGTGAAAGCCTAAAATCAATATATTCTCTTAGAAAAAAAATCTGACCCATTTTCCCTCTTGTTTTCTTGGCATATGGGAGATCAGGAAGGAAGGCAGGTACAAGATCAGAGAAATGACAGCAGATTTTTATTGAGGTGGAGATATCTTGCAATACAGGATTCAAAAATATGTGGAGTCAGTCTGAAACTGGAAAGGGGGAACCCCATGCAGCTTAACCTTCTGTGAAGGAATTCCACAGCAATTATGGAATCAAAGCCTTTTTTTAAAAAAAAATGTTTGCAATGTATTTTAAACAAACACTCTGGAGACAACATTTAAAAGCCCCAAGCAGTGAAACAATAATGAGTTTATGACCTAGGACCATAAATTCTCCATTTTCATATTGTGACAGGCATCACAAATATATGTGATTAAGTCAGCAGTTATGAAGACATACAGTGCAGGCCACTCAACTCTCAAAACTGCCATTTATCATTTCCTGAGAGAATAGCTTCTTGGCATGAGTCCTCTGCAAACACAACTTAAAAAAATTCCAAAACAACTTCACCATTCCAGCAGACCCTGAATACCATTCTAATTTAGACTATTTTTCATGTCAACTAGACTATGAGTTGGTTTTCATTTAATGATGGAAGCCCCTTTTCAGATATCTAAATACGTTTTAAGCAATCTACAGTGAACTACCCTAAATGCTAAGCATTGCCAGTCACAGATTGAAATAAAAGTGAGAGAGAAGAATTATTTATAAAGAATAAAATGCCTTGATTTAAAGTTGTTTCAGTCGTCTAGAATCTGTTTCAGTGCATCGAGATTTGCACTGAATACTTGTTCTTCAAGAGTCACTCTTGATACTTCAGAATTAGGGATCTGATATAAAATCTTTTAAATCCTCGAACAGTCACACAATGATTTTTTTTTTATTACTATAAATTTTGCATGCCAACTACAAGATTGTCTATAAAAACAAAATAAATAAGGATATAGCAAAAGGTTTGGAGGACTATGTTTATGATTGTGAAAGCTAATTAATGGCTTCTTTCTTAACTGTTATTCCAGGATGCTCCCCAGAATGGCATTGAAATATTAGAGTTAGGTTTTTCTCTCCCAAGAAGTGGCAGTTACATTTTTTTTTTCTGGTCTTTATTTCCGAATCCAATTCTGTGGTTTCATTTCCCACACTCATACCATGAACACCACTGCACAATGAGTTAACAAAAGGCTGCTGGAATCAACTTCCTTTTTGATAGCTCTCTATTATAGCTCTGAAACTGCACCTATTCATTCAGTGATCCATAGCCTTTCCCTTTAAAGAATGAGGCCAAAAGAGGCAGTAGATGAGAATCAAGACAAAAAGCAAGTACAATGCTAAAAGAAATCTCAACATAAATAAAGCTACCAAAAAAAAAAAGTGCAACTGTAATCTCCATTATTGAAGGGCTAAAGCAGTATTCCTCAAACTTGGCAAGTTTAAGGTGTGTGATTTCAATTCCATGCTGGCTGGGGAATTCTGGGAGTTGAATTCTGCATATCTTAAAATTGCCAAGTTTGAAAACCATTTGGCTAAACTAAGCTGTGGCCCTGAGGCTGGATGTAGCTCTTAACTTTACGTCATGTAGCTCTACTCCTAGTTTTGGAAGCCCTGTCCAGGAGATCAGCTCACATCTTTGACAGGAGCTACATCTCTCTTCCCCTTAGTTGGCTATACAAGAGAGAGGAAAGACAGTTCAAGAAAGATACGAAGTTTGGAAAAGATTATTTGGAAGAGGGAAAAGTGGTGTATCAAAGGGAATTGGTAAGGAGAAGTGGTTTCAGAGGACAAAGTTTCAGAGAAAACTTTTCTATGCACTTACTTCTGCTATTCTTTAAATCAGCATTCCCCAATCTTTCTAGGTTGGTGGCCCAGTGAGGGGGCAGAGAGAGTATAATTTTGCGTGAGGGACAAGTGTGCACATACACAGCTTCATTTATGTGAACTCCGACACTTGTGCGAGTGGGGCTGCACGTGCGCTTACCTGCTACTGGCACAGCCCGGTTCTTAATGGGCCATGGCCCAGGGGCTGGGGACCCCTGCTTTAAATGACCATCTCTTATTTTACAGAAATTTGGCATGGCCTCTGTGTTATAAGTCCACTCTCTTATTCAATTTGCCCCTCAGAGTTGGCATGCTGGCCGTTTAACAGGTCAATGATCACTGGGCAAGTCCATGGACTGCTTATAATTTGATTATGGTTACACGGATCAAAGAGCCCATGGCATTAAGAATGCTATCAGGTCAGCTTAGTATTATTATTTAATTTCTTGGCTTGCATGATAGTAAGGGCTACTTCCACCCCAATTCTCTAGTACCCAAGACAATTCCTCTGCTGCAGGCATCTGGGAACATCATCATCATGTAATCAAACCACCTGCTCAGTTAGTCTCTTTTAAAAGCTTGAAGTCAAGTTTAGAAATGCTGGCTGAAATGAAAAGCAGGGGGGGTTAAGTGAAAAATTAAGGGGAGTGGAGAAAAGCAACTCCAAGATGTCCCATAAAGTTAATGCTTTAAGAATGTTTGACCTTTATTAGACAATAATTGACAGGCCAATTGATAGTCAAATCTTTTTTTAACCTATCCATTGCCTAACTTTACCTTCATTCCACAAAGTGCAAACTGCCTATCTTTAGCAAACCAAAGCATTAAAAAAATGGTGACGCACGCAGAGTAGGAGCAGGCTTGCTCAATGTTCACAGATTCTCCTTGAGCAATATTTGCTCTTTCACTAAATGTGCCAGGTGACATCACTGGATTCTAGGAGCAGGGCATTAAATCCAACTCAATAGCCCAAAAATAGAGCAGACATGCCATTTCCTGGAACTTTGACTTCATTAAAAAAAAAAATCTATTTGAAGTATTCCATTTTCAAGACTGGCCCCTCATTAGTTTTAGGAATGTTTTTGATACTTCATGGAATGCTTAGAACTTTCTTCTTCTTTCTGTTCTTGGCATTTTATAGTGGTGATACTGGGGTTAAAAATTAAAAATAAAAGCATGTACTTTTTCTACAGCATTTGTTTAGATTTTTTCTTTTTAGTAAATCTCACTTGTTGAGAAGACATTACCATGATCAACTATGAAAACATTCGCTTCCTAAATGGTCTTTGAAAGAGCAATGTTTTTAACAATCTTCATAAAGACAATCTGTGAAAACAGGGGAAGGGGGAAAACTTTTCCAGGGAAGAAGTTCCCACCTGTCCTATTTTCTGAACTGGAGGATCTTGGAGCTACTTACTTCATTGGATCTTGCAGTGGAGGAACCTAGAATAGATTACAACAAATTTACCCAGATCCCAACTCAAAGAAGACTTTGTAGCTGACAATCAGCACTAGAGCTGTACACAGAAGCAAACTTTAACCAGTGTGACTCCATCAATATGGAACTAGCTGGTGTCACTCATTATTAGGTTTCCCTAATATTCCATTTTACACCAGCTGTAGCAGTGGTGGGTTGCTACCGGTTCTCCCCAGTTCTTACGAACCGGTAGTGGAAATTTTGAATAGTTCGGAGAACCGGTAAATACCACCTCTGACTGCCCCTGCCCCCATCTAACAAGACACCGTAGCTTTAAATTGAGAAGCCAAGAAGCCTCCCAACTGATCGGCTAGAAACTATCCGCTCCTTGTAAACTGCTCGGTGGTGGTAGATTGGCAATTGAGGCCAAGCTGCCTGAAAGTGATTTCTGATGCTCTCGATGGTGGCAGAGCAGCAAAAAACTGTCTAAACTCTTGCAGCAGCTCTTCAAAGGGCCGCCCTACAGCTGATCAGCGATAAAAGACAGTGTGGTGGTAGACCAGTGCACTCCAAAAACAAATGGGTAGACTGATATGCTCCAAAAACAAATGGGTAGACCGGTACGGCTCTGCAAGCAATTAAAAGCCTAGCAGACCAGTACCTCTGCTAAATCCTAAAGAATTGTTTGGTCAAAAAACTCACAGTGACTCTTAGATAATAGAACAGACAATGACTGAAAGCCAGATCTGCTAGAGATGTTTCTCTCAGGCCGACTGAGTCGAAACTGGGCCTGAAAGGAAGGAACAAGGAGCGTGGTCAAAAAACTATGACTCCCCTTGACGTGAGTGACATTGAGTTGACCACGCCCACCCAGTCACATGACCATGATGCCACGCCCACTGTCACATGACAATCAAGCCATGCCCACATAATAAGCCACGCCCACAGAACTGGCAGTTTAAAAATTTTAGAACCCACCCCTGAGCTGTAGATAATTCTACTTTATATGTGGGGTGGTGTTAGCAAATGGGTTCAATCAAAATAACTGCATAAGAAGTTTTTTTAAAACTGTATGACTTCTCTGAACAGCTCTGCATACTGAAATCCTGAAGCAATTTTCTCATGGCCCGATAACAGTTTGGGGATGCTTTTTGCTTCAAAGGCCCAAGAAGAGATAGCTGAGTTTTCTTTCTTTAAATGAGATGTTAAGCAAGATGGTTTATGTTCAGAAGCAGGTTCATCTGTGTGAAACTGATTCTAACAAGTAGCCATTGAATTTGCACACTGTGGATAAATACTCTGTGTTGTTATGAATTCTCCAAGAATGGTGTAAAGTCTTTTGACACAGGCAGACTTGGGAAGCAAGAGTTATCTAAATTTCTCTGAAACTCTTTGTTGATAGTAAAGGTAAAAAGTAAAAGTTCCCCTCGCACATATCTGCTAGTCGTTCCCGACTCTAGGGGGCGGTGCTCTACTCCATTTCAAAGCCGAAGAGCCAGCGCTGTCTGAAGACGTCTTCATGGTCATGTGGCCGGCATGACTAAATGTCAAAGGCACACGGAACGCCACCCCACCAAAGTGGTCCCTATTTTTCTACTTGCATTTTTTTAATGTGCTTTTGAACTGCTAGGTTGGCAGAAGCTCGGACAAGTAATGGGAGCTCACCCCATTACGCGGCACTAGAGATTTGAACCACTGAACTGCCAACCTTTCGATTGACAAGCTCAGCATCTTAGCCTTTGAGCCACCGCATCCCTAGTCCCTTGTGGCTAGTAGGATATTGCAAATAGCATCTTGAGGGCTTATCAAAACAATTCTCTAGCTCAATTTATACCTAGCATAATTAAGGTGGAGTTTTATATCTGAGTTTCTTTCTCATATTTTTCTCTTCCGTGGAATTTAGGATTTTTTCCCCTGCCCTTTTCTATAACTGTTATGCTTCTCCTCTTTCCTAAGGTTTGTTAGACTTCCCTCCACAAATGGGAACAACAGTATATTATAGCATTAATGTTGTGAAATCTATATCTTATCTTTACACAAACAAAACTTGCATCAAAGAATTGCCTTCACTTTGCAGGGCCCTTCTAATAAGGAAATTAAATATTTGATATCACTGAAATTCTCTAATCTTCTAATTCCAAGGAAGTGAAGACATATGGATGGATGATTGTGGTCTCTGTGGCAACATAACTCATAGGATGAGTTATGATAACTACTGATGTCATAAAACATGCTGCAAAATACCAAGAAAGAATACATAAAAAAGTTCCCCATTAAAAAAAAGTTTGGAGATGAACTGATTTCAAGATACGGCACAGCCCACATCATTATGTCAGTTAACAGCACTGCAGAAGAATACAAAACAAACCCACAGATGTGTTGAAGAATGCAGATGAGTTTGTGTATGAAAGTAATAGGGGAGAAATTCCAAGAGACAAAATGTAAAGTAGTTAGTGCATTGCAGATCTGGAATAAGTAAACATAACACTAGGCCAAAAATCAGTGAAAAACTACTAAATCATTGCGTTTATATTATTGTCAGTATAATTTTTGAACTAATCCATCAGTAGGTTTGAATAAACATATTAGTGATTTGGATATATAATGCATATCATTGTACATTAAACTTCTAGAATTTTACAGGTAAACTCCATGCAACAACGCAACTATCTGGCTAAATATTCGTTTATACTGGTAGCAAATTAACTAACATATCAGTTAAAAGAAAGGTTAAATATCAGTTAAATTTAAAGTATTTTTTTTCCTTTTCTATTCATCAGTAAAATAAAAAATGGAATTTCCATTCTGAAGTAGACATCAGTTACCAACATTCTGTGGGATTGGCTGGACAAAGAGAATTGGTTTAGTCTAGATTTGAACATACTGTTTACAGTGTAGTATAAACTTATTCTGTTCCAGCAGGCTGGAATATTACAGCAAATTGGTTTTTTAACTGTCTCCAAATTATTTTAATTGTTTTATTTTCTCCCTTGTGAAAACTTTGCAGTATGCATTCAAGAGCCAATAGGTATTTCTAGGAAGCAGCAGAAGAGTAATTGCAAAACTCTTCTGAACTCCACCAGAACTCAGAATCACAGAAGCTATAATCCAAGGACAAACTAAGTCTTATATACAGACCAGTAATAGTTTTCACTTACCTTCCCTACTGGTTCGGAACTGTGAGCACGTGCGTGTGTGTTTGCTTCACGTGTGCGGGGTGCTTCTGCGCATGCGCAGAACCTTCTGTGCATGTGCAGAGCATCTGTGATGACATCCAGGTGGGTGGGCGGAGCCTCCCGCTGCCGCTGCTACCAGTTCGCCTGAACTGGGGCGAACCGGTAGAAACCCACCACTGATACAGAAGTTAAGACATCCCCAGACTCCAAGCCATCTCCCATGGTTCACAACAGATCCTGTTTCTTACTCACCAAATAGTTCCCATTGGCTGACTTGTTGTTATGGCTATCCCAGTTCATAATTTCTTATACACTGACAAAATCACTCTCTGCTTTCTACGAATACCTAAGAAGATTCAAAATTACACAGTGTAATTCGGAAGAGTATTTCTATACTACGCCTCCGGTACTGACGCCACTTGGGTGGTTATTGAGCCTTGAAAATTCAGATTGGTTACCCTGAGACACACAAATATCAGGATTATTTGTGTCTGCACACTTACATTTTTTTGTAGTCTTCTATAATATTCTTAGTTTCTTCCATGTGTTTCCCCTTACAGCTTTAGTACCATTAAAGAGAAAAGGCAGAATAGCTTCAAGCTTGAGGAACATACCATGTGACAGCTTCTGCTATATATTTCTCGAATCAATACATCTTCATTTTTCCCCAACCTCATCTGAGTTTTTTTTTAAATGGCTGGCCTGAAATGGCCTTTGGAGCTTTCAGTGCAACTACAGCATAAAACCTTCAAACCTGGAGATACAGCTTGTTCTTGGTATTGCTTGCAACTGCTATAGTAAAGTATACGTCTATCTCCATTTTTAGATACCCCTTACCCTTTTCACTACATTTACCTCTTGCTTTACAAAATTATTAAATTCTTGGGGAATCCCTTTATCAGTTGCAGCTCAAAAATAAGGGAGATTCACTGTAAAGATGAAAAGAAAGCTTGGTCAGGATCATCTTTATCATCAATACCAGATTATGTTACCCTGGCCTTAGTGGGGTAAGGCAGGGCTTCCAATGTAGCTACTATATCTACAGTTTCATACCAAAATTATTCATTGCTATCCTGTTTTGTTTTGTTTTTAAAGAAAGCTTGCAAACTGATTTTCTGTTGTATTAATTGTGTCTAATGTAGAACACACTTGATTTCATGGGATAAACCTGTTGTCAATAAAAGGTTCCCTTGGATTGCAGTTCAGCTCCTATCAGCATATTGTCCAGTTCTGCAGAGTAATGCGAATTCAGGGACACATCAGCAAATGACAACTTGGATATGCCCTAATTCTGCTATATAGTGAAATTTGGATACAATCAACTGGAAGTTATATGTTGAGATTATTTTTAATCAGCTTTATGTATCTGATCTGAAGGATTTTAAACTTGTGAAGTTAGGCAGGTCATGTGAGGCAGCTTGGGTGTTTTATGGTATTTCAGCGCTTCTGTTCTTTACCAGAAGTCACCAAGATAAATAAAAGTTGATAGAAAAATAAATAGGGGAATGATTTTTCATCCAGGATCCTTGGCATATTATACTTTATTTGACTCATTTCCACGTAACACTACAAGGCTCAAGCTGTACCAGAGTTTCTTATAAAATCTTTATAAGACTGAACTTTACCACTTTGAAATAATGGTGCTTGTTTATGGTACATACATCCTTGTTAAAACTGCTCTTTGATTACAACTGAAATAATGGATGCTTAGTATGCTTCTAAAATACAGTGTAAAACTTGAGGTGTCACATGACGTTTCATGATTTTTTTCCCCTTTGTTGAGCTGGGGTGGGCGTGGCCTGTGCATAACACATCCAGCCTGTGGACCGCCAGTTTGACACCCCTGCTCTAAAATATTCAGTTTATGCTTATTATTTTTAAGAATCAGACATCTGTTTTTCTTTCTTTCTTTCTTTTCTTTTTTTACTATTTCTCCTTACTTTCCCTTTTTGACAGTAGAAATACATAATTGGAGTACTGAGAGGAACAGGAGAATGTGGTGAAAAGCTTTGAAACATTTGCCCAACTGCTACTTTTCTGCTTCAAGCCATGCCTTTCTGCAACCTGAGTTGGCAGATTCTGTTACGTTCCATCCTGCCTATGCACTACCCATGCAATAATCTATATGGGGGCCTGAAGAGATATCTTGTTTTTTTTAAATTAGCTTATGTAAGATAAGCATGCATGCAATAAAATATGAAATGCTGCTTTTCATTTCTTATATTTTTATTGCTTTCTCTCTAGCTGCATACATTTTAATATTTGGTAACCAAAATTTAATAACCGTTTTCAGATCTCTCAATATTTGTCTTTCCTTGAATATACAATTTCCTATAATAAATTATAGATGAGTTATCTGCAAAAGTCATAATGAAAATGGCTATCTTAATTGGCATAGAATCAGATTTCCACTCATCCCTCACAGGTTGTATATAACATTATATATAAATAGTTTTGGGAGTAATTCTTTCGAGCTTGGACTCAATGTTGGTGAAAATGGCAATGCTACTTGTAGGCAATAATGAGATTGAATAGAAAAGAAGCATTATTCAGAAGTAGACATTATGTTAAATGCTGTTTATCATGAATGATGGAACATTTGGAAATGTTAAAGTTGCATGACTGTACTTTATGTCTGTCTAGGTTATTGTGACCAAAATTGATCTTACATGTGGAATATGACCTATTCAACATTTTTACGTATCATTCCTCCATCCACATTTTCCTCTCTGCTTTACAACTGCTTATGTGTTCTGTAATTCTGTAGGCCAAGTGTTAGGCAATATAAGCATCTACATGTATCCATAGTTATCTATAAAACATGAAGTAAAGGGAAGATTTTGTTGTGTGTCTTAAAAATAGGGACAGTCATCCTATTTTCTTTGGCATTATAAATGTTTTTTCTTCTTGCCTTATCTGCACTATACTTCCATTTCTTTTTCTTTTGTTCAATCATGTCCAATACTTGGATACTGCCTGGACAAGTCCCTGACATTTTCTTGGCAAGGTATTTCAGAGGTGGTTTGCTATTGCTTCCTTCCTAGGGCTGAAAGAGAGTGACTGGCGCAAGGTCACCCAGGTAGCTTTGTGCCTAAAATGGATCTATAACTTGCATCTCTCAGTTTCTAGTTCAGGGGTGTCACTCAATTTCACTGAGGGCTGCATCAAGGTTGTGTTTGACCTTGTGTGTGTGTGTGTGTGTGTGTGGCCAGAGTGGGCGTGGCCTGCTCAATGTCACTCATGTCGGGGGCACCTGTGGCAGCCCGAGCACTCTGCCAGTGAAAACAGGCTCCCGAGCTCCGTTTCTGGCTGTGAAGGCCTCCTGCAACCTCTACCAGCAAAAACGGAGCTCGGAAGCCTGTTTTCGCTGGCAGAGGCATTGCAGGCTGGTTCCTGTTTCCAGGGTGGCCCTGGGGCCAGATCTAAGCACCCTAAGGGCTGGATCTGCCCCCCCGGGCCTTGAGTTTGACACCCCTGTTCTAGCTGAATGCCTTAACCACTACACCAAACAAGCTCTTATTCTTCCAATACTAATTAACAATTAGTAATTAATTTGTTGTGATGTTCTAGTAGTTAAAATAGTAGTCCTAGTTATATTCAATGGAAGAGCAACAAAGATGTTCATATGGCATAACTTGTAAAAATTCTGGCACAGTCAACAAGGTCCATTTTTGTGGCTCCTCAACCTCTGATAATTGCACTATTAAAATCCAGCAGTCTCTGGATTCAAGCCAGAAAACATAAAAATTGAGATGTAAGCCTAAAGAGCTTTGGCTCAACTCTGACAAAACTGAGTAGCTGTGGATTTGAGGGTCCTCCATATCTAATGATTTGTTATCTTTAACTCTGGTTGGGGTGATACTCGCCCCCTGTTCCCCCAGTAAAGCTGTTGTGCAACTTAAAGAGTTTTTCCTAGATTCACGGCTCCTGTTCAAAGTGACAGCTATGGTCAGAAAGGCCTTTGTACAAATATATTTTGCGAATTGGTTGTGTCCTTTCCTAGATTGAAGAATACTGCTCATGGTTACTTATGCCTGAGTAACTTATGTCATGGTTACTTATGCCTGAGTCATCTCCCAAGTGGAGTTTTGCAATGAGCTCTGTTTGGGGCTATCCTTGAAGAATATTCAGAAGTGTGGCTGGTCCATATTGCAATGGCATAGACAGTGGTAGGAACATTGAGCTATATTTTTTGGAACATATTGTTCCAAAAAATTGTTATATGAGTTGCACTGGCTTTCAGTGGGTTCCCAGGTACAATTCTGGATGCTGGATTTCTGAATGAAACAACGTCCCCTTAGATGAATGTGAATTTTAACAGGGACTCAATAATATTTATTGTTTTAAATGATGCATTTGTTTAAAGTATATTTTTGTTTTGTTCACTGTCCAGAGTTCTTTCTGGAAGATGGGCAGCCTGTAAGTAAGCCTGTTAAATACATACATATATCAAAATAAAAAAAAAAATCCTGCAAGTAAAGAGGAAAATCTCTGTTCCATCTCTCTGCATAAGGCAGTCAAATGTACTGTCCATCATTCTACCTACTGGCCCTTGGCTCCCTCCAAATGTTGAATGGACCCCAATTCTACTTTCAAATGAATCAATCTCTTAATACAACTAACTTTGTCTAAAACTTTTGAGTTAACTTTCACATTTATGTTTACATAAAAGAGCTCAATTCATTTGGACATTATTTTGTGCAGAATGTACTTATTTGTTACTACATGTTTTTCGGAGAGTCTAATCTGATGTGTGAAGAACTATACAACTAACATAGCAGAGTTAGGTATTCATTCCATGAGTTGTGTAAATAAATATGAACTTCTTGGCAAGGGGTATTGCCCTGGGGAAACATCTGAACATGAGCAGTTTATCTGGCTGGAGGGATTTTCTCTCTCACACTAAGTTCATGAACCTGTAACAATTTGTTTACTGAGGAAAAAAAAATGCAATTTCTTTTGTTGAAAAAAGCAGAACATTCGAAGTGTACAGGGAACTGGAGAGAGAGAATAGTTGCCTCTCATGTTTAGCATTGAATAATTTTGTGAAAACTGTTATTTCATGGGATAATTAACAGCAAGGGGAAATCTGATATCAAATACGTTCTACTCTGTTTTAAGCCACTCTAGACTTCCCCAACCTGTGCTCCCAAATTTGCTGAATGACAATTTCATTAATTCCCCCTCATTATGAGTAGACAATTATTGAATTATGGACAATTCAAATCTAGGCCATTCAGAGGATTTCAGATTGTTAGAGCTGGGCTATATGTTCTGCTCCACGTATGCATCAAGCTTACATACACAAACGTTCATTTCCTAAGTAGCAAAACATCTTTACTCTTTTAAGTTGCTTCCTTTCACAGAATTGTTCTAAGACCTCTTCAACACACCCATGGCTTTTGCAGGAGCAGAGAAGCTTCTAACAATTCTCCCTACATTCTTTCCTTGCACTGGCCATCTCTTCCTTCAATCAACCAATGTGGGAGTGCCAAAACTAGGATGCAGCCAATGTAGAGGCCTTCCTACTCTCACCATCCAAATTTTCTATGACAAGAGAAGAGATAAAGAAGGGAAGTAGCCATTCCTTCAATCAGCAGGGAAGAAAGGGGAGGCAAACGCACGAAGACAAAGTGTCAGGAAATCTTGGCTTCTTGAGAAATGCTGGAATTTCATAGCCAGCAACTGCGATGAGCCAAGATTTTGCACCAAAAGGAAACTGCTCCACTAGCAGCTCCAGGGAAACAGCTGTGACATGGTCCTGGCAGCCCTCCCTCTAGATCAATTAGCTGGTGAAGTTCATAGGTTTGGCTTCCAAAGACATCCAGAAACCCCATGGGGTCATTAGGACATGGAAGGGCAGTGTGCATCCTTTCCGTGTAGAAGGGGCCTCTGTCTGCAAAATGCAAAGAGAGCTTTTACAGAATGGAACAAAAACAAAAAAACAAAACCCAAACCAAACATTAATGACATCTGTCATTAAAACATTTTCTCTCTGTTTTCATTGGTAATGCCCTGAGATTATTGGAAGACTGATTTGCAAAGAGGAAAGATACTTTTTCACTTAGGAAAACTGACCTCCTTAAAGGATATAACAGTATTTTCTATATACTGCTCCTGAGTTACATCAATATATTAATGTTGACATTAAAGAAAACTGGAAAGCAAACCTAATAATATAACTGTCCTTTTTATATTTATTCTATGCTGAATGCAGAATAATTATGGCATTTTTATAACATAGCTTTTTAAAAGTGTCTTATTATTTTTTAGTGGTGACAGAATAGAAGTGGTCAAGAAGGCAAGAGACAATAGCAGGGAGACATATTTTGCATTTAGCTGTTCTAAGATAATTCAATTTTTGTTGTACACCTTTTCCCACTACCGATTTCCCGATGATCCAGTCATCCTTGGGTTGGCCTCAAAGAATTCCGCTATAAAGTTTGCTGTTCTCATTGTCAAACACCTACCCTGCCTCCATCGTATCTGTTCTGAATCACTGACAAATGGCTTGTCCTGTTTTCTGAATGAACCACTGGATATAGGCTGCAGCACGATGGCTCAGCAGTTAAGATGCTGTGCTTATCGGCTGGAAAACCAGCAGCCCAGATTTGAGACCCAAGCACCACACAATGGAATGAACTCTGTCCTTGCCACAGTTCCTGCCAACTTAGCCTTTCGAAAGCATGCAAATGTGAGTAGATAAATAGGTACCACTTCAGTGGGAAGGTAACAGTGCTCCGTGATGTCATGCTGGCCACATGACTGTAGAAAAGTCTGCAGATAGCATTGCCTCAATGACTCTTGAAATGGAGATGAGCACCCTTCTCGATAGTTGGCAATGACTAATGGAGTAAAATCTCAGGGACTCCTTTATCTTTACCTTTATTGGATGCAGGCAAGGTGATTAGCTTTGTTCTGCCCTTCTGGCTACCTTTTCAAAGTTGGTTTGTCTATAACCCCGTACATAGCATTTTCAAGTATCCACCAAATAAAAGAAATATGTGAAATAATTAAATCTAGGGGGGTAGAAGATGCCAGGGCAGAAACAGTCCTAAATTAAGGCCCAGATAGCATGATAGATAACTTAAACTGACTGATTGTTTGCCTATTTCTCTTACTTTGTGGAGATAGGGGGATACGCTATAATAAGAACAAGCCGGGCTGATGTATCTGAAGCTAAAGTCCCTCACTAATGCCACTTCAGGGACTACTGTTAATTGGGAGCTCTGCTCTTTCTTGTTGGCTGCTTTTTATCTTTCTCAGACAATCATTATGTGAAACCTTCCCAGTCTCCTATGTACTTCTAGCATATGAGAGTCTACTTCTCTTCAACAGAGAATTTTATTTTTAACGATCTAAGTCCTTCTGTAAACTCAGTATGGTTAGTATGAAAGCTTTGTAGTTCCTTATGTGCTGCTGCTACTAAGAATTATGTTAATCCCGAGTCACCAGATCGTTCCATTTCTGCTTTGAATGCTCTTTGGGAACATATGGAGTGAATACAGGATGTCATGTAAATAAAAAATGTCCAAGACTTTTGTTTTAACTTTTAGTTCAAGGTATGGGTTCACTGCTACAAAGGGACTGGTTACTGACTAGTCATTTGTATAGTTTGCTATAACAGTTCTTCTGGAGTTTTACCACTTTTGCATGAATATTTAAATATTTATTTAAAGATTAAGCTCAGGGCTATGTGAAACCTCAAAACAGAGCTTCACTTTAATCAAAGCCTCAAAAGGCCCTTCAATGCTACTCTATAAAATGCCATAGCACCCCTCTCATTTTAACTGGTGGAACAGAGTAATGGCATTGCTTTGCCAATTGAAGAGGGCATTTTTTCCCTTTTCCGCTGCATCCCTGTTGTTTTATTCAACTCATTCCTTTCTTGCTCTCCTTCCCTCCGACTTCGATGATTTGACTTCCTAAATCAAGCATGTCCAATCCATAGGGCCCTGGATTGCTAGTAATGTGGCCCCACAAGATAATAAAAAATATAAAAATAAAGCAAGTTTGTTATTTATATACATTAACTATATTATATAATTGATATGCAGCCCAATATGTATATAACCAACATGTGAAGAGCAAGTGTAAGAATAAAAGCAACAAGGAAAAGAAACATGCACAAAATAGTAACTGTGAAAGGGACTTAGAGTCCTATTGGACGATTACTTAAATATGAGCCAGCAGTGTGCGACAGCAGCCAAAAAAGCTAATAAAATCCTTGGTTGTATAAACAGAGGCATAGAAACAAAATCATGTGAAATATTACTGCTGCTTTAGAAAGCCTTAGTAAGGTCACACCTGAAATACTGCATCTACTTTTGGTCACCACAATGTTGAGACTTTTGAAAAAGTGCAGAGAAAAGTAACTAAAATGAGAGAGAGAGAGAGAGAGAGAGAGAGAGAGAGAGAGAGGGAGGGAGGGAGGGAGGGAGGGAGGAGCCAGATCATGATCCAGATAAGTAAGCCAATTTAACATTCTTGCTGAGGTGGACTTACATTTTAAAAATAAAATAATACAATAATTAGAATAGAATTTTGTAGTGAGCTATATCCCCTGTAATTCTATCCTATAATGAAATGCACCAAGCCCTGATCTGTTAAAATCTAAATCCCAGATGGGAGTTATTTAAAAAGCTTAATGTAGAAGATTAATTATATAGAAATAAGAGTATACTAAAAAAAGAAAAAACAAATAGCTATGACATTGTACAAAGAAGAGAAGTTAAAAGGTCAAATGCTATGCAATTAGTTGTACACCATTAATTAATCATTATTTGACTACAGTAATACCAGGATTTCATTTGACTACATTAGTATCTTTTCTTTAAGACATTCTTCACTTGGTTTATATGCACCAAATCTAACATGTTTACTATTAATTATGTGATTATTTCTCAAGAATAAAAGAGGAGAACAAAGAATCTCTAATTTAGGTTCAACTCTGCCTCCCATTCATTCTGTGAATGTGTAAAATAAATTGGAGTTTGAAGTAGTTTATGGCAATTGTGTCGTAGTTTGGTGGCAATAATGCTAAAATTATTGGGCTGGGAGTCAGAAGCATCTCATTCATCACATATACAAGATTTTCTGCTCTTACTCACAAGTCTTTTATTCATATAAAACACTTTCATTAGTTGTATGAACATGCAGGAACAGAACTGAAAATAATTGATGGAAAAATATTTTTCTGTCAATTGTTTTTTTTTCATTTTTTTTTCCTGATGTCCAGCTGAAATTTAAGGTTTCTCTGCCTTCAGGCACTTTCACATGACAGCTTTTCAAAGCCTGTCTTCCTTTGATTTTTCTTCTCTAGGCTCAGCAGATCCAATACCTCCAGTTCACTTCAGAAATACATCTGGTTACCGAACAGTTCAAACCATTCCCATTGGCACTATTGTGTATGTACTTTCAGTATTCCTTTCTTTCTTCCTGGCCCATATCTTTCAACAGCTCCTTCAGTCTCCTGCCCACCACTTCATAGTCCCTTGTAGGGTCTTGAAGGCTGAGTCATTTGTTCCTACGTGCATCAGTACAGAAAAGCATCTGTCAGAGGCTTAAAGAGCCTTGTGATTTTTGTTTTCAGATCTCAAAGATGTGCCTCAGGAAGGCTGCACAGTTCTCTTCAAAGTCTGGCTGGCTGGCTGACAGACAGATGTTTCAGTACATTTGAATAGGGAACTTCTGAATACCACATATTATGTGTGCTTCTTTAGGACACAATAAGGAATCTTCCCTCCATACCTCGTAGGACCTCCTCTTCAATCCCAGAAACATATGGAAGATGTTCTTCATCCAGGAATCTAGAGTTATCACTACTGGTGAAGCCCTGAAACCTATTCTGAAGCTCATAACTTTAAGAGCTCTTTTTGCATTGTGTCACATAGCTCCATCCAGTTTTCTATGAGACTTGTTGGTCCCATTGAGCCTCGAAAGATTGCTTAGGGTTCAACTCAAGAATTGTACATCCTTCTGTGATAAAATGAGAAATGGGAGTTTTGTTTCTAGCCCCATTACCGTCTCTTCCAGGAGGACAACCAGTCTGCTCTTGTAACAGTTCTTGTCATCTTCAAGGAAAAAACAAACACGGCACAGCCCACTGCAGGTTATAAGACTAGTTATCTTGGTCTCTAGGTTCCAGTAATAAACAATAAACAAGAAGAAAGTGCCTCCTTCTTGTGTTCTGCTGCTAAACCTGTTGCTCTCTTTGTTTGCTGACTCAGTAAACCCACTCTCTGGGAAGCTGGCTTCCTAATCTACAACTTAAATGCCCATCTATAGCTACATATATAGATGATGATCACAGAACTGGCCAGACTGTAAGGGAAAACATTAAGATTCAGAAGCATGAGGAGCCTATAGCTACAATTCCAGTAACAATTAAATTCAGGCAGGTAAGAATCCCATTGTGGTTCTCTATAGGCAGTTATCTTGGTTATTACAATAATATCTGGAAAAGTTTGAGTTCATATTCTTATTAACTGTTTAAATTCCCCGGGTGGCCTTGGGCTAGCCACCTTTTTAGCTGAAACTATTTAATACAAGAGGCCAGATTTGTTTTCAGTCTCCCAAGTTTCCAACACGGGCAATTTCCAATACTATTCCAATTGATGATGTAATCACCTCACAATGAAGGAAAAGACAGGTCTATACTCCTTATGCTCCTTATCTAGAGCAGGGGTCTCTAAACTTGGCAGGTTTAAGACTTGCTGGCTGGGGAATTCTGGGAGTTGAAGTCCACAAGTCTTATGGTTGCCAAATTTTAAGACCTCTGATCTAGAACACCAGTTTGTGTAGTGTATTGTATCAAAGGGAGGCTATTCATAATAAGATATCCTTTTACTGAAAACATAAACTTATCCATTTATCTCACCATTTGTAACTTAGATAGAAACCCAAAAAAATCTGTACTTTTAGAAATAATGCAGCTTCAGATACTGTAGATTAATTTTCATCATTTAAAACAAATAGAGAAAGAGAGAGGAATAGAGCTGAGTTATATCTGAGTGTGAAAAAAAGCCACGTTGGCTTTTAAGATTTTGTTGCCAGACCCTGACATAAAGAATTAGCTCATTCAATCAAAAGATGTTCAGATTTAATCTAACATGGGCATTCAATGGCTATTGTTCTTCTCCCTCCATGTATAGTCAGGGGATCTCAGGGCAGCTGTGTTTGCAGAGCAAGACATATTAGGGAACCAATGAAGAAGTGTTGCCAAGATGTGCAATGAAATCCCTCCCACCCCCAAGAAATTAATAACCAAATTGCCTTTTCTCTTTTTAAAGCACCCTTTCAAAATACATCTTGGGAAGAAATCGTCTTGCAAGAGGAAATAAAAACATTCCAGAAGAAGAAAATACCAAAAGAATTTGGTATTCGGCAGCCTTGTTGCTATTTCCATTTTCTTAGCATTCCAGAAATGCCATAGAAAGAGGAGGGAAGGTGGTTCAGACTACCCATGATTATTCTTTAAGAACACCCATATTTCCAGCTAGAATCTAGATCAGGGTGTCAAACTCAAGGCCTTGGAGCCGGATTTGGCCCGCGGGGTACTTAGATCTGGCCTGTGGGACCGCCCTGGAAACAGCAAAGGACTGGCCCACGGTGCTTCTGCCAGCGAAAATGGGCTCCCAGGTTCTGTTTTCGGCTGGCACAGCCTCCTGCAACCCTCTGCCACTGAAAATGGACGCTGGGAGCCTGTTTTTGCTGGCAGAGCGCTCAGACCACCCCAAACATGAGTGACGTGGAGTTGGTCACGCCCACCCTGGCCACGCCCCCCCCAAGGTCAAACACAACCCTGATGCGGCCCACAATGAAATTGAGTTTGACACCCCTGATCTAGATCATGGATTATCTTTAGACACTCCAAGTGGTTACGTTTCTGAATCCCTGATTGGGCTTACAAAGAAGATGTGAGTGTGTACTTAAGACACATCATTCCTTATTTTTAGAAAAAGAGTGAAGGGTTGTTCTATAATATTGAAATATAAGTAATCCTTGACTCACAACCCCAATTGAGCCCAACGTTGCTGTTGCTAAACAAAGCAGTTGTTTTGCCCCATTTTACAACCATTCTTGCCATAGTTATTAAGTGAATCAATGCAGTTGTTAAGCAAATTGTGCGGTTATTAAGCGAATCTGGATCCCCCCCTTTGACTTTGCTTGTCAGAAGCCCGCTGGGAAGATTACAAACGGTGATCACAGGACCCCAGAACAGTGATCATAACATCATAAATACACAGCAAAAGCCAAACACCTGAATTTTGATTATGTGACTATGGGGATGCTGCAATGGCCATAAGTGTGAAAAGCGGTCATAAATCACTTTTTTCAGTGCTGTTGTAACTTTGTAATGGTCACTAAGTGAATGGTTGTAACTTGAGTACTAACTGTACTTGCTCTTAGTCTACAGCAGGGCTGTCAAACTCGCATTGTCACAGTGTCATCATGTGATGTATCTCAACTTTCCCCCCCTTCGCTAAACCGGGCGTGGGTGTGGCCAGCTTGTGACGCATCTGGCTTGTGAGCCGCGAGTTTGACAGTCCTGGTCTACAGGCATCTCCACTATCAGCTGAAGATAACATTTCACTACTTTTTATGCTTCCCCTGGCTCAGTCATTAGCCAGTGATAGGTATATTCTCACAATAAGCAGATGATTATTAGATGGAGGATGCTGGAGCAGCTTTTTATGTATAGGTAATATAACTTTATGAATATAAATGGCTTATGGTAGTTTATGAGGACCAGTATGGTGTAGTGTAGTGTAGATCCTAAGTTCTAGTCTTGCCCTGGGTAGAATGCAACTGGATGACTCTGGGCCAGGGAGCCCTGGGAAGGAGACCATGGCAAACTATTTTCCAAAATTGGAAGGGAAGAGAGTTGTTCAGGCAGTTACAAAAAGACAAGACTGCTTTGAAAGTGTATGCCAACACATACACAAACACACAAAGTCAGTTTATAGCAGCATTCTTCCACATGTTTACTCCAAAGTAAATTCTAATTGAGTCCAACAGAGCTTACTTCTGGAAAAACAAATGATTCTGCTTTCTCATTCTTCCAGTTTTTATTTTGTCTTTAAAAACCAACCACATGGATTTTTGCGGATGTATCTCTGAATACACTTTTCTTACAAATGTCCTTAATACGATGCATTTTCCCCCCACCGTGCAATTGGCCTAATCTAAATATTTATGTATGCATTTTTTAAAAATTGGAAAACTACATCACAAAAGTTGCTTAAAATGGAATACTGAATAAACGGTATGCTGGCTTTGTAAATGAATAAAAATCAAGCAATTTTCTCACACATGATTACCTCCAAGAAATCAAGTTTTGGAGGAACGAAGCACACATCAAACATCCTAGAGAGTCTAATCTTAAAAAAGATGTATTTTAGCAATTCTAGAACTTGGCATAAAATGTAGCAATAAAGGTAAAAGATGGATGGCAAAATCACTAAGAATTATTCTTAAAAACAGGCAGAGGAAAAAAACAGTTCACAGTTCTCTGTATAATTTATGTTTTCTATATATAATGCTTTCCATTAAATCACTTTTTAAATGAAGGCTGTGTGCTGTTCTTATTCATCTCCCATAGCTTCTACGTCACATTTGACATTAAAGTGCTTATATTATTTAAATGTATAATTTTGTACAATTTTATATACAAAATTCCAAGGTTTTAAAGGTTAAAAAGGACAATGAAATTATTATTTCCTATGTGAAATAGGCATGCATAAATTAAATATAAGCCAGTTCAGCAATATTACTGAATTTTAATTGTTTGCATTATATATGTAGTAATTCCTGTATTAGGATCTTCAATATAGTTCATTGGGTTATTTTAAATGGTCATTGTCCAATAGAGATTTAAGCATGTTAAAACCCCACTAAAACACCCAGGGTTACTCAAAATTATTTTCAGACATAGGAAAAACAACATGCTTTTATTTATAAAAAAAATAAATGCATGTTATTTTTTCCATGTCTGAAAATAATTTCTAATTAATTTCTATTTCTAAAGTATTGCTCAGGAATAAATTAGAATTTCTATTTTCTACATCTAAAATATTGCTCAGCAATAAAAACTATTACCGGCAAGAAAAGATAAATAGAAATAGTGGCATTGTCAGGAAAGTAATTTAACACTTCTACTGGTAGAAGCAGCATTTGAAACACTGAAGAATGATTGCAATTTGGGCACAGCCAAAGGAACATCAACATTTTGATAAATATGCTTTACATTTAATTCTGCATTTTAAAGAGTAACATAAATGATAAAATGGCATGATAGAATGTATGATTAGCAAACGATTAGCCTTTTAGATCATCCTCTTAAGCGGGCTTCCGATAGCCTTATCTGCAGATTTGTTTCATTGTTTAACGTGATCCTCTTTTTTTTTTTTTAAAAAAAAAATACCCTGGCAAGCAAGCAATTGCCAGCTAGCTAGACCTTTAATATTAAAAAGAAAGGCAACACTTCAGAATTTATGAAAGTGTTATGAAAATCCCTAAAGCCTCTGTTTTTTTTTTTAAAAAAAACCTCTCTAAGATTACATGGATGTATGAGTATTGAGAGAACACACCCATGCTCCCACAGCTCCTCCTTTGTCGAGAATGTTTTCATAAACATTCCACAGAAATGATGGCACTTGTGACTGTCCCTGAATTTCTCTTTTTCAGACCCAGGGAGGGACCACGCCCTGCCCTCTGAGTAGAACAGTGCAATGAGTTAAAATGCTGTCAACCGGGACACCATCCACCATCCACTGTTGCTGTGCAACCCCATTTCAAAGGATCACGTGTGCAGATCTCTTGAACATGCCCCAAATGAGGTTGCATGGCAACCAAGCTCAGAGAGTTGCTCTTGACGTGATCTGAAGTCAGTAGCAGCCAAGAGAATGTCTGGTGTCACTCTCTAAATTCTGTCCAGGTGTCTCAGCTTAGAGCCCGGCCTTGGCTGAGGGTCAGACCTTTGAAGCAAACTACCATTTATTTTTTCCAGGCAGAATCTTGGGTTATACCCATGGATCAAAGTTAAAAACTCATCTGGAAACTGAATTTCACCTTGTTCTAATGTAAAAAAATCAGCAATCATTTCAAGAGCTGAATGGAATGAAGCCCAAGCTTGCTTGAAACACTGGTGAACTATAATGAAAGTTTCCACAAATTTGGATGGAGTCTTTGGGTTTATAACAGAGCTGGAAGCTAGTTAATTTTTGCCTAGGTTTTACTGCCAATCTTTTGCATAGATCATTGCATTACATGATATTATACACATTTTCTTTTCAAAGCAGTAACGTCAACTGTCCCTCCTTCCCCTTGCCCCCACTTTTAAAGAAAGAGATATGTTGTTTAATCTGAAACAGTGCAAGTGAAAGTCCCAGCAAAAGAGCTTATGTGTACTGTGAACGGCCTCAAAATCAGGGCAATCTTTAAAAAAATTGATAGTAAAGGAATGCACATTGTTTGTTTTGGCTACTTAGCACAAATTCTCCACCTGCATTTGATTGAGTTCAGCCTCTGACTCCTCCTTCCCTTTTCAGCCATGAAAGAACAGGAAGTCAAAAAGGGAACGGAGAGAGAACATGTTGTGCTAGCAGCCAGACCACTGTTTAATTTTTTTTTAGCCCCAAAACAAACATGAATACGGAAAGATTTTATGGCTAGATACATCAACAATCTCCGCCGTTCTAAAAACCCTCCTTACAATCATTTACTTGTTCACATTTTTCCACCTGTAGACAAGAAAAGTTATTAGCAGTAGGTTTCTGATTCATAGTCCCTCTATAAGCAATAAAGAAGTCTGATATATAAAGAAATAAATAAGTGCTAATAAAAAGTATCTCACAGGTTATTTGACAATTCTATCTGCCAAATGCCTGAAGCTTCCCTGAAGTGTAACCTATCTAATTGATCACTTGACTTTCATTTTTTAATAGGTATTGTATCATTTTGTCTAACAAAAAAGCTATGGTTTGGTTTAGTCAAGCACAGCAACAACCAAAGATAGTTGAAATAAAGGTTAGTTAGATGATCAGATAGTAAATAAAAGAAATACAAATAATTTTGCACTGCAGCAAATCTCCTAGTGAATTAGTAATATTTAATATATTTATTGTCTTTTAAAATTTTGCTTTAATATCTTCTTTGATCCTCTGCATTAGATCAATAACACAGTGGTGACTTCAAAGGAACCACTCTTTGAACTGCTAATAGCAGAAAACTAAAGATTTTATCGCAGCTCCTAGAACTCTGAGATACAACTCCTAGAATTCCTGCAATCAATGAAGGCTTCAGAGCCAGTGGTGTCAAAAGTACACTCCAAAATACTTTGTGGATTTATAAGCCACAAAATATACAACAGAGAAGAGAAATACAGCATTTCTCTAGCACGCCTCTAATCTGAGTAACAGGAAATTGAACTGCACCACACTGAGCAGTATTTCTTTGCAACTTGATGTGTAGATCTAATATTAGAATCAGTAATTGCACGTTTAGAATGTGAGAGAGTGTGCATGCACGCACATACGTGTGCGTGTGCACACACAAGAGTTTTGTACATAAACAACAAAGTTTAGAATGGGAATGCCCAGTTTTATGTCAAATACTGATAGAGAGTTTCTTCGTATTTTATTATTTTTTATTTTCAATTTATATACGATGAGATGAATTTATATATGATGAGAGAAGCAGCTGTGGGTTTGGGGATGAGAAGAAAAAAGTATAAATAGATTCGCTTATTACTATGTTCACAAGTACAAGATTGGACAGACAACCTATTATTACATTTGTTGTTTTTTTAAAAAAATCTCATTTGAAAGTCTTTCAAAAGAAAAAAAAATGAATTGCAATAAATAGAAAGTAGAAAATCTTACAGAGAAATAAAACCAGGTTTAGATATAGTGCTTCTGTGCTAGGCACAGCACAGTTCTATAAAGTAGAATGGCAATAATAACTTTCAAACACTGATAAATCTCTCTCTCTCTCTCCCTCCCTCCCTCCCTCCTAGAAACATTTCATTGTAGAACAGGTTTTCTATTACTCTAATACAGGGCAGTCATGCTGAAGTAGTTCCAAAATGTCTAGAACAGGGGTGTAAAACTCCATTTCATTGAGACCTGCATCAGAGTTGTGTTTGACCTCGGGGGGCCAGGGAGGGTGTGGCCAGGGCGGGCTTGGCCAGCTTGACATCATTTGTGTTAGAGGCGCCTGTGGCCCAAGAGGTCTGCCAGTGAAAACGGGCTCCTGAGCACCGTTTTCGGCTGCGACAGCCTCCTGCAACCCTCGGCCAGCAAAAATGGAGCTCAGGAGAGCCGAATGGAGCTCCACGGGCCAATCCTTTGCTGTTTCCAGGGCAGCCCACGGGCCAGATCTAAGCATCCCGTGGGCTGGATCCGGCCCCTGGGCTTTGAGTTTGACACCCCTGGTCTAGAAGGAAATACATATGATGGGTAGTTAATGAAGCAGATCTGAACCTAAGACTTCCTTCTTCTTTACCCAGTGGTAGTGAATGGTTACATCACATCTATAGACAAATCATGACAGCAAATATCGAGACGGTTGTTAGTTCAACCACCTTAAATTTTCTTTGAACTCTAAATGGACAATTGTAAGGGTCAAAGGTGAAAATGTGTGCTTAGCATAGTCTAATTGAGCTCATCAAATGCAGTGCTGGATCACCAGAACCAAATTCTCCAAATAAACTTTTAGAAAGGAATTTAATAGTGCAATCTGATCTATGCCTACTCTAGAGTAAGACTCCGTGAGGTGACTGGCCTTTACTCTGAGGAAAGTGGTAAGATGTTTCATCTAATATCTTTTTGTTTCTAAGGATCTGTGCTGCTTCAGGATCAACTCCATGCCCCTGTCATTATTGCCATTCCCATGGATTATAATTCTTGGACGCTTTTCCAAAAATAGTATTTGATTTGCTGAGTTATTAAAATAACAATCAACTATTCAATATCATGTATCTTGGTTGTTCCATGCAACATGGACTAAACAGTCATTTATCAGCCTTACTATCTACTACCAAGAAGTCTCTTAGTTTAGCCCATCCTGAGAAATTTCCTATTCCATGATGTACAGACATCCTGAGAAATACATCTATCACTTCAGATATAAAGATGGAAGAAAGCTACATTCCCACACATGCTGTAAATATACTATAAACTCATTTTCATTTAATACCTACCATTATATCTTCATTCTTATTAGAAATAAAAAGTCATTTGGCAGTTCCAATATATTTATGTTACTTATGATATTCACTATTCTTTCAGTGTTGGAAGTTTTGATGATAGACTCCTCATGCATGTATATGTGAGTACAAAAAAGGTGTGATATGTCTCTAACAAACAAATAATTAATAAATAAGGTTTTACATATGGTAAGTTGACAGCCATTTCCATGATCAGATGTTATGAAGCAGAGATTATGAAAATAAAATGTGGATCCTCCAGTTCACTGCCCAATGAACTCAAGTCTTTTCATATACTGTAGCTATATAAACAGCCAATAGAAAGATGTAGTGATTTGAAAATTGCATGTGGTAAAAAACATGGGATGCGATGGCTCAGTGGCTAAGACGCTGAGCTTGTCGATCGAAAGGTTCAGTGGTTCTAATCCCTAGTGCCACATAACGTTACTTGTCCCAGCTTCTGCCATCCTAGCAGTTTGAAAGCACGTAAAAAATGCAAGTAGAAAAATAGGGACCACTTGGTGGGAAGGTAACAGCGTTCCGTGTGCCTTTGGCATTTAGTCATGCCGGCCACATGACCACGGAGACGTCTTTGGACAGCACTGGCTCTTTGGCTTTGAAACAGAGATGAGCCCCCTAGAGTCGGGAATAACTAGCACATATGTGCGAGAGGAACCTTTACCTTTTTTAAACAATTAAAAAACTGTACTCTACAGGTGAAATTACATGTGATGAACAATTTGAAATCTGTCCACCCATCCAGTCCTTAACCCAGACTTAACCCAGAGAAGACTGAGTGGCTGTGGGTATTTTCTCCTAAAGACTATGTCGATTGTCCATCCTTGGTTCTGGGGGGTGGGGGGAGAAATTGTCCTTCTCAGAACGGGCTCGCAATTTGGGTGTCCTCCTAGACTCACAGCTAAGATTAGAGCAACATCTGACTGCTGTGGCTAGGGGGACCTTTGCACAGGTTCACCTGGTGCACCAATTGCGACCCTACTTGGATCGGGAGGCTCTCCTCACAGTCACTCATTCCCTTGTCACCTCACAGTTAGATTATTGCAACACGCTCTACATGGGGCTACCCTTGAAAAGTGTTCGGAGACTACAGTTGGTCCAGAACACAGCCGCACGAGCTGTCGTGGGTGCACCTAGGTACACTCACATTACACCAATTCTCTGCGAGCTGCACTGGCTCCCTATTGGTCTCCGGTCACAATTCAAGGTGTTGGTTATTACCTTTAAAGCCCTACATGGCTCAGGACCAGGTTATCTTCGAGACCGCCTTCTGCCGCATAGCTCCCAGCGACTGGTAAGATCCCACAGAGTTGGTCTCCTCCGGGTCCCGTCAGCTAAACAATGTCAGCTGGTGGGCCCGTGGGGGAGGGTCTTCTCTGTGGCTGCCCCAGCTCTCTGGAACCAGTTACCTCCTGAGGTCCGAACCATCCCCACCCTATTGGCCTTCCAAAAAGCGGTGAAGACCTGGCTTTTCTGGCAGGCCTGGAGCCGTTGATCTCGCTCTTGTGATCTGGTGAGATTCGGCCATGAATGGTGTGAATGAGTTTTTAATGTTTTTAATGTTTTTAATTTTTCAATGTCTTTTTATAATGATTTTTTAAATGTATTGTGAGCCACCCTGAGTCTTCGGAGAGGGGCGGCATATAAATTTAATAAATTAAATTAAATTAAATTAAATTAATCCATCCACTCTTCCTTCCTAAGAGAAGCTGAAAATAAAAATAGAGAAGAGGCAATAAGGGTTTTTTAAAACTTATTTTGCCCTATATTTTATATACACAAAATAACCCCTACATTGAAAACATCGTATTTCCATCTCCACTGAATGAAAAGAAGCCATGGATAAAGATTATTATTTATCCCTTGCTGCTCAGCAGGAACTTTCATACTCTATGACTCTTTTTATTAAAAACCAAACCAAACCAAACAACCCACAACATCCAAAACTGAAATCTGAACGTTATTTGAAGAAAACCATGATGTTTAAGATAAACTGCTTTCAGCTTGAAGTTACAATGCACTCAGTTATCACATGACTGGCCTGAGGTCTGAAAGGACAGCAATATTATATATTTGGATCTTGCACTGCTGCTCTTATTCCATAAACACACATAATATGCCATATTTGTAACTGTGTGGATGTCAATTACTGTAAAATATTTTTTTCATCATTATGATGATGCTTCATAATCAAGAAACTTAGGACTATTTGTCTGACAGAAACAGAATTAACAAAGAAAACATGGATTTCCTGTCTGTTGAATTACTTATCATACAAAGCCAGATACAGCAAAAATGAATTATGCAAGTAATATACACAAACAATGTGTTAAGAAACTCAGGAACACTGAATCTCCTGATCTGCCAATTCTGATACATTGCTGGGTATGAAGCAAAACACATCACTAGGACAGATAATGCACAGACTTGAGATGGATGCAAAGTAAATTTCTGAATTGAAATTGAACTTACAATGGAAAGCTTTGCAATAAGTAGAATGGTGAAGAAAAGTGAGACTCTCCAAACTAGGGATTTCAATCTAAATTCCATTTGCCTTTCAACCTGCTAGTTGGTTTTCAAATTGCTCTGTTGATGCCAGATGCAGTAATAAATTTAACACAAATGATGATAATAATACAGGGTTGGTTTGCGGGGTTTCCATCTTGGGTGGGTGGCACCTAAATATACAGCCCTCAAAAGTGCCAGCAACCATTTTGCGGTTTGATCTTGAATCAATCAGCAGTTTGAGTTGGCTTTCAAATAAATCTAAAAATGGTCAGGGTGGAGCACAAGAACAGAGAGCTGCCTTATTCCTGTGGGAAGGCTTTTTTTGTTTTGTTTCACCTCTTTTCCCAACTGTGGCTAGTTTTTCCTTTCAGATATTAAAACAAGATCAAGGACTAGACACTCATCTTCATCCCTTTGAAATTTCTGTGTGTGGTCCTTCTGGTTTTCCAGTTAAAAGGGAATCCGCATTGAAAGCATGACTTGAATCTTTTCCCAAACATGTCACAGATTTTGAAAAAGCTTCATAATAAATTGAGGTCCCCTTCTCATTCATCAATAAGACGCCAGGGAAGTGTAAGAGATACAACTGTGTTAACTAGACTGAAACATCATCATATTTACTGAAATCTTTCTGGTACCTGTTTTGTAACAGAAATTCTGAAAGATGGGAGCTTACCTTCTATATCCATTAGTCACTTACAAGCAATAAGAAATGGCAATCATAACCAAAAGATTCGGCACTGATAATGACAAAAATGTAAATTGTAGAGGTGAGCAATGTTGTTGTCAAAATGGTTCTTTTATTCCACATGAACTGTGAATGACAATAAAATGTCTCAATCTTAATCTTAAAATACAATTTAATCTAATCTTAATCCCTTCCATGACATGGGATAATGGGTAGGAGAGCATAACTATCATGCTGTAGCCATTTCTTAATCCTCCTAGCCACCACCCATAAAGTCCCTTCTTTCCTAATTTCCTGAAGTATTTTTTCCACTGTGTGTAAGTGGTGCAATTGGGGACCAGTTGTACCTTGAACAGGCAAAAGGAGCCTTATCTCCTCCTCCTCCTCTTACTCCTTTTTCACACTCCAAATAGCTGCAAAGGAACACAAACACTGCTGAGGGAACAGCTCCTACGGAGATCCTGTTTTCCCAGGTCCTCTCTAGAGCATTACTGTACCTCAGTCTCAGGAAAGTCAATCCACTTCTCAGCAAGTAGTTCATCCATTGTTTTTGTGTGTATTGTCTGATTATTTTTTAGACTGTTATGCTACTACAGTTGAAAGACTTCTGGAAATCTAGAGAGAGTTAGTTTGGCCCAAACAAAACTGTTTGAAGTTAAATTTAGCCCCCCTCTGGGAAATTAATGACTCCATTTGTGCAGGTTACGGAGTTTATATTAAGACATTACTGTATTTTAACTTATTTTAATGTTTTTGCAGAACTCATGAAAATTTTGTTTTGCCAATTTCCTTTTTCCTCCCTTTATTGCTAAACATCAGAGACACATTGTTCCAAAGTAACAATCACCAACATTTGATGGAAAACTGTTATCAATATGGATATTGGCACATATAACGAACTTCATTTTGAAGTGCACCAAATACATGGCGGTAAGGGCACATATGTTTTCTTGGACAAAAGTTGGTCACCCCTGTCTAATGCAACAAGTTCTGGAGGCCGCAGTTGCAATTATTTGTATTTATAGTTGTTGGGTTCTACTTCAGCTGCTTGTTCAAGGGTCTTCTCTATCCAAGATTGAGTGTTGAATCAGGTGTTCCTAGAAAGTAGCTGTTTGGAGTCTTTGCAGATCAAGCATCTGCAGGAGTGTTGTGTTGCATGGCCATTCCTTAAGTCTCTTTAAGTGTGATACTCCAAAACTGCTGGTTATGAGCAATGTAACTGAATTTGAAGGACTGTCTATAGCCGTGATGGCGAACCTATGGCACGGGTGCCACAGGTGGCACGCGGAGCCATATTGGTGGGCACGCAAGTGTTGCTCTAGCTCAGCTCCAGCGCGCATGCGCGCGCCAGCCAACTGATTTTCAGACCTTTCAGTCCCACCAGAAGTCAGGAAACTGGCTGCCTCCGGGAGGATGGGGAAGGCTGTTTTTGGCCTCCCCAGGCTCCTAGAAAACCTCTGGAGCCTGGGGAGGTGGAAAAACAGGCCTAAAGGACCCACCATGCCATCGCATGCTAAAAGCAGGGGGAAGTGTGTGGGGGGTCACGTGCACATGCGCGGGAGGGCGGGGCACATTGAATTATGGATGTGGGCACCCACACCCGTGACCCCCCCATGCTCCCCCTGCTTTTGGCACGCGACGGCAAAAAGGTTAGCCATCATTGGTCTATAGAGATGCTTGGGACTAAGAGTAGCAGAATCATTGCTGCTTGCGTTCTTGAAGCTCATAGAGTTGGGATGTAACTTTATGTATGATGTGGGAAACTGCTGTTGGAGATGTTTCAGAATTATGAACTCATTGGTATGGGTGGGCATCCCTGATGGGCTTGGCAGTGTTTCAAGCATGACCTGGAAAATGCCTTTCCTTTTTCTCTCAAGAAAGTTGTTTCTTGAGTATTCTGGCAACATATTTTCCCTGGCATCACTCCTGAATATAATTACCATATCCTTGTGATTTATCTGGTCTGCATTTGACCTAATTCCAATTAGTCATTTCTACCTGGATACACAAAAAAAGTTGCCAGATTAAATATACACTTCTAATCTTTAATGTTTTGACTGTTATTTGGATAGGTCTGCTCAAAGCTCTGTCTACTCCTGACACTGTAGCTTTTGTAGCAAATAGGAATATCTATATATTACTAAAACTCGTTGTCATGCTCGTTGTCATGACCTTTAACTGGGCAAACTAGTGCATCATTTTGAACCAAGGTATCTCAAACGGGCTACCTTACAGAATGTTTCCAAAATCTGACTCCCATGACCCTTGAGGAAATGACATTTGGGAAAGTTGTGGCTGCTTCAGTACTGGGGGCGTGGTGGGAGGGGCAGCTGAACTGCACAAACTGCAACAGGGAGAGGGAGTGAAAATAGGAAGCCGCTGCATATAATGGGCAGGCAGAAGGTTAGGGGCTTTCCCTCTTCCCACTGGTGTTGCCTCTCTGCCTCTGGTCTAAAACTGAATGGGCAGTTCAGATGCTCCCCCCACTGCACCCCAGCATCGTTAGAACCCAAGGCACCCTCCCCAGTCACGTGCAATTACCGATGCCCCACCTCCATCCAGCATCAGAAACAGTGTGGGGCAGGACAGGAGCATGGGGTGGCATGATACACCCATAGACCAAGGACGTTTGTGCCCCACAGAGGCCCTCAAACTCCCGTTGTCAGGCAGGCAGGATCAGGAGTGGGGTGGGGTGGGGTGGCAGGTCAACTGCCCATTCAGTGTCAGGCAGGCAGAATCAGGCAATTGGCCTGTTGCCCCTCCCTTCTGCAAATGCAGGGGGGCTGGGGGGGTCGTTCATGAAAAGCAACAAGACTTTGGGGCAGTAAAATCTCTTGCTTGAAGCCTCCCATCAGCTTGCAAACACCTTTTGTACTGTCCCAATCTCAGCGTCAAGAGTGTTTGCAAGCAGATGAGACTATGGAGTGGGCAGTGAAATCATTTGCTTGAAACCTCCCATCGGCTTGTAAATGAGACTGAAACGGTGAGAAAGGCGTTTGCAAGCCTTCAAGCAAGATATTTCACTACCCAAAAATCTCATCTTGCTTGGCTGAGGAGGGTGCCTGGGGGAAGGTTGAACAGTACTGCATGAACTGCAATGGGGAGGGTGTGTGAAAATGAGAAGCTGCCATGGGCAATAGGCAGCAGTGGGCAGGGGCTTCCCATTTTGACCTCTCTCTTGCCTCTGTGCTTGGCCTCCAACCTAAAACTGAAAGGGCAATTTGGCTGCTCCCCCACCATGCCCCAGCACTGTTCAACCCTCCCCAGGCACCTCCCCAACTGCGCACAAGCACCGATACTCTGCTGGCCCCCCCCAGGCTTTGGCGCTCACCCTGGATCACCCCTCTCAGCCTTGTCTGGTCCTCGACCTAAACGACATTGAGTTGGCCACACCCACCCAGTCACATGACCACCCAGCTACACCCACCTTGCTCTTTGTGCGTGACCATAATGCTGATCCAGCCTGCAATGAAATTTAGTTTGACACCCCTGTCTTAGATAGTCAATATAGGGTTTAAGAAGGAAGCTGAGGAGTAAGATGAAATAATACACGTACTGCATTTTAAAACAATCATTTTAGAACCAATTCTACACAGCAATAAAAGCTTTGTAAGTTATCTTACTTCACAAACAGCCAACAAGACTTTTTGTATGTTCCTATTTCAGATCCTTAAAAAACACTGATCTGGGAATAAACTCCAATGAATTTAACAGACCTCATTTTGGGAATGGGATTTATAGGACAGTCTATACGTTAACAGTTACTAAATGTGCATTACTAAGGAGATAGAAAAAAGACTAGAAAGAAGCAAATGACTCTCCAGAGTCCATATGAATATTAAAGTTGCAATTCTAGGCTCACATAAGGTAAAGGTAAAGGTTCCCCTTGCACATATATGCTAGTTGTTCCTGACTCCAGTGGTGATGCTTATCTCCGTTTCAAAGTGAAAGAGCCAGAGCTGTCCAAAGACGTCTCTGTGGTCATGTGGCTGGCATGACTAAACACCAAAGGCACACGGAACGCTGTTACCTTCCCGCCAAAGATGGTCCTTATTTTTCTACTTGCATTTTTTACATGCTTTCAAACTGCTAGGTTGACAGAAGCTGGGACAAGTAACAGGAGCTCACCCCCATTATGCGGCACTAGGGATTAAAACTGCTGAACTTTCGATCGACAAGCTCAGCATCTTAGCCACTGAGCCACCACGTCCCTTTCATAGTTACATACTATGAAGCAAATTCCTACTTAGCTTAACTCTATGCAATCATACAGTACTTATGGTTATGTTCAAAAGCATCTCACACTATAATTACAGATGGCAAATATGGGTCAGAATAGAAGGAAATGTTTCTGTACAAATAATTCCAAACAAATAGTTGGAACGAAGAGCATAGGTGTACGTTTTTCAGTTAAGATGTTGATTAGTCTAATCCCATGCATGACTATCCCAATGTAAGTGCCAGCCAAGCAAAAGGAACTCATATATATGTAAGACTGGAAAAGCTACAACATACAATTCCTGAATAGGAATGTATTCAACACTGCATTACAAGTCATATCATCTAGACATTTGTGAAATGAGTTTTGCTCCATTTCATGACCTTTATTGCCACAATTATTAAGTGAATCACTGCAGTTGATAAGTTAGTAACCCGGTTGTTAATTGAATCTGGCTTCCCCATTGATTTTGCTTGGCAAAAGATTGTCAAAGGTGATCACATGACCTTGGGGCACAGCAACGGTCATAAGTATGATCCAGTTATCAAGCATCTGAATTTTGATCACATAGATCATGGGGTTACTACAAAGGTTGTAAATGGTCATAAGTCACTTTTTTTCAGTGCTGTTGTAATTTTGAACGGTCACTAAATAAACTGTTGTAAGTCGAGGACTACTGTACAGTACAAAGAAAACAAGAAACTTTCCTCATAAAGGCTGCAAGTCTCCATTTTTTTCCCCACAAAAGCACTCAAAACCCAGTTTCCCTCAAAATGCTGTCTCAAGTCCCTAAATTTCAATTTGTAGGGACTTTTCTTGTGTTAAAGATCGTATTGCAAATCTGATTGCAAGTTCAAGGGCCAAGTTTATACTCCCCCTTCCAAGACATACAAAGCGCAATGGCCATATAAATCACATCACTGAAAGAAACATTTTTGAAAAACCAGCAAGGGGAAAAAAACAGGCTGTATGTATCTTAGAATCTTGCTGCCAGATCTCTTTCTGGGGACAACAATACCTAGTCTGAGTTATCTTTCATACAGCCCTTACAGCTTGGAAAGGGGGAAGGGAGGTGGGGGAGAAAGAAGAAGAAAAAAGAAGCTTTTGCAAACTTTTATCAGATGACTTTAATTACTTGACCCAGATATCATATTTGGTGATTTTGTGCTGATCTTTCAGTTTGACAGATCAGTTACAGTTCACTGTAAGTTCCAACTGTATTTCCATGCATTGTGTTAAGGCCTGACTCAAAAGCAGTTTTATTTGATAAAAAACAGATGTCTCTGAAAGAAGTGTATTCCTCTTCAGCTGAAAACATTATGCTTCAGAATTCAATGTACCTTACCAAATTTATAAGTGCTGCATCTCCCTCCATGGCACAGAGCAATGCTATATTTTCTCCCTGCTGAGGGACTTGGAGACACCGGGGCGGTGACCTCAAAACCTTATGAGAAATGGGAAAGCATCTGGTTCTAATTTTATCTTCAGTCCTGTCTTCATGCTGGCATGTATGTTTACAATATGGCTCCCCTTTGACCTTCCACTCACACTTACCATATTAGCCAACATATTTCAATCCCAATCAGGGCTGCGTGTAACAATTAGGTTTTACATGAATTGTTTTCCTTTACTCAAAATTCAACGTATGGGCTTTCTAACTAGAATGCAGCAGCAGTGATCACAATAATTCTAGGCTGCCTAATCAAACTTAAAATACTTAGAAGCAATATGAAATGCAGGGAATTAAGACTCAGGATTCACTCTTTCCCCTATTTTAGTTTGAGCATCTTGATAGGGTAGAGCAGGGGTGTCAAACTCAAGGCCCGTGGGCCGGATTTGGCCCATGGGGTGCTTAAATCCGGCCCATGGGGCTGGCCTCGAAATATCAAAGAGTCAGCCCACGGTGCTTCTGGCAGCTAAAATGGGCTGCGTGCGGCCCCCCTGCGCTTCATTTTCACTCTCCATAGCCTCCTGAAGCACTCTGCTGGCCAGAAATGGCCCAAAAAAGGCCTGAAAACAGCCCGAAAACAAGCTGAAAACGGCCCAAAAACAGCCTGAAAAATGACTTTAAAAACAGCCCGAAAAATGGCCTGAAAATGGCCTGAAATACAAGCCATAAATGGCCCTGAAAAATGGGCCTGAAAATGGGCCATGAGAGGGTAAAAATTAGGTGCAGGGGGACCGCACATGGACCCCCCCACACCCCATTTTGGCTGGCGGGGTGCTGCAGGAGGCATCCGTCCTGCCCCCCCTCCCGCCCCGCCGCTGGCCTACGGAGAAGAACTACAATGCTGATCTGGCCTTCGAAGAAATCCAATTTGACACCCCTGGGGTAGAGCCTTTGTCATTTGAATGTTAAATCGTTTCACAGCAAATGTTGGAGAAATGAATCCCCATTCCTTACATAACTGCATGAAATAGTTACTCTTTGGCCATTGGTCAATTTAGTTTAGCATTGTTTACTGACAAAAAAGAATATTTGTAGTTCAGGATTGAACTGTGAGGTCCCTGGTGGTCTCTAAACCTGGTTGCTTTTTTGCAGACGTTTCATTACCAAACTAGGTTACATCATTAGTGCTAGAAGAGAGAGCTGTTGCTGTCTTTTCAATTCTGACTTTGTGTGTGTTTGTTCTTAAGTCTTGGTCTTATGCAGCCAGAACTGACCGCTCTGTTTCTTTTGTCAACTATCCTGCTCTTGGCTATTGCCAGATCTTATCTGCTTGGCCTGCTTGTATTGGCTATATAATACTTGGCCTTGTTATGTCCCCTTTCTATTCTTCATTCACCTTTCTTATAGGTGAGTTTGGTCTTTTTTGTATTAATAGGCCTGTTATTCTTGTTGTTCTTGTTATCTCTTTACAACAATGGGAAGTCACAATTGCCAGTTCTTTAGCTGGTGTTGGCCTTCATACACATCAAATTCTTCCCATGAACCTAAGAAGTCATATCTGCATAGTATATGTGTGGATCCAAGCAGTGTGGTCTTTTGCAATTGATAGATGGAAATTGTGCCAATGCACAGGTTCTCTAAGCACTGCCCCAGATTTTTTTTGCTATGGCACCCAACTGGAAATTATCATGGCCAGTTTATGCCATAATCTTTCAATTTTGATTTTCAGACCTTGATACTTTGTGATTTGTCTCTCATACTTCGTTTTCTACTATCCTCCCGGTATTGCCACATCAATTATCCAAATTTTCATCTTTTCAACCAGAGTTATATCTGGTGTGTTGTGAGCCAAGACTTCATTGATCTGTATTCAGAAATCTCACAATATTTTAATTAGTGAATTTTCAGCTACTTTTTCAACTCCGTGTTCCTACCGATATTTCATTGTGGTATTTTTTACAGAATTTGAGTTGAATCATTCTGATGATTGTGTTTTGTTATTTATAATCAGTTTGTGCAATATTCTTGCACGAGCTGAGTATATGATCTACTATTTCTTCTGCTTCTTGGCGCAACCTGCACATTGAATCATTTGATGATTTTTCAATTCTGGTCTTGATTGCATTCGTTTGGATATTGCTCTGCCTCCTTTTCTGTGGGGCAGGTATCAACATCACTATGGGGATGTAATGTTATTACTGTAATTGTATTGTATATTATTGTAACGATGACGATGATGATTCTTCAATGTTTGTGTTACATATCCTCAGAGTCACACTGTTTGAGTTGGGTGGCCTTATAAATCTTGAAATAAGAAAAAAAAAAATAAAAGGGGAAAGTGCTGTGTTTATTGTTTGACTTTGTTCATGTGGTTGCTTTTCTTTCAAAACAAACGTAGCATTATGATGCCTCCTTTTGCAAATATATGTTCAGCCTATGTTGTTAGGACCTTAAAAACCATTTTTAGAGTCCATGTGCTGATAGGATGTACTTTGTGGTTTCCGAATGACTGCACGATGTACTTTTTATTCATATTAGAGTTTAATCTGGAAGTGACTCAAGATATGGTTGCAATTGTTAGCAACCACAATTTGTTTCCTTCCTCTTCTCACTGTTCAACCCCTAGTTTGTTCATATTAAAGGACTGTCATTGTGCAAAATGATTTAACTGCTAATTACATAGTACCCTTGATATTTGGCTCAGGGTTGAAATGTAGCCTATAATAGGACGGTGTAATACTTCTGTTTTGGTAAAGGTGCTTTGGAATGCACAGAGCTATGAGCTAAATACCTACAGTGTAGGCAACTCTTTAAAGCAGCGCCATATTTTCTTGGAAATACATGGCAACAGCAGAGAGAAAGTATTTGATCCCAGGAAAAGCTGACACTGTTTTCATGAGTTGTAGGGAGATGTTATATTTGCTCTCTTGCATGCTCTGAAGCATCTTTTCGGAATCAAGACTGAAATGCTGCATAGCCACAGCATATTTTTCTTAATAAAAACAGTGATAAGCCCACATGACTCACAAAAGGTAGATAGTTTGTATGTTAAGAATTTTTAGATTAGCATTGCTGAGTGAAAGAAGAAGATTCTGCTATTACTTGGTGGACATTTTTTTCAAGTAGTCCTATCTACTTTAACCTTAATAATCCACTGCCGTAAATAGAAACAGTGTTTTCCCACTTTCAAATCAAGAGACTTGTTTTCCATACATTACTGGTTAAGTAACAGACGTTCTTGATATCTTTCAGTTGACTCTTTAAGATACTCAAAAGGTGTATTCTATTTCAAATAGCAAGACTGATCAGAAAGATTATCCTGTTTGTCTCAGCTTATATGTGTGCTCATTGAAAAGAAGAAATAGCTTGTAATATTAGATGTTGCCAGGATCTCAAGGGTGTAGACTTCATTGTTTGTACCACTTTTGTAAAACTTTGTAAATCCTTCTTTACTTTTAATTTTCATAGGTGGTGTCTGTACCTCTTAAACTGTACAAATAGTTGTATAGTAATGTAAGTTAATTTCCACAATAGTAATAATAATAGCAACAGCACTTAGACTTATATACTGCTTCACAGTGCTTTACAGCCCTCTCTAAGTGGTTTACAGAGTCAGCCTATTGTCCCTGACAATCTGGGTCCTCATTTTACCAACCTCAGAAGGATGGAAGGCTAAGTCAACCTTGAGCATGGTGAGATTTGAACTGTCAAATTGCAGTCAGCCAGCAGTCAGCAGAAGTAGCCTGCAGTATTGCATTCTAACCACAGCACCACCATGGCTCATGAAATACAGGGATATTTTCCACCGCCTGGTCTCTCAAAGAAAAGGATTCCAGAGATTCTGTAAAAAAGTGCCCAGCTCTAACTCAAAGTGAGTCAAAATATGATGAGGTCTTTATATTTCACCATTCTAAATGTAATGAGAAACTGAGAACAAAGGATAGAGAGCTGGGAAGGAATGGATCTTGAAATGGAAAGTAATACTTCATAAGTCTTAAACTGATATAGTTGATTTAAAGCCAAAGAAATAGAAGCTAAGAACAAAGAAGTCTCGTAATCCATCTTTGAAGAAATGACTGGGAATTCGAGATACTATGAAGATCTCTGATGGTGGTTTAATGTGGAATGAAGATAAGGTTAGTGTGCTGCATGAGAATATTTGTAGGAACTTATAACATGTTTTAGCAGGATAGGCAATTGGTATCTTGTAGATGAAACCGAATTGCTTTATCCATTTTTATTTTAACAGATTAGAGATGCTGAATTTTTAACTCTCTGGTCATCTGTAATATCTTTGGTTAGAGGTTTTTTTTTTTTTTTTTTTTTTTTAGTGTTACCCTTTCTGAAGTAAGTAGAAATTCCTGGGAAGAGCAAAATGGGACATTATTAGTCTAGTAACAATACTTTTTAAAGTGTCAATAAGGGAAAAACTTTGAATAAAAGACAACATTTTCTAAAGAAAACTAACATGTCTAATAAGATAGGAGCTTTCCCTATAGTCTGCATGGGAAAGGATCAGGAAGATGCTAGCTCCTTCTCTCTCAGATTTCATATCCTGCACCTTTGTCTCTCAGAGCTTCCTTTAAAAAATTGCCTTAAGGACATTTTTTATATTATTTTTGCAAAGGCTATAATTCATGCTATAATTCTAACATTCCTCTAATTACCCCTTAAAAAGGGGTCTTTCCCCTTTTTAAATGGAAATTTTAAATTTGGTTTTAAATTATTGGGGTTTTAAATTTGTTCAGCCAAATTATTTAATTCATTTTAGTTTATTTTAAATTTTGTATTTATATGTTTTATTCTATGGCTGTTCACTGCCCTGAGTCCTTTGGGAGTAGGGCGGTATACAAATTCAATAAAATAAATAAAATAAAATAAAAATAAAATAAAATTACAATTCTTCTCTTTTTCTCATTTTCCAAGGTTTTTTTTTTTTTTTTTCGCTCAGCATCAAGATGTCTAGAAATTTTGCATCATAGCCATAAAGTGTATGCCAACAGTTCTTGAATAGCTAATGAACAGCTTTGTTGGCTTGTTTCCTCAAAGCAATGAAGACATCACATCATTTGCACTGCCACCATTGGGAACTGCCTGATGTAGAACATGGAATCCCCCACTGAGAAATAAACTCAACCAAAGTTGTCACCAACAGAGAGGTAAAAAGCTGCCAGGTTTCTCATCTAATATTACTGCATCTTCATGGAAAAGAGAATAGAGATGTGCAAAGTGGCTGGTCAAATATTCAATATGTAGCCATTTGATGGAGAAAGCAATTATGCTATAGTTCTAGGAGCTCTTAGATCAAACAAATGATTATGATCATTTTAAGTTCATGTTCAGTTATGAATTTTATATGAAGACAGCTTTGGTTAACTTTCTGGATAATCTACATAGGAGACGGAATGCAGCTTGGTTGATACATCTAGATTTCTTTATAACATTTAATACTGTTGATCACAATGGAATTCATGTGAATGAGTTTAGGGCTTTGGTTTCTACCTTTGCCTTGTAGGAATTGACCATAATGGGGGACATAGGTGAACGTAGAAACCTTCATTGTATTTAAAATAGGTAATGATCAGACAGAGGTCCAGTATGGCACATATGTGGTCTGGGCTAAGGTTGGTCCTGTCACCTAAGATGCTGTCTTGTAGCTGTCATTTCTTTACTACCATGACAGCTTCAGTTGTTGGAATGCACGTGAAGAGGAAACCATGGTCACATCCTGGTTTAGTTTTCAAACCTTGCTGGTGAAGTCCTGTGAATTGTTGATGCGATGGGTGGTGTTGCCAACTAGAAGAGCTAATAAAATGGTTAGATGTTTTTCAATGTTGTAGGTGACAGAGTTTATGCTGCTGACAATTGGTCTGAGTGAAGTTCCCTCTTTGTGGATTTTGGGGAGTCCATATATGCATGGTGTGGCTTCCCCAGGGTAAACATGGTAGTATCATGGCTTGTTGATGGCATTCAGTAGTTGTTGCAAGAAACCAATGATTTTTTTTTGTAACTGCTGGTAACATCTTTCTTCAAAGTCTCATACATGGCAGTGTCATTCAGGAGACTGTTCACCTTGGCCTTGTAGTCACCTGTATTCAGGACGACTGTGCATCTTCCTTTACCAGCTGGCAGGTTTGGATCTCTTCCTAGGGATGTCCCTGCTCTCCTTTCTTGAATTGTGCGGTTGGAAGGTGGTGTTTTGGCATTGGTGAGGGCTTCATCCTTAATTGTTCTGCCTCTGGCTCTGCCAGTTTATTGTTCCTGATGGTTGACTCTGTGGCTATGAGGAGATCCACAATTGGTAGCTGTTTTGGTGTTACTGCAAGCTTCGGAGTGCTACAGAGAAGGTGTGCTTCCAGGAACCAAACAGATGATATTGTTTAATCAAAGGAACTCAAGAGTGTGCCAACCCTGTAAGACTGAATTGATCGGACAGGGATTATGGAATTATGAAACAAAATGCTGCTAGAAATCAAGGAAATCCTCTGGCCATTATGCTTTAGAAGGTGGTCCAAACATTTTTCAGGGCTTCTGTTTTCTTTTGCGATACATTTTTGTTGGGATTTTAGTATTAATTTAATTGACATTTTTATCTTATAAAATGGACCCCAACCCCCGGTCCATGGTCTGGTACCAGTCCACGGCATGCCAGCCACCGGGTCATACAAACAAGCAAAGCCCAATCTGTGGGATGCAGGCAGCATGCAAAACCATAGCCCCTCCAGTTTGCAGAAAAACCTTTCTCCATGGAACCAGTCCCTGGTGTCCAAAAGGTTGGCAGTAACTGTTATAAGTCACCCATGTCCATGAACTCAGTGGGCAGCATATGAATACCTTCAATAAATACAATAATAATTATGCATGGAATAGGAGGTTGAAAAACCAGGTTGTCTGTATTATCATTTTGATTATGGTGGGAGCATCTACCAGAAATCAGAAGAATGCAAACTGTAGGAGAAACTTCAGGCTTTTTCTAATCCCCAATATAGATAGAACGGCTGGCTGAATCCCACCATCATAGGTGAGGAAACGGAAGACTTCCACATATTTCCTATTCACAGAGATCATCTCTCTGTCCAGGTCAATAGTGGAAAGAGGTTCCATGTATAAATAACCCTAGTTCTATACTTTTGAAGGTGTGCACAAATGGAACATAAGTTAAGGTTACAGAAACTCATTTCAGTGATCTAATGCAAGAGTTTTACAAGAAGTCTGGAAAATAAATAGCATACTGAAGGGAAAAATAACTTCAGCCCTATAGGCTGGGTATATGTATTAGGAGGATGAGACAAAGAACTGTACTGAGAAAATTCTTCTTTGTAGGTTCACATTGAATTAATAAAGAAACAATTAGGACTTAAAGCTGGATATATTCTTTAAAGATTGCATAACACAGAGCATGTTATGGTATTTCGGTCCAAAATCAGAGCCTGCCAAATTTATTGAACCTATAATGTTATGGAAAATACAATGCATGAAGGAACTCTGCAGGATTAAACCAAAGACTTGTGATTAGTTCAGCATTCCATTCTTACAATGACCAACAAGTTATCTTTGAAGTTACAAACGAGACATCCGTGCACTGTCTTTCTCCTATTTGTACTCCTTAGCAAGTTGGAATAAGAGATGAACTGCTTCTGATATTGCAGATAATATGTAGCCAGACATCATGACTAGAAGTTATTCACAGCTTTACGTCCCATATATATGGAGTACCCAAAGATGAATTGCCACAAGCATTGTTGGATTTCTCATGATCAACTTAATTAGATTCTAGCAGTATAAGAGGCAGAAAAATAGTTATCCCAATCCTTTCACCACACTATTTATGTATTGTCATTGTAACTTTCATGTGTAGTCTTCCTTCTAAATTTTAAAATTTCCATCTATATGACTTTCTTTTCTCATAAGATAGGTAGAATATTTTTTTTCTTGGTAGACAAAAATGCAACTTCTGAATCTCATTGGATCAAATTTTCTTTTGACTCCTCCATTTTTGTATCAAGTTAAATCAGTAAGGGTTTGGAGATAAGTATGGAACAAACATGTACATGAAAAGAATTCAGAAACTTAAGTCACTAAAACTTATCATCTGCTGAATTGATCTTCTTAAAATGAAAGCTCAGAATCAGAAGATATGGATATTTTAGACCTCTAATAATGTTTCCAGGTTATATTACTGACAGGGATGAAGTAAGACAGGACCCTCAACCTTTTGGGCCCCAGAGACCAGTTCCGTGGAAGGAGGCTTTTCTACAGATCGGAGGGAGAGTGGTTTCGCATGCTGCCTGCATCCCACCGATGGGGTTTTGCTTGTTTGTGTGGCTCAGTTTCTGGCCGGGTGCCAGTCCATGGACCAGGGGTTGGGGATCCCTGAAGTAAGATATAGCTTAAATTAAATATATAGATTTGTAAGCCCAAGATGACTCAACATTTCTATATTCATTACGAATGTACTGTGTTTAGTGAAATAAAATCTAGAGCACACACTAATCATCTATAGAATAAATGTGGAGCATTGAGACACCTTAAAGGTGAAAGAATACTGCATCATAAACTTTTGCAGGGATCCTAACTGATGAAAATTTATGCCATTGTAACCCCCTTCATCATTAATATACCAGAAAACTCTTAAATTCTACAGCACTCATTCCAAATGTGCAATCCACATCTTAAATTCTGTCAATTGATGACAGTTGGGATGAGAGAAATCCAGGACAGAAGAAATGTGTAAGTGAAAGTATGTTTTTAGTTTTTTTTTAGTTTTTATTGAATTTCTATACCGCTCTACTCCCGAAGGACTCAGGGCGTTGCACAGCCATGAAATAAAACACATAGATATACAAAATTTAAAATCGAATAAAATGAATTAAATAAATTTGGCTGAATTGATACCCATAATTTAAAATACAGTAAAAATTTAAAATTTACACTTAAAAGGGAGAAGATTTAGGCGAGGCCAGCTTGATGAGGCCACCTTCCGTGGCGGAAGGTGCGCAGATCCGGAATCCTCTGTATCTCTGGGGGGAGCTCATTCCAGATCGTCGGTGCCCCCACAGAGGAGGCTCTCCCCCTAGGGGCCGACAGCCGACATTGTTTGGCCGACGGCACCTGGAGGAGCCCCTCTCTGTGGGAGCGTACTGGTCAGTGGGAGGCTATTGATGGTAGTAGGCGGTCCCGTAAGTAACCAGGTCCTAAGCCATGGAGCGCTTTAAAGGTGGTAATCAGAACCTTGAAGTGCACCCGGAAGACCACCGGGAGCCAGTGCAGCTCGCGCAGGAGGGGTGTTACATGGGAGCTCCACGTTGCTCCCATTGAAGGAGAGCCCCCTCAACCAAATGGTATATAACCTCATTTATACTGTACATTGCACTCTTATATAAAAGATATAATCATGTTGCCTCAACTACCCGCGCGGCCGCACTCTGCGCCAGTTGGAGCCTCCGGGTGCACCTCAAGGGGAGCCCCATGTAGAGAGCGTTACAATAGTCCAGACGAGAGGTGACGAGGGCATGAGTGACTGTGCATAATGAGTCCCGATCTAGAAAGGGACGCAACTGGCGAATCAGGCGAACCTGATGAAAAATCCTCCCGGTCACGGCCGTCAAGTGCTCTTCTAAAGACAGCCGTGAATCTAGGAGGTCGCCCAAGTTACGAGCCCTTTCCGTGGGGGCCAATGATTCGTCCCCAATAGCCAGCGATGGCACCAGCTGACTATATCGGGACGTCGGAAACCACAGCCACTCGGTCTTGGATGGGTTGAGCCTCCACACACTGAGTCCTAAACAGAATGCAATTACCAGTAAGTAGCTATCATTGACTCTATTGACTCATTGGCTCACTCCCTCCATTTGCAAGGAGTCTGGAAGCTGCACCCAATTTTGACTGGTGTACATGGCCCTTGGAACATGCACATGACATTGGGGGGAACAGGCTCTGCTCTTCTCACATTTCTAGAAAGGGGTAGGGACATTTAGGAAATAAATAAAACTGTCAGACTCCAATAATGCTATCAATACACAATGTTCTACCAGAGGAGAACATGTGAACCAGAAGTAATAGAGGAAAAATGGCAGAAATTCCGTGAAAATAAACACAGTTAAACTGGGAAAGTATTCCCACTTTTCACAAAACTTTACTAAGGTACCAAATTAAATAAATTAGCTGTCTTGATTATGCACTTAAAATGGCTCTAAAACAGTAAGTGTAACTGAGGTTTGAGCTCCCGCTATCTGATTTAGAGCAAGAATTTGACAAATACTTTTAGATTCTACATGCAACAGATGTTGTTTTGGTCACTTCCAGCTGGCTGTGAACAGAGAGTTCCAGAACTGTGGTTTCATATTAGGTATTAGTGTGAGCTGAATTTCTTCCAGACGAAGAGGGAAGGGAGCTCTCATGTAAAAACTGGCACACACTTTTTTTTGTGAAAAAATACCGTCTTCTATTTTTTCCATTACAGTGTTGTCTGTCCATAATTGCTTCTTGTTTTCCATTGCAGACTGCCAAATAGCAAGCATGCAAGGGTACAGAGTGGAGGAATTCCGCTGCTAGTGCTGTACTTTGTCAGTAAACAGAATGAAATAATAGTTTACTGTACTATTATAATATCAGCATGGGCTTGGAATTCTCTCTAAGTTGAAAGCAGGAGGTTGGCCACAAGGGAATTATTCCTTGAAATTTGTCTGAATTTAAGCTGGAGTCCAATGCAGCTTTCAAATACCAGCTTCATAAAGCAGGGGGATGGGAAGTATTTATACAACCAAGGTTTAGACATATTTAGTTAATTAGCAATTCCCTTACTGTACTATATTTTTTATTGTTTTAAATCAAGATGTCCTACTTCTTTTTATATACACCAAACACATTTCTCTATTTGGTAACGTGACTGTACAGTATAATGTAGCCTCACATATGTTCCATTATTTTTGTACTGAGAGGAGATGCACTAATTTTATTTAATTTACTTGGCATTAAAGTTCCTCATGTCCCTACAGAGCATAACAGGAATCTGAAGCAAGAGAGGAAAGAAGTTGGTACAATTTTTTTTGGGAGGGGGAAAGAGAGAGGGAGGGAAGGGGAGAAACAGAGAGAAAGAGAGAGAGAGAGAAAGAGAGAGAGAGAGAGAGAGAGAGAGAGAGAGAGGGAGGGAGGGAGGGAATAAATTTATGGGACTAGTTGAGAAGAAGCAGCCAAAAAGAACTTCAAGCTTAGTGACATTTGGGGAAATTGATGAGCACCATCAATACTTTCCTATTTTCTATCTGTGAACAGATAAATCCAAAATTCTGGTACTTTTTTCACACAAGGAACTGGCCCTAGGCAAAAATGCTGCGCCTACAATCTGTCCCCAAGCCCCACTTGGTGGGAGTATCGGCGATGAAACAACAATATGGCTTTCTCTGAAAAACATTTCTGGAAAAAGGAAATAAGGGAGTATCATCTGCTTCTGAGGGTCCCCAACATAGCGTCTGGGATTGTTGATGTGCCTGTCTTGGTGCCCGTCACTGTTAAAGATGGCTTTTGAAATCTTTAGAAAGATATTTTAATTAAAAACAATGGGAGGTTGGCAGCCTGAAAAGCACAGGACCAGACTGCTGTAGAATCTTCATATCCGAGCATGCCCTCTGGCTCTATAAACTTCCTTAAAAATGAAAAATGAAGATTAGTTACTGTCCAGTAATGTTTGGAAATCTGTCTACTTGCCTAGAAAACAGACAAAAACATACAATTGTATGGAGCATTTTCCTGCCACAAATGCTAGTAGGTAGAATTTTGCTAAAGAGATGCTTTGTAATTAATGTATGCCTCCTGTGGCATTTGTTTTGTGGAAGTTTGCTGTACAGTCTGCTGTACTTATTTTCCGGCAGCACCTACTAATTTGAAAAATTCCAAATTCCAGAAAAGGACAGGTACCGCTGTTCTGCTACTTCATTCCCATCTTCTCTCTGCTTAACAGAACATTGGTGAATGTTGACAAATAAGAGAGGAGAGAGAACCTGGTCCAACTTATGGAGTCTCCTTCCTGGTTACAAGTTGGATGATAACATACAGGACAAGGTCATCCTTACCCTCTGGAAGGAACTTGCCATATGATTTTCTGAGCTCCTTAGTTTCACAGAAACAGTAAGAAACGTAACAGTATTTAACAGTAACACTAAGAGGGTTATAACAATTTTCTCCAACGGCTAAGAACAAAGAGCCTGTAGTACAGTGGACTAAAGCACTGTTATTAACATCTGCTGCTTGCAATTACTGCAAGTTCAAATCTCACCAGGCTCAAGGTTGACTCAGCCTTCCATCCTTTCAAAGGTAGGTAAAATGAGAATATTTTCCTATCAATTTCCTATCCTGGGTACCTGGATGAAGCTGTCTATCTGGATCCACTCCAGTCCGGCTTCAGGCCTGGGCACAGCACGGAAACGGCATTGGTCACGTTGGTGGATGATCTCTGGAGGGCTCGGGATAGGTGTTGCTCCTCTATCCAGGTCCTGTTAGATCTCTCAGAGGCTTTTGATATCATCGACCATGGTATCCTGATGCACCGGTTGGAGGGGTTGGGAGTGGGGGGCACCGTCCTGCGGTGGTTCTCTTCCTATCTCTCCGACCGGTCGCAGTCGGTGTTGGCAGGGGGGCAGAGGTCGACCCCGAGCGCCTTGTTTGTGAGGTGCCTCAGGGGTCGGTCCTCTTGCCCCTTCTGTTCAACATTTATGTGAAGCCGCTGGGTGAGATCATCCGTGGCTTTGGGGTGGAGTTCCATCAGTACGCTGATGACACTCAGCTGTACATCTCCACCCCAGGCCATCCCAACGATGCCCTTGAAGTGATGTCCCGGTGCCTGGAGGCCGTGCGGATCTGGATGGGGAGTAACAGGCTTCGACTCAACCCTTCCAAGACCGAGTGGCTGTGGCTTCCGGTGTCCCGATATAGCCAGCTGGTGCCATTGCTGGCTATTAGGGGCGAGTTATTAGCCCCCACGGATGGGGCTCGCAACTTGGGCATCCTCCTGGATGCACGGCTGTCTTTAGAAGAGCATATGACGGCCGTGGCCAGGGGGGCTTTTTATCAGGTCCACCTGATTCGCCAGTTGCGTCCCTTTCTGGATCGGGACTCCTTACGCACAGTCACTCAGGCACTCGTCACTTCCCACCTGGACTACTGCAATGCTCTCTACATGGGGCTCCCCTTGAGGAGCATCCGGAGGCTCCAACTGGTGCAGAATGCGGCCGCGCGGGGGATTATGGGCGCTCCCATGTGACACCTCTCCTGCATGAGCTGCATTGGCTTCTAGTTGTCTTCTAGGTGCGCTTCAAAGTGTTGGTTACCACCTTTAAAGCGCTCCATGGCATAGGGCCTGAGTATCTGCAGGACCGCCTTCTGCTGCCGATAGCCTCCCACCGACTAGGATACGCCCGCAGAGAGGGACTCCTCAGGGTGCCGTCAGCCAGGCAATGTTGGCTGGCGACCCCCAGGGGGAGGGCCTTCTCTGTGGGTGCGTACTGGTTCTGCCCTCTGGAACGATTTGCCCCCGGAGATACGAAGGATATCAGATCTCCAGGTCTTTCACCGTGCCCTGAAAACTTGTCTTTTCCATCAAGCAGGGCTGGCGTGAACCCCCTCCCCCTTTTTTAGTCTTTTTAGTCTTTTAGTTTTAAATTGTCATGGGGTTTTAATTGAATTGTTTTAAATTAGGCCAGTTATGTAATTCTTTTAACAATTTTAAATTTTGTATTGGCATGTGTTTTAGTTCTGGCTGTTCACCGCCCTGAGTCCACTAGGAGAAGGGCGGTATACAAATTGAAATAAACAAACAAATAAATAAATAAATAAATAAATAAATAAATAAATAAATAAATAAATGTTATTATACAAAAATGGTGCCTCCTTTACAACCACTCTTATGCTTTGGAACAGTGTCCCCACCCACCCACCCAAGATCCATACCACTTTCTAACCTGCTGATCTTTAGGAAGGGATTAAAGATATGACATATCATCTGGATTGGAGACAATGTATGAATCTAGAATTTCTGGTGTGGGGGAGTTTGCTTTCCTCCTTAGCATGGCTGCTTTATATTGTTTTCTTTTTTTAATTTGTTCTTATCTGTTTTTAATCCTATGTTAGCTGTCCAGAATTAATGGCACATGGATGATCTTAGAAATATCCAGTTAACTAATTATATAAACATTAACAGAAATTAGAATTAGTTCACATTTACATTTATTTATTGCAGTCCTAGGGACTGTAGAAACAAAGTATCTAATAACAGACGTTTTGCACCCTTCTACATTTAGAATGGTAACTATAGCAGAATCTAAAATAACGAAGAACAGATACTAAAATAAATCAAAATGAAATACAGTAGTGTATAAGAAATTCAAAACCTAAATAATGGTTTGGTGTATTGTACAAATGATAGCACAAAACTGGGTAACTTCTAAGATTATTTTTGATTATTTTTAGTTCAGTTTTATATCCATAATTAAAAAGATAACTAACCACCACTTTCTATATAATTGCAACTCAGTGTAGTCTAGCTATTTATTTATTCAGTCCAAGAGCAAGTCACAAAATTTAAAATATAAAATATCATCTAAAATTAACAATTAATTGAAGGCACCAAATTGTTTGCTTGTTTATTTATTTATTTTCATAAAATGTATAGGCTGCTTATCTTACCTCAGGATAACTCTGGGCAGAAAGCTAAGGTTACAAATAAAAATGCCTTTGAAATACTTGGGTATTGATGTCATTGATGATCAGAGCTAATACATCCCCTCTTTAGTGTGATAACTCATGTTGAGAAAATCAAGGTGTTCTTACTACTCAGTAAAATTATGAGAATTATGCTAATTCTAGCCTCTGGCATTTCCAAGTAAGGTTGGGAAAGACTATACAGTGGTTTGAAATCTTAGAAAGCTGCTGCTAAGGTAGGCAAAATACTAATTGTCTAATGTGGCACCAGGCAATTCTCTGAGGCTTTCTTAATAAACAAGGAAAAGGTCAACTTAGGTCTTCAAAGGGCACTTAAGCACTTGACTACCAAATTCTACTTTAGTCAAACTCAATTTGGTTTATCTTTATTTCTGGAGTAAATTGCATTTCCAGAATTTCTGTTAGGTAGCCTTTAATAGAGCAGATTCTCTAATTAACAATATTCTTTGTGGGTAGACAGCATAATTTTTGTTTTTATAACAGAAGAGAGGCTATCTTGCACACATTCAACAAATCAATTTCCAGCTGTTGAATTTCTGCTTCTGACAAAATTTTTAAAACACACAGGAAATTTTAATATTTTTAAGGTTTGAATTGAGCAGAAACAAAATGTTCAATATCCTTTCTCCAGTGTTACCACCCACAAAAAAACTTTTCAAAAATTAGTAACTAATACTCAGGACCTTTGTAGGTAACGGAGTATAGTTACTGACAGTACAATACGTGATAGTTAATAAGAGTTCATTTTCATACTTTAAATGCTTTTGAGCTGTAAATGATTTCAATATGCTGCTGATTTTTAAGGCTTCTTAAGGAAAATAAGAGTTAACTGCGATAGTAGTTTATTGTATTAGTCCCATTTGAATTTGTCATAAAACTGTTTTCATAAAACAGCTGAATACCAGCATATTTGTGGTTGCAGTCATATGTTTTTAACTATATTGGATTTAACCCATAATGTGCTCAGAAATATATTTCCATTGTTTCAGCCAGCTCTGGATTAAGTTGTGGCACACCAAACTCTGTTGTGTTTATATATCTTGATATCATTCATACAGGGCAAAGAAAATTAGATTCCATACATTGTTAGAAAGCAATTAATTCTTACCCACAAGACTGTTACAGTAGATCAGTTACTATATACTAACTCTAATTACTTGCTAGAGTAATTTGGTTTGGAGAGCCAAGGTCTGTTCCTATTTACACTAGTATAACTTGTAGAATTATTTTTCTCTAAAACTGGAACTCATTTTAAAGTAATCTGTGGTTATTCCAATGTGCACAGTTCTATGGCTAATGCATACATAATCTTCCATACATGATTATCTTGGCATGGAAGAATGCCTAAAAATCAAATAGTTTTCCAAAGTGTCACATTTAAACTTAAATATGATTAGATGACATACTGAAATAGTTCAAGCATATAATTAACTGAACAACTTATTTTAACTTAAACTTTCAGATGAATGAGAAAATAGCTTGCCTATATACCTTTGTGCTTTTAAAAATTCAGAAGTGTTTTTTCTGGTTTAATAATAAAAATCCTTCTGTTTAAATGATTAGTGTTGCAAGCGTTATTAAACTACATCCTTGACAGGATAGTGAATTATTGGTGGGCCATGTACTACAAATAAACTCAAAAATTACACTATTTGGCCTTTAGCAGACACGGTTGGATGGAAGATTTAAAGCTATATAGTATCTTAAATATGGCTTGAAGTTATAGCTTGAAGTTATATTAGCAGCCCAGTGGAAGTTATATTAGCAGCCCAGTGGAAAAAAGAGCTAGGATTTAAGGAAAATTACTGTTAAAATTATTGTTAACCAACTGTTTATGTGCAAGTGAATAAGGAATTTTCTCATTAAAATTAATGTGACTCTTAAAGTAATAGTAGCATATTTTTCTGACTCACATGAAAGCCTATATAAGTCAGGGTGCTTAATGAAAAGTAGAGAGTGGTTATGCCTGGGAGAAGTTCAAACCATTTCTTTTAAATTATTATTATTTTATTATGCTCTATTTTATTACAGGTAGTCCTTCACTTACAACAGTTCATCTAGTGACCATTCAAAGTTACAATGGCATTGAAAAAGTGACTTATGACTGTTTTTCACACTTACGACAATTGCAGCATCCCCATGATGGCATGATCAAAATTCAGATGTTTGGCAATTGGTTCATATTTATGATGGCTGCAGTGTCCTTGGGTTATGTGATCAGCTTTTGCGACCTTTTGATAAGGAAAGTCAATGGGGAAGCCAGATTCACTTAGTAACCATGTGACTAACTTAACAACTGCAATGTTTCACTTAATAATTTTGGCAAGAAAGGTCGTAAAATGGGGCAAAACTGGCTTAACAAATGTCTCACTTAGCAATATAAATTTTGAGCTCAATTGTGGTTGTAATTTGAGGACTGCCTGTATTTACATCAGCAGCTGTACTAGGGCATGCAGGTATAGAGTCCTCTTTCTACAAAGAGTTGTAATTTCCTTGTAGACATCAAGGGAAAACTTGAGCTCATCCATTTAGTGTTAGAATTTAGGGCTAACTGGGAGGACTTATAGATTGAATAAACAGTATGTATTCAATGAAGTGTAAGTATTTTTTTTGTATTATCAATATATATCTGTCTGTAAAAGTTCTGCCTCTTACTTAATAACACTATAATCAATTTATTAAAAAGCCTTACTATAACTACCGTCTAATACTCTATTCAATTTAACTTCAGGGAGTCTTACTTGTTCTACTCAATCTTTCTTTTGCCTGAAAAAAAATAATTCTACCTTTTTTCTCTTAAATGAATTAAATAATTATTTTTTTATTTAATGAATTAAATAAAATTAATCCATTACTTGGGTCAGACAGAGCCATCCTCAGATTTCTAATATGGTTTTGTTCTACATCTTATTCCCAGGACTCCAATTGGGATACAGGTAGTTGTTGACTTACAATCATTTGTTTAATGACCAAAGTTACAATAGTACTGAAAAAAGTGATTTATGACCAAACGTCACACTTGGAACTGGTGCAGCATCCCCAGGGTCCTGTGATCAAAATCCAGATGCTTGGCAACCAACATCTATTTACAATGATTGCAACATACCAGCTCTCGTGATTCCCATTTGCAACTTTACAATAAGCAAAGTCAATGGGGGATGTTGCCTCTTCGGTACGGCTGTCTGTTTGTCTCTTCAAAAAGCAAGCAGAGAGGAACAGATTCATACTGGGTTCTGATGGCAATGAGATAGGGGCTTTTAAAAGTCTTTCTCCCTGAGTATGATTCAGTTTGGATGTATCTGCTGTTGCATTTTACATTGCTCCTGTAAAAGTGATATTTCAAACCAAAGGGTAGAAGTGGGCATGTTTTTCCCCCTTAGTACCATAGCTTCAGGGATTGTGAAATATCAGTAAGATAATAGGTGAGCAAGAATAGCTGAATTTTTGCCATGCAGGGAACTCTCAGTAAAAAAAAAACCAAAAACCAGAATCATAGAGCTGCTATCCTCCTTAAACAATATAAAATTTGACCTCAGATATACACAATTATAACAAACGTGATCCCTGCTTTTATTGTCAATTGTATTATTTTTGCATTTTGTTTTAAAATAAGCATTGGATCCAATTAAGGCATCAAACTGACAATAGCTCATTCACTTGTTAGGTGCTTACTAATAATCTCAGTAAAAGGCAGAGGAATACAACAAGTTAAATTATTCCAGTTTAAACTAAAAAAGAAAAAAAAGAAAAAAAGGCCAAATACTTACCTGAAATAAAAAGCATTCCCTGAACTCTGTTGTAAGATTGTTAGAAACTAAAGGGTTTGGAGAGGGTTGCGGAATCTCACAGTAAATTTCAAATGGCCCTTGCTGAGAAAAAAAATCTGGCATTGCAGACTCAGCCTTATTAAGTCAGTGAACTTGTATTTCTGCCTTCAGTTCAAAGAGTTCATAACATTTGCTCCATCTTTAAGATATTATATAGCTCCTGAATTCTTCTCCAGTTTAGATTTTGATATGACTCATAGAAAAAAAAAAAACCCTTCTCCCACCATCTTTTCTACAATTCTGCCTATGGTGGTTAAGATTTAATGTTTTTCTTTTGTTCCTTCCCAGCAACAGAACAATAGTGTAGGCTTTCTTCATTTCAATAGAAGTTTGAAAAACTTCTAGTGGCCTTCTGGCTTAGTACTGGAAGGAGAATGAGCGAAACATTTCATTTTCCTTCTTCATTATTGTTTTGTCTATAGTGCATCAGTAATAGGTCCACCCAGTGGTGGGTTTCAAATTTTTTTACTACCGGTTCTGTGGGTGTGGCTTGGTGGGCATGGCATGGCTTGCTAGGTGTGGCTTGGTGGGCATGGCAGGGGAAGGATACTGTAAAATCTCCATTCCCTCCCCAATCCATGGGAAGGTTACTGCAAAATCCCCATTTCCTCCCGATCAGCTGGGACTTGGAGGCAGAGAATAGATGGTGATGGGGCCAGTCAGAATTTTTACTACCAGTTCTCTGAACTACTCAAAATTTCTGCTACCGGTTCTCCAGAACTGGTCAGAACCTGCTGAATACCACTTCTGATTCCAACATATGCTAGATTATCACCACCTATGATAGGGCAGAGTTTTTTAATTTCATGCTTGTCTTTTAATGCATTCATTACACTTCTCCAAAAACCCAAAACAAAATATGTTGAACATTTTTTTACAACAGAACAACCCTGTGAAATCATTTGAGCTGCCCTAAAGGCACTCGTGGCTGAGTGTGTGCTTAAATGGATCTCCCTCGTCTAAATCCAACCAACTGATCAGCACAGTATCTCTCATTATGACTGTTCATAGAATATGCCCTCAAACAATGTCATGCACAGATATTTTAGAACAGGAATCATATAGCTCTTTTGTTTGAATCTTTCTTCTGATACTCCTTTCTGGACCTAAGAAATTACAATTATTAACTTTAGTTTTCAAATATGAAATGCAAATACAGATTTTATGGACATATTTTAAATCCCTCATCTCATTTCAACACTTTGTGCAAATTAAGAAGGCAGAGATTATAATAAATACTAATTCTTGTAGCAAACTAAGTGTGCCAATCATAAGGGCCACAGACTTAAATTACTAGAAGTAGGATATGGAAAATCAACAGTAGGATTCTGTACCTTTGGACAGCTGCAATGACAGTCCTGAATAGCCAGAGTGAATTTGATTAGAACCATTTAACGGTAAATCTAGCCTCTTTATTTTGCTGATAAGGATGATTTCATATCACATATATTAACAAGGCTATTTTTTTAAATAAACAGTACATGGTAACGAAAGGATCTAATTTAGAAATCACTGAACTCATTATTATGAGTTCTTTATGTTAACTTGTATAAGAAGTATTAGACAAATTCCTAAGACATAAAGGGAACAAACTTGCACTTTTCTTTCTTTGTTAAATTATGTTATTATTTTTTCCAGAAAAGAATTCCGCAAATCCACAGCCCTCTGCTGGCACTGTTGAGCATTTTATAATCAAAAATGTTTATAATAGAGTTTGACTCCCACTATTACTACATTTAATATGTTTCCTTTCCATTGGCACTATATAGAAGAATTCAGTTTCAGAAAAATTATCTTGAAATACATTAACAATTATTACCTTTAAGAACAAACTAATCAGAAAAAAAATAAAAATAAAAATTATATGATAACAGGATGAGAGGAGCAAGATCTTATAAGTTTGCAAGTTGTGTTAGGAGTTGTGAAAGAAACACTTAAATGATTTAGGACAGTATATTATTTATTTCACAAATATATACCTGGAAGCTTCAATGAAAACCACTTCACTGAAAGGAAATTTCTACAATAATATCCAAAAGATATTTTGGATTAATGTAAATTAAAAATGGTAAGAAAATCTTTAAAAACTTAATTTTAAAGAGAGTCATTGTTACCACTCTGGTCTTACTGGAGGATGGGAATATTTCAGTTAATTTATTTTGCTTGAACAGGAAATTAGTTTTAAATGAGCAGTAAAAATAAATCATTTGGTTACAATTTTCTACCAATATTACTTTCCAACTTTAGAGAACTGTGGGACACAGATACATAGATGTAGTATGTATAGTGATCTTTTAAATATGATTCCAGCTTTAACAAATGTATAATAAAACATTTGTGTTTTATTTTACACAGGGTGCCTTTAGTTGGCACTACATTATCTTAGTGAACTAATGACGACTGCAAAAATATTGTTGATCATATTCACTTATTGTGTTCTTTTATGAACTAGTGAAGATTTTCATTAATGGAAAAATAAAGTGCTTATTTTCACAATTTTCTCTTTCTTGTGCAGTATTTCTCACTGTTCTAAAGTCATTCAGAAGTTTGAAGGGAGTTGCATGGAGCTACAAAGGAAAGGAAGAATCAGCAAAATGGACTCTCCTCCCACTGTTGGTTGCTAAAGCATCTGCTGGATCAAAAAGTCTTCCATCAATAGACAGAACATTTTTGAACACTACTCACAGTGAAGAAAAATGTGTTGAAATTTCTAATATATCATTTCATATGAAAACACAGATAAATTGTCAGTAAAATCTGTAGGATATTATCCACACTTTAAATTCATTAAAAAGAAAAATAACAATCCACCCTCTCTGCCAACAGAATTTCCAGTTCCAATTTCCAATTGGTTCTTCTCAACCAATTACTCTTCCTTCATATATTTATTTTGTGATTCAATTTGTGTTCATTCTCTGTAAGACCAAACCATTTCAATGTATTCCATTCTAAAACTCACTTTATGTTCAATCCACATTGATTCACCACTACTGATTTTTACCCTGTTACTTTTTGTTTTACCACACAAAAGATCATTTGGAGGTGGGAGAAACTTCAAATGTAATTTACCTTATTCTCTGCATGGATTGCCCTTGTGACTATGTAGGACAGATGGGAAAGAACCTAACTATCATATTGCAAGAAAATGAATGGTTAAATAAGGAGACCCAGACTGATCAGTAGCCTCACACTGCAATGAACAAGGAGATACATTCAATTTGGAACTAGTCTGATTGCTGGCTGAGCAGGGACAAAAATAGCCAGAGAAATGATTGAAGCCTGGGAAATGGGCCCCTTTTCAGTCAATAGGAGTGATTTACCACCAGTCTACTAGGTACTTAGAAGCCAAAGGTTTGTTGAAGAGCAAAAATCTGGCCTGCATACCTTTGCCCAACCAGCAGAGATCTTCCCAAGTTGTGCTCATTATCATATCTTGTATAGTTTGGGGTAGAATTCTGTGAAACACCATATCAGATATAAAGAAGCCAATCTCTATTTTTGGCATTTACTTTTCCTACCTTTTCCTTTATAGATGCAACCTTCCAACCCTCACCAAATTTGCATGTCTACTCCTTATACAGTACTTATACAGTATACACTTTCATACTTTAATGTGTCTCCAATTATACCATCTATACTACAGCCTTTTCATTTTTCAACATTCTTCCAGTATGACTTCTTTTTCATCAGCTTTTTTTGTTTGTGTTAATATTTCTAGTATTCATTTCAATTTCACTCTTTGATAAATCACTGTCATTCTCATAAAAATCTTTAAGATTCCAATATTCCTTCAGTTTCAATTCCATTTACTCAGCTGGAAGCTTCTCATTTATTCTTTTTACAGTTTCCAATTGCTCTGCACTTTTTGCCACTTTTAATCTTAAGTGTTCCGTTTTCTCTGGCTAGATTGGCAGCTATTTTTTCCCTATATACACATCTTACAGTATCTTTTTCTAATATTCATAGAATAGAACATTTATTTTGTTACACGCACATTTTCCTTCAACCACAGTTTCTTTCATTTCAGTATTCTGCCAAGTGTCCTCTCATACTTCCAGTTAGCATACTTTCATGTTACTCTGTAATAGAATCCTTTTCAGTCAGTTCCAAACAGATTTCAATCCTCTTGTCTTACATCTATTAATTCTCTTGGGAGATTAATCTATCTTTTAATACTTTTTCATACAGAGCAGTTTATATGGAATTGACACTTTCTCTTCCTGTAGGCATTCTAGTTTCTTTAACTTCTTTTCCTTAGCATTTATCTTTTCTCAAGTTCCACTCACAAAATAATCTGCCCCACATGCAAAACTTATCTTTTTTATGTCCTTCACAATTAACTCAATCTTTAATCCTAAAGAATTGAACTAATTATGCTTGTAGATTTATTTTTTTCATTGCCATGCATTTGAATTGTATTGCTGAGGCAGATGATAGCAAAACAGCCATCATTCCTATTCATTTGTGGGTCGCCGAATGGTCCAGTTATTTTTTCTGTACTGTCTTGTCTTGTTCCCACTTACTGTATGTTAATAATAATAATAATTTTCCGCATATATTCTTCTATCCCCCTATATTAAATCAGATAACCTTTATTCAGATCTACTGCATTCTTCCCCTTCCTTTTACTTTCACTTGCGTACAAATAATTGAGTAATCTACAAATAGGCTCCTGCTGTGGTAATCTACTACAACTGTGGCCCTTAAAATAGGATTAGATTACAATTTGTAAAATTCCCAGCCAGCATGCTTGTGTTGTCCCCCTTATGTACACTTTATCCTGCATGGTGTCATAGGAATCTCTGTAGATAAGGAAGTAAGGGTAAGAAGCAAACTCATATTGGTAATTAGTTGCAAAGCAATGGAGGTGGAAGAGGGCATATTTTTTGGAAGTAAAAGCAAACTGGCTTTCTAATAGCTGTGAGGAGGAAGATGGGGATGACTCGGAGGCACATGCAAGAGAAAGGTGGTAGAAGGGCCTATCTACTTAGGAATATTATATTTGTATTAAAAGTTTTATTATATAAATGTCAATAAGTAGATAATCTTAAAAATTGTAGTTTTAGAATTATAGCTTTCCTTCTTATGCTCTTATGCTCTCTTCAGACGTGAGAAAAAAATAAGTTGCTTGCACAAGAACAGAGATAATGAGCTGATTAATTACTTCAATTAGAATTCCAGTGCTATCAGCAGCACTTTTAAAAAAGCATTTCATATATGTGTGTGTGTATGTGTATGTATGTGTGTGTGTGTGTGTGTATGTATATATATATATATATATATGTTTTTAACTGTTTAATTTGCACACCCTTAAAATGAAACTTTTGCCACTTTATTTTGTCATATGTAAGGAAAACTGGGAGACTTGCAGCTATTGTTCTGAAGCTGAGCTTGTTAGTGAAACAAAGACCTGTTTTTTTCCAGTCAGTACTGTTTGTGCATTTACCCATGACATATACTTGGAGTCATTCCCAGAAAAGAGAGAGTGGGGGGGAGGGAGAGAGAGAGAGAATGAAAGAGAGAAGGGGGGTGGCAAATACATTCTTAGTATTTGCTTACTACAGCATAAAGCACTTCTTGGTTACCAGATCTTTTTGGCAGTCTTTATTTAGACCATGACATCAAAGTATGTAATATTCTCATGAGAATGAAAAGCAACAGATAAATATCATATATAGTGTATCATTCTGATATTTTAAGGATTAGAGTATTCCCTCTTGGGCTCAGCTCCAAATCCCATTGTAGTCAGTGGAAACCCTATTAAACGTGATGAATGTTCTTTTAATCAACTTCAGTGGGCTTTGGATCAGGTTTACCAAGGTGCGGCCACTGTAACACACTGTGTGTGTTACAGTTTCTTAAAGCCAGAGGTGCGACCTGAGCACCAGGTGGGCACCAAAGGTGAATGAGCGTCCCAAAAGTGACATAGCAGGCCCCTCCACCAGAGATATTACCCTCCCTGAACACCTTACACCCCACAGGTCCTTCGGTAGCCATTGTTCTATCCTGTCAAATGCCCTGAAATTGGCTCTCATCTAAAGTGACCAATACAGGTAACATATTTAGCTAACTATCATTATTCCCAGTTTTCTTGAAATACAGTATGTAACCATACTGTACATTCTGAACACTGCTTACTCAATCAGTTTTAGACAGCTATTTAAAAATTAAGTAGAGATGTAAAAGGGTTTATTACCACTAGTTATGGGTATGCTAATTAGATTACAGAAGAGTAGCCACTGAAAGGTTTTGAAAACTCTCAATATTTTAGCCAGTCTCAACCCAAAGACTTGTGTAAGTTATCTTAAGCCATGACAATTTGCATCACCAAAAAACATTTCACTTTCAAAGTCTAGCTGTTGTCTCCTAATGAAAGAGTTTATTTATGACTGTTCAAGTTACAACAACACTTATGACTGTATTTTACACTTTTGACGGTTGCAGCATTCCCATGATCACATGGTCAAAATTCTGATGCTTGGCAAAGGATTCATATTTATGACAGTTGCAGTGTCCTGGGGTTATCTGACCAGCTTTTGTGACCCTCCGACAAGCAAAATCAATGGAGAAGCCAGAGTCGTTTAATACCCGTGTAATTAACTTACCAGTGGCAGAGATTCATTTAAACAACTGTGGCAAGAAAAGCCATAAAATGGGGCAAAATTCACTTAACAACTGTCTCACTTAGCAAGGGAAATTTTTTGGCTCACTTGTGATCTGTAAGTCGAGGACGACCTGTATGAGTTGTCTAATTAGATCTTTGCAAATTTTCATATCTCTATTAACCAAGCAAACGTGTTCTAAGTAAAAATAAAAATATTGACTTCTGTGAGTTCAATTTTTAAGTTAACAATCCTCTCATTTGAAGGTGTGAATAACCAAGAGCAGATTCTAGTTGTTTTAGAGTACTCACCACTATAAACGAAACAGACTTTCTTACCCAAAAGTGACTTTGACCCGATTTGTTGCAAATGACCTGTTTAACTGCTAATGTATCATCCCCACTATTTTCCCCCACTGGAAAAAGGGCTCCATTCAAACTAATACAATATTATCTAATACTAATCTAATACTATCTAAAACTAATACTAAATTAATCAAACAAATATCTATAATATCTATAAATATCTTGGGTGCTTCTAGGAAAAAATATATATTGCCCTCAGAAAGTGACTCAATATGAAAGTGCCAAGAAAAAAGTTAATTAGAGAATTTCAAGTTTCTTGTTAAAAATTATCAGAAATGATCAGAGTTCCTAACACTATTATATTTACTTGAAAGCAGAGCTATGGTTCACAGTAGTACTGCATACTCACATTGCCCGAGCAATATATTTGATGTACCACCATGAATGAACCTACCCATTCAGTGGTCATTTTTAATGCTGAAACATACTTTGATGGGCATACTTTCTCCAAATGTAAGAACAAGGACAGTTGTACTCAGTTGACTATTACTACAGTAAAGGTATTGATTGTTGTTGGCTAACTAATCTTCCACTCTTAGAAGACAGTGTTTTGCCTACTTATATTTGCTTAACATGCATGAGAATGTGATGACAGAAAGACTGAATTCTCCTCTTTCATCCTTCTAACTGCTTGCAGACTTTAAGACTTGTGGACTTCAACTCCTAGAATTCCCTAGCCAGCATGGCTGCCTGAGGAATTCTAGGAGTTGAAGCCTACAAGTTTTCAAAATTGCCAAGTTGGGGACCTGTGTCCTAGGAGACAGAAGTATAGAATAGTCCAAATTCAAGACACAGAAACAAAATATTCTAAATATTAAGAATATTGTAAAATAATTAAGTTCAAGGCATTTAAAGGAAAAAAGAAAGGCTGTTTGATAAGCAGCAAGAATTAATTTTAGGGAGACGCTTCAGTATAACTTACAGCACCAAAGAATAAGAGGACTTGGTCTTCTTATCTTAGTACATGTAGGTTTTGGTACAGTAGCTCAAGGAATTAGGCCACAGAACAAAGTTATTTTTAGAAAAGATGATAATGAGAGAGGAGTCTCTCTTGTACACCAGTGATTTATCAGGAATGTACAAAATATGCTTGTGAGGAGAAGTGCCTGTCATTAAATTTTAATGAATACGCACCAAGACATGGATAATAAATAAATGCCTTGCATATTACTGGCATAGTAATATTACATTGCTATTAATTTTCTTGCCTATGATTGCACTACATACTTAAGTGACAATATTTAATAGCATTGGGGCTCACTTAGAACAATTCAATAGATATTCGGGAGTAGAAGTAGGGGTAAAGTTGCCATGTCAGCTATGAGGATTATAATTGACGACATTGCATGAATTCAAATGATTCCAGTTTAAAACTAAAACCAAACAATTTAAACACATCTTTAAAATAAATCATGACATTGTTTTTTTTTTTAATATTCAACTTCCTTGTCCATCAATTCTGGATGGTTCTATCATATAAATCAAAATAATTTTTATTTTAAATTTTTAATCGTTAACTTTTAACTTTTAAACGTCCAAAACGGGTAATTTTATTTTAATTAGATATGGGCCAAATTATTTAATATTTCTTAAATTGTTTTTTAAATTTTATATTTGTGTGTTTTATTTTGGCTGTACACCGCCCTGAGTCCTTCTGGGAGAAGGGCGGTATATAAATTAAAAAAATAAATAAATAAAATATTTAATATTCAGTGTGTGAATGATTCAGTTAATTTTGAAAATGTGTGATAAACACACAAAGAACCTGAAGCAGCTGAATGTGCAGACACACAAACACACACAACCACTTACCTAATTTATTCCTATAAGAATATCTGCATAGGCTTTGTTGAAAAGCAAAGATTATTTGCTTTCATATTTTTCACCTCTTCTAAATGATACAAGTCATCTGTCTATCTGCCCACTTACCCACATTTGGAAAGTTCTGTGAGAAACACTAAGAGCCACAGCAATTCAGTAATCTAAAAAAAAAATTTGAGCAATGTTTTATGTTTACTCCTGAAGTTTAAAAAAAATCTGTGTCATCAGATCTATGACATTCTTCTTCTGTTTTTATTAATTTTGAGAAGTTAAGAAGAACACCCCTGGGGTTAAAAGGTGGAACATAATTTTTAAATTGATCAGTTGTTTCTAGACAAGTACTTCTCCATGACCAAGAAATATAAAAATAGGATTTCCAACCAATAGGAATTCATCATAATAAATGGAAGGGCTGTCAGAATAGGAAAGATATCGCATATGATTTTTCCATTAGATAGAAAAGTATCAGCTTGTAGTGTGTGATTCTCATTCTAAGTTCTCTTGCGGTCTCAGCTGCTGACTCTAGATACATTTCAATATAAGATCAGGAAAAAAAAGCCAGTGGGGGAAAAAGGCATGTTTAAGTTTTCACCATGTTCTTATTTAGTTAAAACTATTAGAGCAGTTTTAAATGCAAAGTTTGCATGTGTGCTCTTCTTGCAAATGAAGTGTGAAATTCTTGTGACATGCTACCTGTGGTTGGCACGCTTGTCTAATAGTGCTGGACAAATATTTCCTTTTATTCTAGCAAATGATGGATGGATAAGAACAGGATGAAACACATATATAACTTAACTTACACTTATTTTCAAGTATATTTTAAAAGACATCTGGGTAGCCACCAAAGCATTGCTAAGTAGTCCCCTATGATACAGGCATCTTATTTTCCTGCCTGCTCCCATCTCTGCTTCATGACAGAATTAAAACCTTATTTGATTAGTCATTGCGAATTAAAATAAATGTTTTATGTCTGCAGAAGAGAAAGAGAATTATATTTCTGCAAGATTCCAGAAGAAACTGGTTAACATATTTTGTGTCTGTTGTATGCTTCTCTTGGCATTAAGAAGGCTTAAGTTTCCAGAAGACAAGATACTGGATACTATTTTACTTCTCGCAGTAATGAACAAACATTCCCAACACATTCCAACATTAGAAATATTTTGCACATTTAGAACAGTGTGTATAGGTTATGATAAATGATGTCCATTACTATTGAATAGCCTCCAGTTTGACTGATTTTTTGCCATACTAAAACAATTTTCTTAATTTCAAGTGTTTGCTTATGTGTGTGTTTACTTCACATATAAGCTTTGGCCTGAAAGATAGCAAACAGCTAACTTTCAAGAGTACTGAAATGGATAAGTTCAGTTTGGGAACATTGGTAGTTCAATGTGCTAAAAATGCAACATTTCCCTCAAAAGGAAAATAAGAACTGTACCCAACGCAAATTTAAAATTAAAAAGACATCACACTTATTTATGAATACTTCACACACATAAAAATATATCTTTTAATGGAAAATTTAGCCACTGGGATGGTAATTTACAAAGCATGACAAAGACATAGGAGATAAAGGAGTTTCTCTTTCTTTTCCCCAGTGTAGGCATGCAATTTGTTATAATATAAAACTATCATCTTCAACACCAAATGCTACTGTAATTAGATTGTACTTTTTTCAGGTTTTAGTGCTCTATACCAATATCCTACTTTGTAGGGATTAATCAATGGCTGTAGAATCAGGTGGACCCTTCCTCGGTTTCCTAAGCAGGTGGTGAATAAATGCTGACAGCTGAGCTCCCTTCTTTATTCTGACTTCACTTAGCTCAAGGAAGCTCTTTTTTCACAACTTAATGAAGCTCATTAATATAATAGTAAAGAATAAATGCTGTAGGGAAAGATCACAGATGGTATAGCCATTTCCACTAACGCTACTGGATACCCTTGGAGCCAGAAATGGCAGAATAAATTATAGATGTTGCAAACCATTAAAAAAAACAATAGATCAAATGCTTATGAGCTGAGTTGGGATAAAGAGGGATAACATATCCCTTCTCTAAAGCTCAGAATTTACCATGTGGGACAAGAGAGATTCAGCCAGCACCTCAAGGATCTCCCACTGACTAGTTGGGGATTGGGTTGGTTCTATCACAGTCGTCCCCAACCCCTGGTCCATGGCCCGTTATCGGGCCATGAGCTGTTCAAAACTGGACCACCCAAAGTGGTTGGTGAGTACATGTGTGCATCCTCCCTTGTGCAAGCAGCGGGTGAACATGTTCACATACTCTTCATTTTGCACAAATGCTTGCCCGCTGCTCATCTGGATTTAGCCTCTGTCCCGTTCTCCCCCCCCCCCCCCCCGCCAGTCCACAAAGTCAGAAAGGTTGGAAAACTCTGGTCTATCAGACCTAGAATCCTAATGAACAATAGAATAGCATGGTTTTCCAAGTCAAGATTTTGACATGAGTCATCTTAATAAGAGCAGTGGTGGCGCAGTGGATAGAATGGAGTATTTCAGGATAACTCACTGTTCACTGTCAGGAGTTCGATTCTGACCGACTCAAGGATGACTCAGCCTTTCATCCTTCTGAAGTTGGTAAAATAAGCACCCAGATTGTTGATTCTGTAAACTGCTTAGATAGAGGTGTAAAATGATATATAAGTCTGCTATTGCTATTAATCTTATCCCCAAAGAAAATGTATCACCAGGATTTTGGAAGCATGCTCTGTTTACTTTTCCCTTGTTTTAAGCCTAAGGAAAGTTGTTGAATGTCTCCAAAGGAAGGAAATAGAGAGGAGGTACTTTACATCTATTTTTTTTTCTATTTTCTCATTTTACAGCAAATTATCAGTCAAACACAAACTGATGGAATAGGTTCAGAGAAGGGCAACATTGATTATCAGGTGATGAGGTAGGCAAGATCAGGATATAAAAGTCAAGGCGAGTTTTGGAATGTACTTTAACATGGTCAGGGTATTGTAACAGAATTCCGAAAGCTTGTCAAAACCCTTCTCTACTTCAGCTTATACCTAATACGATCAGGGCAGATTGTTAGTTTTTTCCACTCATGCTTTCTGCTTTACCAGGACTCAAATGTCTTTTCTGTAGCAGCTCAGCATTTTCTTCCTCCTTCTCTGAATCAACCCCGCAATCCATCACAAGGGATTAGAAATTTAGAAAGTTTTATAATGAAAAATGGAAGGAGTTGGATATGTTTATTCTTAAGAGGGGAGGAAGAATATGAAAACAGTCTTCAAATACCTGAAAGGATGTCACATGGAAGAAAATTAGGATCTGTTTTCTCTCATTCCAGAATGTAGGGCATGGAATAATGCTACAGGAAAGCAGATTAAGGATAGGATTTTTTTCTAACTTTCAAACAGTTAAGAGCAGTGTTCTACAGTGGAACCCATTATTCGGAAAGATGGAGGGCTACCCTTAATTGGATGTGTTCAAATACAGATTGGATAGAGATCTGTCCTAGATATTTTAATTTGGATTCCAGCACTGAGCAACTATTACACTCATTTATCTGAATGAGCCCTCCTACCTCTATAATTCTATGAAAATATCATTTGAGGGACTTGGCTATCATGGACACTGGAAAAAGGATGTTAAACTGTTGTAATTACATTGAGAACAACCAACTTAATGTTAATAAAGGAAAATTATACATCATATTTCTGTAAGTATAAGCAGTCTGTTATCCTTTTGCTCCCCAAAATTAACTGTTCTAGAATAATGATGGTCTCACCACTAAGCTTGAATTCTCCATTCTAAGTTGTTTTTATGCAAAAAAGGTTGGTACTCCCAACCTTTATATTATAATTGTGGCTCCATCTCTTCATATTTGTCTCAAAACATGTATGTAACTTAGCTTGTAGGCTTTCGAACACAAAACTCTTAACTTTATTTGTCAATGTCTGGCAGAAAGAAATCTAGAGAGGAAAACACAAGGTTGATGTTCTTTGCAACACAAGGACCATTTCTATATATTTTTTTCCTATGTTTTTGTTTGGTGTGTCAAATAATTTTGTACCACATAACCACTGACCACATAAGAGATGCACCTGTAGCAACTGAAAGGTTGGCAAGAAATCTATTCAAAATCCAGATCAATTAAAATACCTCCTTGTGACCTGGGGCATTCCTGAGCAGAAAGAAGTGGATATGAAAGTGTGTTTGTTTTACTTTGACATGCTATGCAATAAGACATTTCACCCCATATTTATTTAAGGATTTTAGCACTGCGCCAGACCTGGTTGGAGATGAATGAAATGTTTTCATAGGACTATTGCTCAAATTGTAGCCTTCTACTTTTGCATGAATGCTCAAAGCTGACAAAACCTTCAGTCTTTTAAGTGCTCACAGGTGTATAAGACAATATATTTCTATGTTTCTCTGTTTGTTAACTGACTTACAACAGCCTCAAATAAGAGAGCACCAAGAGGAAGAAAGGATTTAGAAAGAGTACTTAAAGGTACTCCCTAAACCAGATTAGTCTTGATGATCAAGACACCATTGGTTGCCCCGATCACAGTATCAATGTAAGATGACAAAATCTTTGGGAATTGAGAAATGTTCTTATCTTTAACATTTTTAATACAGATATTGTCCTATAATACTAGGGAGATACAAGTGTAATTCAAGGGGCTGGTTGTTACCCAAAATCTTAAATTGCTCATAGTCTGAGCATCTTAGAGACCACTAATTCAATGTAAATTCTGACCCAATTGACAGTGAACAGAACACATGTATTGAAGGTCCTCTCCTACCAGGAGATTGAAGCAAGGAGACATGGAGGTAGGCATTCTTGGTGGCTGCTCCCTTCTTTTTGAACACCTTATCCTCAAGATAAGAAGGGAGCACAACTCATGACCTTCTGGAGAATAGGTAAGACCTCGATTTCCAGATGGCCTCTAGAGATGTATAGAGAAGATGATTTGTGCCAACAGAACACAATTTTAGTTTTTCTACTGTATCCTACAATTTTATTTTATTTGTTTTACTATTTTACAAATCTCAGAGAATATGCCATGCCATTTGCCAGCAAATCACACAGTTGTTAAGCAATAGAAATAGCACTTAGACTTATATACTGCCTCATAGTACTTTGCAGCACTCTCTGGCAGTTTACATTGTCTCCAAGAATCTGGGCCCTCATTTTATCGACCTTGGAAAGATGGAAGGCTGAGTCAACTTAAGCCCATCAAGACTGAACTGCAAGCTGTGGGCAGAATTAGCCTGCAATACTGTGTTTTAATTACTGTGACACAAGAGCTCCGGCTTCCTCCATTTGTTTGTCAGAAACCCTCCGAGAAGGTTGCAAATGGCTGCAACTGTCCTAAATATATGTTGGTTGCCAAGCACCCAAATTTTGATTATCTGACAATGGGCACACTACAATAATCATAAGTACAAGGATGACTGATTATAAGTCACTTTTTTCACTGCCATTATAACTTTGAATTGTTGTTAAACAAATGGTCATAAATTGAGGACCACCTATACATTATCTTTTGTCATTTTATTTTTCTCTTAATTTTTTGGGTTTGGTGTTTTGCTGTGGTCTAGGTTTTGCATATAACATTTTGTTTTTTCTATTAATATCTGAAAATACTTTCCTTTATACATAGTATCTTAAGGTGCAAGGTCTTCGTCTATGCATTATGAAGTGTCTAAATTAAAAAAAGATAGGACTGATACTGCTCTTTTTATAGCAGACTCATTCTTTCTAAAGATAATCAGCTTTTATACAGTTCTTGATAGGAGAAGTTTACCTAAATTGCAATTCTAAATGTGCAAGAAGTCTTGTGGTTTTAATAGATTTTCAAAGTTGAGAGCTAAAAAAAAATCAGAGAATATTTTTTAATCTTATTGACGAACTGGGTAATCATCAGCTAGCAATATAAATATATCATCCACAGATTATTCAGAACAAATATGCATGCTGCTAGTGGGTCATATAATAGTTGTGGAATAATTTTATTTAGATCATAACACTCTACCTCTCAAATTATACTTTCAGATTCCTAACATCTTTCAAGATACTATTTTGAATTTAATTTAGTAGATGTCAGGCATTCTATTAAACCTTTTTAGTGATAATACACTTGCTTTCTTCTGTGATTAGAAATTGTTTTCAAATAGATTATTTGCAGATAGTTGGTTCTATGATAACTAAAATTAATGTGACAAAAATGTTACAACAATTTCATATATTGCTTTTCTTGTTGTTAAAAATTAAATAACATAAACTGTAAGCATCCCTACGAGTTTATTGAGTATTTAAAATAAAATTGGTAGGTTTTTCTGTATTAACCACTATTGAGTTTCTTATATTCTCCTCTTCTGCAGAGTTCCAGTGCTCTCACTTGCTACTGTATAGGACAGAGGGAATAAAATCTCTGTGTGGAATCTTTGTTTGAAATGATAAAGAGAGAAGAATGCTTTCTGTTTGAATATTCTTCAGGAGTCCTGGTGGCACAGTGGTTAGAATGCAGTATTGCAGGCAAACTCTGTCCACAACCTGGAGTTCGATTCTGATAGGGCTCAAGGTAGACTCAGACTTCCATCCTTCCATGGTTGGTATAATAAGGATCCATATTGTTGTAATAATAATAATAATAATAATAATAATAATAATAATAATAATAATAATAAGTTAATCTTTAGTGAGATTCACAGCCTTTGAGGCTGGTTAATAGCTCAGCAGCTCGAGTCCTAACCAAGGACCTAGGAACTGTTAAGGTATCGTCGGAGGATGTAAGCTGTTCCGAGTAAGGTGGTTTTTTGTAAAGTCAAAATGTTCAAGTCTGGCAAATTTAAAATTTCTAAATAGCGGGGTAGCCCTTTGGGTATTGCTCCAAGGGCTCCAATTACAATTGGGACAACACACGATTTCTTTTTATTATTATTATTATTATTATTATTATTATTATTATTATTATTATTATTATTTATTATATTATTATTATTATTATTATTATTATTATTATTATTATTATTATTAATTAAATTTATATGCCGCCCCTCTCCAGAGACTCAGGGTGGCTGTTGGTGGTAATAAGCTGACATTGTAAACCACCAAGAGAGTTCTGTAAAGAATGATGGGGCGGTATATAAGTCTAAGTGCTAAGTGCTATTCCATGACTATTAAATATATTTTCTGTGCTAATATTTGTGGTGGTCTGGAGGAATTTTTAATACTACCGCCTCCTAGCTAAATCAATAATTTGAAGAGCTTCCATGGAGATAGAGAGAGACAGATATAGATCAGCAATATACAGACATGTATCTGTAAATAAAATGTTGACTTTTAAGTACAGGTATTCCTTGACTTACATCAGTTCATTTAGTGAGCATTTGAAGTTACAACGTCATTAAAAAAAGTGACTTATGTGCTTTTCACACTTGCGGCATGAAAAACCATTGCGGCATCTCCATGGTCATGTGATCAAAATTCAGATGCTTGGCAACTGACTCATACTTATGATGGTTGCAGTGTCCTGGGATCATATGATCACCTTTTGAAACTTTCTGATAAGCAAAGTCAACAGGGAAGCCGGATTCACTTAACAACCACGTTACCAATTTAACAACTTCAGCGATTCACTTAAACAAATGTGGCAAGAAAGGTCGTAGAATGAGGCAAAATTCACTTAACCAATGTCTCACTTAGCAATGGAAATCTGTGGCTCAATTGTGGTCATAAGTCAAGCACTACCTGTACAGCATTTCCTCTTAGTTGTCCAGTTATTTATTCCATTAACTCTTTTTTAAAAAAAGCATATCCCTGCTCAAGATCTCTAAGGGCTTAAATATCTCAGAATTTATCTTCAGCTGGCATGGCTGAAAGAGAGCTCTATGCCTTGTTGTGGATCTAACGCCCTTACAGATGCAATAAAAGTTTCCTTCTCACATCTTTTCTTGCTCTTTCACAAGTCTGTTCTTATTAAGCTCTGCAGAGAGATGCTCAGCCAAAAATAGTAGTATTAGTACATATAAGAAAGTATAAAGTGACAGCTGGCTTATCTAATTATCTCTTGGTAACTGAGTATCTGTTCTTCTACTCAAGGACCACTTACTGCCCTTTAACCAAAGCAGCTGCAGAATACGTTAACTGTTATATGATGAAATACACGATTTGATTTAAGATTGAGAAGGGGGGGTGAAGGTGAAGAGGAAGAGAGCAGAAAATCCTTCTGCAGCAGTTCAACATTAACTGGCTTTGACATAAATTGCACATGGCATGTACCATCTGGCTTCTCAAAGAAACCAGCCTCAGCCTGGGCTGCCTTAAGATACTCTACTGCTTTCCGTGACTGAGTGTAATCAGAGTGAAGTAGGCCTTTAGAACAGAAATTTGCTGCAGGTAGTTGTGCCAAAACACGCAGTAATGTGTTTGTTGTAAGACTCTGGGACATAACCAGCATTAAAGAGGTCTGTCCCATTTGGTATGAAAATATCCTGACAACCACTAGAGGGCAGATTTTTTTTTGAGGGGGGGGGGCTTCTATTTAGTGATTGGCTGGCTTTGTGGCAAAGTTCTGATACCTCTGTGTAAAACATTTTCAATTGTTCAAAGGGACATAAACATATTTTTTTAAAAAAATCATTAAGAAGAATGCCTCTTCAATAAGTTCCTGACACACAAGACATTCTTTTAGATTTGAATAAAAAGAGTAGGAATGAATTCCCAAATCAGGGAAACTATTTTTCCCTGATAAACTATTTTTGACGCAAAGCAAATAAATAATCCAAGGACAGAACTCTAAGCCTTAGGATAATATCAGTAGGTTTCTATGCTCTTTCACTAACATACTTCACTTAGGAGAGAGGGAGAAGGAGAGGGAGAGGAGGAGATAGGGAGGGAGGGAGGGAGAAAGAGAGAGAGAGAGAGGGAGGGAGAGAGGGAGAGAGAGAGAGAGAGAGAAAGAATAAATATACCATAGATATATGCAGAAATACAGAGATTTCCGTGTAATTTTTGGAAGAAACAGATATTTGGGTTCAGAAAATGTTACAATACAACAATCAAACATAAAGTCAATTGAACAAATACTTGACACTAATAACATGAAGTATTGTTTGCCAGGGGTATTTTTTATTGAATAACTTTCACAGAAAAAGACTTGCAATATCATTTTTCTAGGAAGTTGTTCTCCCTTCCAAATTCCAGCCATTTAGCGTTCACCATTTTTTTCCTATATATAAAAACCTCCCTGAACTAAAATATCCCCCTCATTGAAAACCAAGTGCTGTTACCGTCAACATAATAACATTTTGATTTTAAATCTCCAACTAAATCTCTATTCTAAATTCTCCTGGAAAGCATACTTAGGTCTATGCACAAAACAATTTTTCCTCCCTTTGAAATGCATTTCTGGGTTGGTTTTCAGTTATGTTTATTATTTTTATAAAATCTTATAAGATCACCTAAAGCAGGGATGACAAACATCATCGTCCCGGTGGCGTCATGTGACATATTGGGGCTTTCCCCACCTTCGCTAAACCGGTTGTAGGCATGGCCAGTGTGTGACACATCCAGCCCAAGGGCCGCGAGTTTGACAGCTCTGACCTAAAGGATCTGCAGCTATATAATTTAGACCACTGTTTTTCAAACTTGGCAATATTCAGATAGGTGGATTTCAACTCCAAGAATTTCTAGCCAGCATGTTATCTGGGGGTTTCTGGGAATTGAAGTCCATATATCTTCATGCTGCTAAAGTTGAGGAACATTGATCTGGACTCTTCAGATGCTTGCTAGTTACAAAAGCAAGACTTACAAAGGACAAGGAAAGAGATTCTATCAGTGGGTCTCAGTTAAGGAAACTCTTCTTCCAGCTCTGACCCTTGCAAATTTAGGGCAAGCCTTAAAGAAAAGGCTTTGATTTTTCTTTAAAATTATATGAGAAAATGAAAATTATATTGAGAAGACAAGAAAGTCTGTCTGTGATCTCCTCTCAGTAACCTCAAGTTGGGCTTAATTTCTTTAATTTTGGATATGTATATTTGATTGAATTGCATCAGGGGTGAAATTTACTTACCTTCACTACTGGTTCGCAAATGTGAGTGTGCGTGTGCACACATGCGCTATGCTCAAACGAGCCTCCTCCACACATGCACAGAGCCTTCTGCACATGCGCAGAGAGTCAAAAACAGGACGTGGTGACATTCGGGCGGGGGGGCGGAGCCTCCTGCAACCGGAACTACTGGTTTCCCTGAGTTGGATAGAACTGGCTCAGTTTCACCACTGAATTGCATCTTCTTATTTTTAAATCATTTTGTTACATCTCTGAAATGTGGAATATAAATGAACTAAAAAGAAAAAAGAAAATCCAAAGAGCTTCCCAGAAACAGAGTAGTTGTTATGGTCAATGCAGAACCATATATGTCCTGGCAATGTTAATGTACTGAGGTAATGATTTTTGGAAAGTATACAATATGCAAGAAGACAGAATTAATCTAATAATAAATGGTTCCTCATCAGACCAGAGAGAGTTACAACATGAATGCCAGAAGGATTTGTTCAGTTCTCTCTCTTCAATATTGTCTGTAACATTTTGGACAAGAGAGTATTTATAAAATTTGAAGATGATACAAAATTCATTGGGATATTTAATACCCTAACATTCAAAACAATTTGGAAAGGTTGGTGAAAGTAACCAAATGAAATTTAATAGATAAGTGCTAAATTATTTATATAGGAAACAAAAAACAATCTGAGAAGTATAGGATTTGGGGGACTTGATCTGATAACTGTTATTTGTAAAAAAAAGGGGGGGTTGGAATAGGAGTTGACTATGAATTGAAGATGAGTAGTTGATTCGGGTTTCAAAGAATTCAGGATATATCTATGTAAATATTATTTCCAAATTAACAGATTATACTCTATTCTGCTTTCATCAGACTTCTAGCAAACTGGGCTGGTGCTGAGAATGATACTTGAAGAAGGATTCAGAAAAACTGGAACAAGTTCAAAAAAGGACAACAAAGATGATCAAGGGACAACAAAAAGTAAAATCTATGAAAAAAGAATTGGGTAAACTTAGCCTTGAGAGAAGGTGACTGAAATCTAAATTGATAGCAAGTCAACAAAGCAAATCAAAGCTGGATAGTGGATGTGGCAGTACTTGGATATTGCAGAATAGAAGAGAAAGAGAAGAGAGAGAACTGGATAAAATCGCAATATACAAAGACCTGCAAATAAGCAGAACAACTGTGGCAAAAGAAAGCAATGATAGTAACAATAGCAATAGGCAATCCTGAAACATCAAGAGCATCACTTGGCATTGACAAAATCACCACCAGTCACTTACACAAGGCAGCTTTACTTGGAACAGATTGCATTGTGCGACAATATCTTTAATATTCACATCAATCCACAATTTCTTATCCCAGGTCGTTGGGAAATGTGGCAGCTATGGAGAAGAGAAAGCCTTGGGAAAGATTGGAGGGAAAGTGGTACACAGATCATGTGGCAGAAGAACGGAGAGAGGAGCAAAATGCAGTTGTCTTGCCCTTTGGACTCCATATATTTTGTATATTCTGTATATTTTTTTTATTGGATAAAATCTGGACCAGAAAAATGATATGGGGTTTCAGATGGGCTGGATAATGACCCACTCAAACCTTGGAACCACAATTATGAGTTCTGTGTTATTTTTCACTTTGCACAGACCTCTAATATTTCTTAGGATGGATTTACAGTATTTCTAATTGACTATTGAATCCTTGCTTTCAAATTACATAGTTTTAAAACAAATCTCTCCTTCTCTTGTAGGTCCTTTTGTATATAAACTGATTTGACCACTAATCTGAATGATTGCTGTTACGGTAGTGTACTGTTACTAGAATGTTTTAGTGATCATTTTGAATAGTTTTGCTTTTTGTGAGTAATCTTTGTAGGTTATTTTATAAACCAATTATTGGTGAAAGGGGAAATATAAATCCAATAGATAACTTAAGGAAACATTTGAAGGGACTAGCAGCTTATTCAGAAGTTTAATTAGGCAGTGGATATTCATGAATGTTTGGAATAATATCTTGTTTACATACCCCTGAATCTTCTAGAGGAGCTGTAGATCAGATATAAAACCTGCCATTGCCTCTCGAGGCCTTGAGTAAATTACTGCTACATCAAGCTTATCAATTTGAAAATGATTCTCCCTTGAGCAGTTACTTGTAATTGCAAAATTCCAGGCAAAATTTTAGTAATAGTACTAATGATCATTTTAATTATTATTACTATACTGCACTGTATAATAATATTATACAGCAATGATTTTTTTTTTGTAGTATATACACTGTTCTGCCTTAATTCCTCTCTCTGGAATTTCTTTCATTTTTTTTTCTTCTCTGTTAACTGGCCAGCATGTAGAATGCTTATAGCTTTCCACATTGCAGTTGCCTCTATCCTTCTTTTCATCTTGACCACCGAGTCCCTTTGAAGGAAAAGGGCCTTCTTTTATTTGGCTACTTTACACTGTTTGCTGGGGGCTTCAGAGAGAAAAAAATCTCTCTCCTCCCACACTTATTTCAAGGTTGCAGCTTTATTGGCAACTCTGCCTGCTGAGGCTCAAAGGGAAGGAAAGGAGGCAGCACAAGTGCCTGCAATTTTTCTAAGCAATCTGTTCCGGCACACTACTCTGGCCTTGTTTTTAGATTATCTGATATAATTCATGATTATTTCAGAAACCAATCCTTTCTTTTTCACACCAACAGCGGTGATTTTTTTTCCTCCTTCTTACATAGATCCTACTGATTTAAATCAATTGCACAATTGTTATGGGGTTCATTTTGCACATTTTATTTAATCTTGGAAACTTGAAATTAAAACTTTTGTAAGGAACTGGATGCTTACATTCAGATTTTTTTTCTTTCCAGGATATTGCTTCACTAGGGAGGGTTTGGATTTGATACATATGTGAAAATCTATATTCTGTTTCAAAAGTGACAACTAGGATAACATTCAAAATTGCCTTCTTTAAGATGTGGAATTTTGCAAATCTGCAATACAGATACCAAATATTTTTTCTAGGTATCTACAGCTAGAATATTTGTCAGATCTCCAAATTTTCCTTCTCTTAGAGTAATGCATATTTTCTAAATTCTTGTAGGGTTTCATGACATGCTTCTGGTAAATAGCATTTTGGAAGACAGGGAAAATTCAAAATTGTCCTACAATAATGATTTTTGTAAACACAGGTAGTCCTTGAGTAACAACAGTTCATTTAATAATTGTACAAAGTTACAATGGCACTGAAAAAAAAATGACTTATGACCGTTTTTCACATTTATGGCCTTTGCAGCATCCCCATAGTCACATGATCAGAATTCAGACGCTTGGTAACTGATTCATATTTATATGATGGCTGCAGTGTCCTGGGGTTATGTGATCACCTTTTGCACCCTTCTGGCAAGCAAAGTCAATGGTCAAACCAGATTCATTAATCAACTATATTACTAACTTGACAACTTCAGTGATTCACTTAACGACTGTGCAAGAAAGTTGTGAAATGAGGCAAAAATCACTTAACAAATGTCTCACTTAGTGACAGAAATTTTGGGCTCAGTTGTCATATTTCAAGTAGAAGCTAGAATTCTGTTTTCTCTGGTTCACATATCCATATGATACTTCTCTCAGACTACCTAGGTCAGGGGTGGACAAATATGGCCCCTTTATGACCTGTGGACTTCAACTCCCAGAATTCCTGAGACAGCTTGGCTGTCTCAGGAATTCTGGGAGTTGAAGTCCACAGGTTGTAAAAGGGCCACAGTTGCCCACCACTGACCTAGGTGGTTTAAGAGACAGTGCTGTTGCCTGAAAATGCAGTCAAGGTTTAGAAGGAAAAAATCATGAGCTACATGTACATGATAGGAATAAAGACGGATGTTCTGTGTCTTTTAAAGAGTCAGCTACATAATTAACTCATATTTATATGATGGTTGCAGTGTCCTGGAGTCATGGGATCCCCTTTTGTGACCTTCTCACCAGCAAAGTCCATGAGGAAACCAGATTTACTTAGCAACCATGTTACTAAATTAACAACTGCAGTGATTCACTTATCAACTGTGACAAGAAAGGCCGTTGGGACAAAATTAATTTAACAAATGTTTCACTTAGCAACAGATATTTTGAGCTCAATTGTGGTCATAAATTGAGGACTACCCTTATTAAGGAGTTTGTTTCTTAATAAGGTTTATTCATGGGAAGAGGCCCAAAAGTAATAACTTTATTCTGAAGTGGTCTTAGAAGCTCAGCGCACTCTCCAAATAAGCAAAAAATGTCTAATTACACTTTCCAAATCACAATCATTAATAAACAAGTAAGTGATTGATTGTAAAAAAACATATCCCTCTTTTGGCAGAAGCTAATACAGCAGTGTTCCAATAGGTCATGACTGGAAAAATTAACTAGATAATGCTGAACACAGTAAAAACAAATAAATTAAAAGGGCTAGTGTCAGGCCAGAATGATTAGGTCTATATATGAAGGTCTAATTAAACTGATTTATTGCTACTCCTGCCTATGCACAGGAATATTCTCAACTAACGGTTAACACCTGCTAGGAGTTAGATAAGGGTCAATGGAATTCAAGGGAGGTTAGATTAGTTTGCTTGTGGTATATAGGGATCCTAGGTTGATCCTTCTTCTAGCTCTGCAAGCCTTCCTCTACAGCCAGAGCTGAAGAATTTTTAAATAATTTCTTTCTTTCATTTTCTTCATTATTTTTCTCTACTTATTCATGGAATCTTTTTAGTTTTCACTCAAATCCTCATTTTAAAAGGCATTGATTTATGCCGCAGGACACAAGTTTAAAAGGCACATTAAATTTAACTTAAAAGTTGAAATCTGATTCATTTAACAATTAAACACTCACAAAATTTCACATTTAAAGAGATCCAGTTTGGTGTAGTGCTTAAGTCATCAGGTTAGAAACTGGGAGGCTGTGAATTCTTCTCTCTCTCTCTCTCTCTCTCTCCCTCTCCCTCTCCCTCTCCCTTTCTACACAAACACAAACAGAAACACACACACACACACACACACACACACTCATAAACATAAAAAGATAAAATAAAATAGAAACCTTATGGAAAGACATACTTATTTACAATTTTTTTTTGTTCTGAATTTTCAGTGTGTGGGCCAAACAAAACTACAGCAAAAGTACATTTCATAGCAAGGGATCAATGCAGGAGGACAGTGCTCTCTCTTATGGACTACTACCTTAGAAAGGTAGAATTCTGAAAGCAGTGTCATCCTTAGAAACACCTTTCCTGCAGAGTTCAACAACAGGGCAATTTTGAAATAGAAAGAGACCTTCAGACAGCCCAATGCTAAACCATTTTTAGGACATTGATACTCATTGCCAACCACTTTATATAGTAGAGCCAATTTTGTGCAGTAGTTAAGGCATCAGGCTAGAAACTTAAGAGATGGTGAGTTCTAGTCCCATCTTAAGACACAAAGCCACTGAGCGACCTTGGGCTAGTCACTCCCTCTCAGTCACAGGAAGCAGGCAATGGCAAACTACTTCTGAAAAACCTTGCCAAAAAAACCTTGTTCAAGCTATCTTCAAGAATTGGACACAACTGAAGAAAAAAAAAAAAGGAACCAGAAAGCAGTGCAAAATTTTCAGTACAATGCATCTTATGATCCTTGCACCTTGTACCAATTAATAGCTGAGCTGGTATGTTTTGGAACAAATACAATTTCCAGACTCTTTTCAAAACTAAGCTCATGTAGAGCACATTATTGTAGTCAAGGTAGGTTGCAACCAAAGGCATGAATACCAGATCTGACTGTCTCAAGAAAGGTTCTGCTTCCCTTGGGATAACTGCACAAAAGTGCTCTTTGCCACCGCTGCCGCCTATGTTTCCAGTGGCAGCTGAGCCTCTCTTTGAAGGAGAGTACAAACTGGGCTGAAACCTTTAGGGAGCACTCAGAGTAAGATCTTTTTTGAACATTTTTGGCAAAGTTTGCTTTGAAGCCATTTTCAGTGATTACCTTTACCCCTGATTGTTCTGCTAGTACAGATTTTTTGGAAGAAATAGGAGGCCACAGGAGGAGAAGGAGGCAAATCTGTCAAAGGGAAACCTCTGTTGGATCAAAAGCTCCCCCCCCCCACAACTGTACTAAGAGCGCTTGTGTTTTGAGGACAGTTTTGCTGGCACCAATCCTCCATAAGTAACTGCTAGACTTGTTTTTCAATAGCCTTCAAAAGTGATTCTAGCGGAAGTTCTTTAACCGTCAGTGACTTTAACCAAGGAAGGATTAATTAGGCAAGAAAATCTATTTCAAACGTATTCACCACTCATGAGCATTAAAACACATGAAAGGGAGCTGAAAACCATCTCTTAATAGCTGCCTGTTTGAAGAGCTAATTTGGAATTTAGGAAACAGGAAAGAACCCTGCAGTTTTCCATAACCAGTTTGCTCTAAAACTTACCTAAAGCAAGATAGTGCAGTAAGCCTTGCTGTTATCTCCTTGTTTTCCCTTGGCATTATAGTTCCAATTCAGATCCCATTCTTTGAAGATGTTATCTAGCCAGTTAGAGAGAGGCACCCATTTCTGAATAATGATATGTATGGTGAATAACACTTAACTAAGGAAATGTGCCGCCTGACACAGACCAAGAGGCCTATGACAGGTACAAGGAATTACCAGCAATAGAACTCCTTGCTTCTATTGCCTTAAAAGCTCAAGAAAAGAGTAAACAGACAAACAGGACAGAACAGTAACCAATTGGCATAATTCAGTGCTTCTCAACCTTGCCAACTGTCAGCCCCGCAAGTTTGGTACAGACAAGAAGTACACTCAGAAGTACTAGATCTAACTTTGTTGTAAGGTTACATTAACAGAATCTTGCAAATCTGAAAGCACATCTCTTCACTTGCTTTTACAGTCCAAGAAACTAGGAAGGATCCATTCTGAGGCCTTTGCCATGCCCCTATTGCTTCTGTGGACTAAGATGCCTCTTAACTGACCATTTACACATCTATGGTTTGCCCCAATGAGTCCTCCCAAGGATCAGTTCATTGCCTGAGAGAGAGAGAGAGGAAAAAAGTAGCCCACCGTTCACTCCCAGACATAGTCTCTGACCATTTGTGGAAGAAAGTTGATGGCCCCTGGCATAGGGTATAATGGTAAAAAGTGAAGAATTTTCTTTGGAGCTGACCATAGAGCTGAACCTCTTTCCTGATCAGCTCAAGGAGATGGATATCTCCATGTAGTTTTCTTGGCAACGATATGGAAGGATTTGTCATTGTCTTCTTTTGGAATATTTGTCTGATGTCCAGTCTGGGGTACAGCCCTGGTATTTCCTTATAGTTTTCCATCCAAGTAGTAATCTGGTGTGCCCCTGTTCAGCTTTTCAAGATCAGCCAAGATCAACTTGGTATTATTCCCCCCTCGCTGGGCATTGTATAAGGTAGGCTGACCCAATTTTGATTAACTTGGCAGATTTGACATTAAAAAAAAAACTAGATTATTCTTCTGAATATATCTAGTAGCAGCAATCTGTTTGAAACCAAATCACATGTAGCATTAATAGAACAAGGATGATTTAAAAGACATAAAAAAAGGAGGGCTCAGGACAATTATAATGAAAGAATAAAGAGGCAACCTTAGATGGCTGCATTGTCAGAAAAAAAAATAAACAAAAGACTGCACGGCACTTTTCTCATTTTTATAGAACAATCCCTTGGCAAAGCAAGATGCCTGAGGGGATCGTTCATTTTTTTGTAAGAAGAGGATATCAGATCCTTCTGCGTAATATTTTTTTTCCAATTAAAATGTATTGTGTACTCCATCCAGGTTTTTATCCTGTCTGAACAAACTGTTTCTACAAAGCATCTGTTAGAGCCCAGCCCCTCTTTTAATTTTTTTGTGGGCTGGAAAGCTCACAAAAACTTAGGAAGCAGAATTTGCTTTCATAACAAAGATTTAACTGGCCATTGCTGCATTTGAGCCAGAATGCAGAAAGAATTTGGGCCAGTAACTGACCGTTCTGAACTCTGTCTGCTCCCTGTGACATTTTTTAATTAGCTTAGCCAGTTGGAATGGATTTATATGATATGTTTACTCCTTGTTCATCCAGTAATAAAATGTACTGGGCATGTAAATTTGAAATAATTCACTCTCAGTCCAAGTGTCTGGGCTTTCACTTTCAGATAGCTTCCAAGCTCTACAATTTTAGATTAAAGAGTTGATGGTTATAAATGTCTTTTCAAGCATTAGGTGTCCTCTTTTGATAAACCTCACAACCCATGAAGGCTAATGAAATATTTGATCTTTACCTTAAACAATTAATGAATGTGTACAAAGTGGGCTAGAAGCTTCATTTACAAATCTGATCATCCCAAATCTGTAATATATGATTATAGAAGATAACCTTATTGAGATGTACTCTTAAAAGTACATATAAACAACAACTTTAATCGGCAAGTCTATTCTTTAATCTTGCCTTAGATAGGGATTTGTCCCATCTATTTGCCTTCAAAACATTTCTATAAGCTTATCTACTAGTCTAAGATGTGGCCATGTATTTTGTTCCCTAGATTTATCCTCTACTATTACTACAACTAAGGTTTTGTAATCTCATGTTTGCCACTTTACCAAGAACAATGATTCCTGTTAATAATTGCCTATTTCCTCCATATAGCTCTGAAGTATCTTTATTTTCTTTGTTTAGGAAATCAATTTCATCTACTGAGGCATTTTATAGTAGCATTAAACAAGCAGATTGTTCAAGGTTTAGATTATTTGTTTCTATTAAGGCAAATGTTAGGCTTACAAAAATGTGCTAACATAGAAGGATGACTTCTCATTTTCACTTGTATTAGGGGAATTCATACATGTTACAATGCAAATTATGTACGTTTTAAAAATCTGGATTACAAACTACTTTGTACCCTTGCTTCTTTGCAAGTAAAAACTGTTCTTAAAATTTTTCTTTTCTTGGACAAGTTCCCCTTTTCTGTACAAAAATTAAGAAAGAAAGAAAAAGAAAAAAAATTCATAGGAGTTTTTCAATCTGTAGATTGCACTTCTGTTGATAATTATTTAGCTAGTTAAATTTAACTTGGCTATGAATCTTTTAAACATTTTATCATTAATCTCAAAAATATGCACAGATCATAGAAAGCTCCCCTCAAGCATTTTCAAATGTCTCAGGCACTTCAGTTAATTTTATCTGATCCGCCACATTTATGATATAACTTCATCTTGTTTTAGCATTTTCTTATCTAATATAAAACATACCACAATAACTATAGCAGTTTGAGGATTAGTGTTCAGTTAAAATGTTTTGCAAAATAGCAAGATTCTCCCCCTCGCCCCCACATTTCTTGAGCTGTAATAGATTTATCACAAAATAAAATACACCCCCTGTAGCAGTTGCTGAGAACTTTAAACTTTGACTGTTTTTGGTCAGTAATCTCATTAGCTAGAAATAATGCATAATTCTTCCATATGCTGTTGCCAATCCTTTGCTGCATAATACTTAAATGTTTAAAGTACTCAGTTCTGTTTTCTTTGTCGCTATCCCATAAAAACAACAAGCTTGCTCTACACATGTGAACTGTAGGCAACGTAACTGTCTGCAGGAATAAAAGCTGTGTCTCAAAGTCCACCCTAATTAAATTGAAAATAAAAGATGCATTGCTCCACTTGGAATGCACTTTATCACTCTTAAATTGCTTTTTTAATCATTGCTTCCACTCAAAGTAAAAGGTTCAATGGGGGAAACAAATTTCTAAACCCTCTCTTTGAAACATAGAAATACATGGACATTTTTATATTATTGAGGTTCTCTTCCTTTTGAGTATATTTACGTAGTTTGGTTTTGATTAAGTGATGATTATAGTGGTGGGTTGCTACCGGTTTGCATTGGATTGGGTGAACTGGTAGCGGTGGCGGTGGGAGGCTCCGCCCACCCACCAGTACGCTTCTGCACATGCGCAGAAGCCCCCTCCCGTGCGCACGAGCACATGCGCACACACGAGCAAACCGGTAGCAACGGGATTTGCCCCTGGATGATTACCTAAGTTAGTTAGCCAAGACCTTATATTGTCATCAAGCAAAAGGTATATAGGCTATAAATAGTGAGAATATTAGTTACTCAAACCTGTAGTTACAAAAATGGGGAAAAAACCCATAAAAAACCCAACAAACATCAAAAACCTAAGTTGTAATTTATCTTACTATACTGAAGAATGCAACAGGTACATGAATGACTTATAGATATATATCTGCCATCATTTTGTCCTGCTTTTCCCCCTGACTGTTCACTATTTGGTCTGAAGAAGAGCTAAAAGAAATTGAAAAACATCCAGCTACTGTACTGTATAGATTGGCCTATATAAAGATATTTCTAAAAAAAAAGCTCTCCACGCCTGCCCCGTAGCTAAGATGGCTACCATTTGTGTGGCTCATTTTATTATCAGCCTGGAAACATGGTTGTTATATTATTGAATAGCTTTTAGACATTCCCTATTGCAAAAATATTTTGTGAAATCTGAATTAAATCCCAAAGAACATCATTGTGCTTAGATTATTATTAATTATATACATCTTCTTTTCTTTTTTAAAATGGTCTATGGTCTACAGTCTTTACACTGTTCCCTTTTGCAGTACAGAAAGAGTGAGAGAAACAATAACTTGATCAAAACAGTCTTACTCAAACATGTCTTAAAAGAGGTATTAGAAGCTGAAGGCTGGAGATTAAATAACTACTTTGAACATAGTCACATGTGGATCATCCTGTTCCCTTCAGTTCCCAAAGCAAAATCTGCCCTAGGACCAATTGCATTTCTGCTACAAGAGAAGCTAAAGTTCAGACTGCTTCAACTGGCAGACTATGTTTGGTCATTCTCTGGATATGGAGACAAATATTGTACTCTCAAATACTGTTTTTATTACACAATACATGCCATATCTAAAAAGCTAGAACAAAATTGCTTTAGGAACCCATGCTCACTAGAACTAAATTTTGTTGAGAATTTACAAATCTGGATTACAACCTCTAAAAAGGTTTGCTATCTGCTATCCATTAAATCTTACCAGATGCAGCACACAACATACAATACAGGGGTGGGTTCGCAACGGGGCTGCGCGCTTCCTGATGACGTCCGGGTCGGTGGGCGGAGCCTCCCACTGGTTTTACTACCGGTTCTTGTGAACTGGTCTGAACCAGGGACAACCCACCACTGATGCAATAATGTGCAGATAACTACACAAACTGATTCTTTTTTTGGAGGGGGGATATTTCCTAATAATCACTACTTATCTCTTATTCAAACATTATGCTGCATGATCAACAAATTGCATTTATTCTGAAGTTCTGATGCAAAAAAGGCAATGGACAAGTTGGGGGAGGCGTTGAGATGAAGGCACAGATATGTAACAAATGCACAATACAAATGAAAATGGAAAGACTATCTGCCTACTTGCAAAACCCCTATCTGTAAACAGACACCAAAGCAAACTTTCTGCAGAGAGAAAAAAAAATCTTTGATTCATGCTTCCATTACTTACTTTACCCAAATTACTTACTTTACCCAAACTTTACCCCCCAAATTGATGTGGCCTGGCTGTCTGGGAATTATGGGAGTTGAAGTCCATCTGAAGAACATGGAGGAAAGGCTACTCTGGCTGTCCTTTTCTTTTTCCTAGCAAGAAACTCTTGATTAAAAAGTTCTCCCATCATACTGTGTCATAAAATAGCGGAGAGTCCCCCATCTGGCATCCTTGAGGGGTGCTGCACTGTAGTTCCTCTCTTTTGAAAGGTGCCAGGTTAGGGAAGCTGATATTGAGCTAAAGGGTTAACTTGCACATAGCTATATAAAAAGCAAGTACACTGACTGAGTGGAAAAACATAAAGAACCAGATTATATGACTTTGATATAAACATTAGAAGTGCTGACTACGCATACTGTAAAATGCTGCTGAGGCCAGCTGCCAACAATGTCATCATAAATCAAGCAAGTTGTTAGGAATAGATCTGAAACTAACCTGGGTGCTAATCTTGAACAATACCCTATTGTAACCTGAAAGAGAATTATACGATACTATTTGACATTGCTCAGAGCTTTTACCTAATTTAAAATTAAGAGTGATTTTCCCCCACCAACTCTCCTGTTTTTTCTTTCACTCAGTGTTGACAAAAGTAGCTTTATTGTACAACAATAATATGCACCTGTTCAAAAGTATTAGTCACTTATATCAGAGGCTAACTTTTTTGATATTATATATGATACAAAGGTGTTAAGAAACAAAAGAAGAAAACATAAAGAGATGGATTTTAATCCACAGTAGTCCATTACAATATACTATCTCATTTTTATACACAGTAGAAATAATGAACTTATTGGATTCAGACTGTTTGGTGTTAGCTTTGGAAGCCATATTAGCACCAGTTCCCTGACAAATCAAAGGGTCATCCGGGAGGGGGCAGGGGAGGTTAAGTGATTTATGAACAACATGTTAACCCTCCTCTTTTGTGTTTTGTTCATTTTATTTTCCAGAGTGTGGTTTTTCAATTGGGGGGGGGGGAGAGACGGGATGGACAGACGCCTGTCAACTTTGGAAGCCATATTAGCATCAGAAGCTTCCATGCTGCCAACTCCAGGCGCCTGAGAAAGTAGGAGGGGGGATTTAGGAGAGTGAATGTAGTTAGACATAATAGCATTCTTCTCTTTTGTCAAGATCATGGTGTTTATGCATCTAGATGAGGAGTGGTTGCAGGGATGGCTCAAGTTGGGACGGATGATGATTGGACAGACTGATGGGTGAAGGGGTTGGATTTGGGGTTTTGATTTACTGCGGGAAAACCTGGAACCCTCAGATTCGGGTTTTCCCAGATGTGCCAGTATACCTACTATAATAAATTGGAACTTTGAGAAATGCCTGCCTTGGAGTTTTACTTGGAGTTGGGGACTTTCTGAAATGCTGATATTTGGAATTATTGAGCAGAATGACAGCACAGGAGGACACCAAAGGGTCTCTCTCCTATGAGAAGCAGAACTTTCTACCTATTTCAAATTGTTATTATTTGTACTCTGCGTTTTATTTTTTCCAGAATTCTTTCTCCTGTACTCCAAACCATCTCAATGTAAATATAAAACTGGGAGTAACTGTACATTCATCAGATGAAGTACTCACTTCAAGTCTATGAGAATCTAGGTCAGAATAGGTTTACTAATCTTTAAATTATCATGAGATTTTTTTCACAGTGCGACCAATAGTCATTTGTCTCTGGAACTTGTTACTACAGAACTCAAATGACTTACCACTTTCAAATGTTTAAAATAGGTAGTAATTCATATTGTTTCCAGAGGAAGAGCTCTAAGCATTATTAATCAAAAGCAGTACACAATTATGTCATCTTTGTCTCGTTCTTTGGTAAGAAAATCAAGGTGAAATAATCAATGAGAAAATAAAATGTTTCCAAATGAAATATCACCTGTAAGAATAGGTCTAAAAACTGCACAAATAAAAGTATTATCTGAAAGGACTTTCTAATTCCATACTGCTCTTGCAAATTCAAAAGAATATTTACAGTAAATTTTTTATATTATTTTATAAAAACATAAAATATATTCATACGCTGTATAACACACACACACACACACACACACACACACACACACACACACTTGCTTCCAATGTTCCTACAAGAAATTATCTTGTTTCTTTTGTTTTTGGTCAGGAATGAGCTGGGTTAAATATTGGGATTTAAAAACTTGGGAAAATAGAATTGGCTTAATTGTTGAAAGAGCTTTGTTAACTTCTTCCCTGCAGACTTCTTGTACCAAGCCTGGTTACTTCCTGAATGAATACAGGCTGCTTTTTATATATGAAACCTAACACTTCTTGGCACAACTCCAGATGTTAAATAAAAAAGCTACAAGCCACTCCTAACCTGCTTTCCTGAACAGAGTCACACTATTTGAACTACTAAAGCAAGGTTTTCCTTTCCCAACCTTTCGATAATCCCTCTTGCAGCCTTTTAAGGCATAGCTCACCCCCAAGCATAAAAATAAAAAAGAAATATGCTCAAAAATATGAAAATATTCCAAACTAATTAGTTAACCAAACAATAGTAGCTCACTGCCTTTCCACTGCCTTTCTTTGAAGACCATAAGGTCTTTGATGAACCTTTTCCTTTTTGTCTTAGTTCATGTTTAGCATTGGCCTATAAGTCAAACAACTAGTTAAAAGGATTAAAGAGAAGTATCTTAACTCTCATTTGATTACCTGAGACTAGCAATGAAACTTCATTTTGAAATTTTGAATAATTTAAAAACTAGAGAATGATGACAAAGAAAGGCCTTACATGTATATTCCCCCAAAACAGACCTCTACAGTGGGGTATTCCCAAAAGAGGGACAATCTGACAATCCTTAATAATCATGCAGATATATAATGATATGGTTACTCCCTTGTTTCTATTTTAAAAGTAAATGCCAATATCATGAATTGAGCCTGCGATACAGCTAGCAATTATTTATTTATTTATTTATTTATTTATTTATTTATTTATTTATTTATTTATTTATTTATTTATTTATTTATTCAATCCATCCATCCATCCATCCATCCATCCATCCATCCATCCATCCATCTAGCCATCCATCCATCCATCCCACTTCTACACCACCCATCTCACCTACGTGACCCAGGGTCATTTACAATAAAAAAATTACAGATCTTTTAATATTGGAGACATAAAATCACAGTCCTGTGCATTCAACCGTATTTTGCAGTATTTGTAGTTACTGAATACTCCTTCAGAACAACCCTATATAAAGCCCATTGCACTATAACCAAGATATGAACAATAGTTAACAGATCAAATCGATTCATAAATGTGTACTACCAGTGTACAACACACACTTATTTCTGTCCTACTTTCTACCATTAAAAATGCCTTTCCATCATCAATGTTTTTAACAATGTTTACATAAAAATAAATATGAAATAAATAAAAGAAAAATAAATCCAATAAAAGCAAAGCTGAAATAAACAAAAGAATAAAAAGGTATCAATTGATTTTCCAGAGTAAAGCAAATTTTAAAGCAAAAGGTTGTATGAATAAAAAAAATTGCTTGCTAATGGAAGGAGAATAAAAATAGGAGCAAACTGCATGCCATAGATTAGGATTAATTGAGAATAAAATTCCTTTTAGACCTTGGCCTTGTTGAATGTTAAGCATTCAAATTAATCAGCAGCATACACTGAGGCAAACTGAAACCTACATGGGACATTTAGCTTTATCTTTTGTATATAAAAGAGAATAAAAAATTGTAATTAGATTTACTATTTTTTTAAAAAAATACTATATATGGTTTAATGGATTACAAGAAAAAAAATCCTGGAAGCAACTGAAAAAGAATTATAGATTGATATCCATTTTTATCTTTAAGGTATTTACCTAAGGTACTATTTTTTTTCTAAATTTCATGATATTTTTTACTCCATCTCAGACATTTAAGCAAATTTCTTACAAAATGAATGTGGTTTAACCTTAATATTTGCTATCTTTATCAGATTATCTCTCTAATGTTAGACAAACAGGATTTGCATCATTTAAAAGGATACAAATTAGCTCAGTTTTCCAGACTTTATCACCTTCTTTATTACTTACAACACTAACATTTAGTATGCAGAATAACAGCTCATAAATGATAGCAATACTAGTGTTTATTTCATTTGCTACTACTTTTTAAATATTTTCCACTTTCATGTTGATGATTGGTTATCACAGAATTTGTAGATTTATTCTAAATATATCTTGAGCTTTGTACGGTTTGGATATAAAGATAGTTGAAAGTATTTACCACTTTAGTATGACTCTAATAGCCTTGCACTGTACTCTTCCTGAAAATTATTTTAGTTAGTAGGTAAGCATTTACATCATGGTAAAAAAAATACAAAAGAGCGAGCCAATTTGATGTAGTTAAAGATACCAGGATGAAAAACAGGAGATTGGCATTTTTAGTCCTGTCTTACTCATCAAACCAATTGGAAAAGATCTATCACTCCTCTCAGTCTTAGAAAGCAAATCTTTCTAAGATTTCTTAGTAGCAAATCACTTCTGAATTATTGCCCCCAAACCTACATGGACTTTTCATGTAGCTGCCAAAGGTCATGACTTGACTCAACAGTCCACATGCATGTACTCACATGCAAATGGAGCAGCAAAATGTAATCATATCCAAAAGCAACTTTACTCTAAAAACCAGCTACCAGGTCAACCTCTCCTGTGCATTTGTCTTTGATCACATATCTACACACACATGTAGAAGAGATGATGATACAAAATGTACAAAGATGTGCAGGTATTGATCTTATAAAAGATGAGGATGCAAAAAGCAAGATTCTTGCTCGGATGACTCTTAAAATACTTATAATAAATGTGTGTATAGCTCTAAAAAAAGGAGGCAAAGTGAACAATACGCTGTTGAATCCGGCCAACAACAGCACAAGTGTCAATGAATTGAAATGGTATACCTTTTAAAAAGTTCTCAGACATTTCAAGCTATATTTAAGTGATATTCCATTTATGAGCACCAAATCAACTGACATGGCACTACCTATATATTGAAAATGGTTTCCAGGTGGCAATCAATGAGCAACTTCCCTATTCAGTTCAACTCATGGGGCAGCTTCCAACATCCCTAAGGATGCCTACATATGGGATACCTTTATCCAATCCATTTTAAGAAAATAGATTTACTTCACCCAGAAAGATTTCCCAGAAATAAAAAAAGCTTTGAAGCTTCCTGCTCTCATTTCCTTCTCTCTTGCTATTACTGAATAACTATAATAAGATTCCAACTGGCAATTATTCCTCTGTCCATTTGTGTAAAGAAAAGGAAAGGGAAGCGGAGAAAGCAGAGTTTCAACAGTGATGATAATAAATGAGAAAGCTGGACCTGCTCTTCTAGAATTATTATATCCTTTCAGGTTCCTTTCACTTGTGTGACTATGTTGTTTCATTATGGGAAAATATTCATTGTTTTGGTTAAATTATTAGCAATTCTCATCCTTTTCTCTTTCTTTCTCTGTCTTGTTTATATTTAATGCCAAGCCTTTTGGGAAAGATTTTCTTTCAACTGTCTGTCAGCTCTACAGTGATGTAACTTTTTTCCCATTGTAATCAGAAGAAATTGTATAAATAAGCTAAAACAAGTTAGGACATATGAATAACTGCAGACTTTAGACTACATTTTAATTGCTCAATGTACTATAACATACTGCATATTTATATTAAATTTCCCTTTTATGAGAAGGAAGATAGGGCATAGCACAAAAACAAATATTTCAATTGATTTCAATTATTAAATTAATAACCCCTTAAACTAGATTACATGCTTTAAATTTGTGGGACTACTACAAGCAATTTAAGCATACTCAACAATATATCTCCATTTGCAGATACTACAAAATGTTATAGTTCATATTCTCCATTTCCATTTTCAAACAATTCATTAGAAATGAAATCTTTATATGGAATTACACATATACATACATACATACATATATTGCAAAAAGTTTTTTATTTTTTAAACAAAAACATCATCCTTCCAAACAATTACAGACACTATTTCGATCGGTTAAAATCATTTCGTGCTCTCAAAATTTTCAAAATCTCATTATATGACAAATGTTCTTTCCTCTAACAAAAAATATATGGAATTATATTTTTATTTTCTACAAATTTGCCTTTGTTAAATTGCTTGCCTATGTTCATGTTCTCACAATTAGGTTGCATTTTTTTTAAATAATCAGTAAGGAAAAGAATGTGCTGTATGCTTGTGTCATGCAGTAAAATACAACTATTATTGAAAGTCTAATTTAGGCCTACCTTGTCTTCGACTCTGTTCAGCCGGGCACCAACTGTATTAGTCCCTCGATCTTTATTTTTTTCTGCATAGAAAGGACACTTCTAGATAAATATCAAGTGTTACAATAGTATAGAATGAAGCCATGCGATTGCATTTAACTAGTCTAGCAGAGCTACTTAATTGAACCCTGCTGACAGATGGGTAATTTTATTACATTAACAGTAGTTTTTTTTTATTCCTTTATTAGCATCAATTCAAGCCTTGCCTTGAATGGACTCAAGTTCATGTTATGCTTTAAATCAGAAGAATTCATGCATTCAGTTTAATAAGTTTAAATTAAATTTAACACTAACTTAGCTGAAAAGTACAGTAGAGCATGAGTGAGAGTCCATGTGGTGAATGGTTAAGGTGTTGGACTAAGAGCAGAGAGACCCTTAGGTCAGGGGTGGTATTCACTTACCTTCACTACCAGTTTGCAAATGTAAGCACGCAGGCCTCCTCCACGTATGTGCGGAGGATAAAAAACGAGACGTGATGACATCTGGGTGGGTGGGTGGGTGGAGCCTCCTGCTGCCGGCGCTACCGGATCGCGCAATCCAGATAGAACCGGCTGAATTTCACCACTGCCTTAGGTGTCTCTGAGGATAGATCTCTCTTAGGCACATAAGTTACTGCTGAGTAACTCTGAGCCACTTACATTCTCTCAGCCCTAGACTGGGAAACTGAAAAACATCCCAGAATGTAGCAATGGGAAACCACTTCTATCTGTCCTTAAAATTGTCAAGATTGATTCAAAAACACCAAAACAAAGTACAGAATAAGAGTGAGACTTACCTTTTGAAGTCTGTTGGTGTGCTTATTGATGATCATTATCATCATCCATGAAATGTTAGCATACATTCATGGGTTTTATAGAATGTTTATTTGGATTCTGATTTCCCACAAAAGAAATACAGAGAAACTATGGTTTCATTGTAAATTATGAAAACTATAAGGATGAGCACAACTCGTTCAATTGCTATATCCAGTAGGGATCTATGTACTACCCAAAACCTTGGATGAATTCCACAGAATCCCCAAGTTAGTGCTATTGAACTATAACTTTCACAATATTAATTGTAACTTGGCAGAAGCCAAAAATTACTAAAAGCATGAGAATAATTGTATTAGCTATTTCAATTAATTTCTTTTAAATATAATTCATTCAGTGCTTTTGATTCTGTTTTGATTTTTTTTTTTTTTGTCATTGGTTTGTCCATTGGTTGGACGAGTTGCTATTTCTATGAGGCTTTTTTTTTTTTTGGAAAAGTATTTGACTTGTAACATATTGAAGATACATTCTGTGCTTTTCTAGGATGGTGACTTACCTGAGAGAGAAATAAATAGTGATGGCTTTCCTATAGATTGGTCCAATCTAGAGAGAAAGAAATTTTTTTAAAGTAAGAAACCAAACATTTTCCCCCAGGTAAAAAATGGGCAGCTAAAAACAATTGTGATTGTTTTGTACATTCCTACCAATAATGAAAGAAGGTCTTACACAGTTATTGGTTTATTTGCAAAATATGCTTTGAACTTTTTATTGTGATTTTTAGAGATATTGTATGTGATCTAAAAATGGCTCCATAAAGAAGCTATTCATTCACTAAATATTTAGAGTTGTCTGTTAACACTTTCTGATATTAACACTTCCACAAAGTTATGGAGATGTTGAATTAATGAGGTCCAAATATTGATTGGCAGCAATAAAGCAATTTTAAAACAATGTTCTTTTAATGTAATTTTGTCCTGTGGGTTTTTTTTTTTTTTTTTTTTTGCTATGCTCAAAAGACACTAATCGATAGAATAAATTCTATTCTATGTTTTTTATCTTGGCTGTACACCGCCCTGAGTCCTCAGGGAGAAGGACGGTATATAAATTGGAAATTAAATTAAATTAAATTAAATTAAATTAAATTAAATTAAATGATAGAATAAATTAAATACATGGGAGATGAAGGATGATGGTTCTTATTTGTGAAGATCTTACAATCAAGTTGAAGAAGATAAAAGGGAAGACAGGAGAAAAATGTGATAGTTTGGGTTCATGCATCACTCTAAGTCAGGGGTCTCCAAAGTTGGCAACTTTAGGAGTTTTGGAATTTGACTCCCAGAATTCGTTAGCCAGCCACAAGTCTTAAAGTTGCCAAATTTGGAGACCCCTGTTCTAAGTCATATCATGGCATGTTTGGATTTGGATTAGTATGTCCTGTCAACCCAGCCATTATGGTTTGTAAACATAATTTATGGCTTAGCATATTGTAAGAATCTAGCCAACAGTAACTTATTCAGTAAAGCCTAGTTATAACACACCATGGCTTAGAGCAATCTGTTAACCTTCTCAATATGAAAATACTCCCAAGTCCTGTCATGCCGAATTTTCTAACCTACTTCTACTGCCTATTGCATTCTTTTTAATTCCTTTTCCTAAGGGTGTGATCAGACAGGATACATTAACATTGAAGTTCCATGCAGGTAAGGAAGTATGTTAGGGAAGCATCATGGGGCACTCTTTAATCCTTCATATTTGTAAGATACTGTGGCAGAAACTGTTTCCACATTAAAAATTGATGGCATTTAATGTAGGACAGTGTGGATACTGTGGGCTGCAATTTGTCCGTGCATGTTCAGAATATACTTTTTAAAAAAATCATTAAGTTTAGAAGATGAATTCTGGACCATACCTTCTTTGAAGCTCTTTTATTCGGACCATTAAGTTGAGATGACCCTGAGAATATTGTTCTATCACATCACGTACATCATAAGGCTTTCTAGCTTGCTGTGAAAATAAAAAATAATAACTATAATAGTATTTCAAATCTCATTATAGTATGCCATGCCTATGTGGCTATTAGTTGAAATAAGAAAAAATAGAAAGCTAGCCTTTTCATTTTCACAGCTTTTTCATATAATTTTACATAATAAGGATAAGGACTAAAGGGTATAATTCAGGTTCTTCGTTAAAATGGTTATTCCTTGTGTTTTAGTGATACACCTAGATGATGGCTGGACATGTAGAAAGCCCTTTTCATGAGTTAAGGAACTAGTTTGTTAAATATTGTGCCCTAATGTATTTAAAGCACTGAATATAAAAGAATAGGCCTAGAAACAAACTATAAGTCAGTGAAGTTGGTTTAAAAACTGATCTTTTTTGTTATTGGTTATAAAGTTGTGAGAGTGATGATAATTTACTTAGTGGTCACACTATCTCTGATATGTTACATATTCTCCATTTATCATCTCACCCCATAAAAGGCACCGTGTTGATAACAGCCTGCTGTGAGTCAGTCTTTCTCTCCTTCTCCCCCCCCCCCCAATCTATTATAACATGGTAATGCGGAGATTTTTCTAATTTGAACATAAATTCAACTGGGTAGTATTTGGAATAAATCCACCACCGCATATGATGTACAGTATTGTTGTTCAGTACACTTTAAATTCTTTCATCTTTTTATAAATATTAAAAAAAAATTCTCCATCTACTTTTAAATTGAAGTGCTTCATATAACATACAAAGATTAGGGATTTTAGGAAATGATACAACAACCTCTTTTAAAATTACTGAATGTTAAAGTGGCCTCACAGTTTCTTATGCTAGAAGGCAGCTGAATGTATGCATCTGGGAAAATAGAAATCACCCTGCTCCAAACTCCTTAACAGATTGCATCATAGAATTTAATAGCTAAAGTTATAATAAATTAGACTGGACTCCAAAGAGTGATCCGTTAGGTAAAATGGTGTCCTCCTACCATGGCATGCCCCTTCATGGATTACTGCCTTGTCGTGGTGAAGGGGCTTGTGTAGCTAAATGAAGCTATGAGCTATGCAATGCAGGGCCACCCAAGACGGACAGGTCATAGAAGAGAGTTCTGACAAAATGTGATCCACTGGAAAAGGAAATGGCAACTCACTCCAGTATCTTTGCCATGAAAACCCCATGGGTTTCATGGAAAAGGAAAAAAGAAGATAAGCCGGAAGATAAGCCCCTCAAGTTGGAAGGTGTCCAATATGCTACTGGGAAGAGCAGAGGGCTAGTACTAGTAGCGCCAGAAAGAGTGAAGCGACTGGGCCAAAGCCGAAAGGACGCTCAACTGTGGATGTATCTGGTGGTGAAAGGAAAGTCAGATGCTGTAAAGATTTTTTCTCCATAGGAACCTGGAACCTTGTTTTTACAGTCAGTAAAAACAAGACCAGGAGCTGACTATAGCTCAGATTATGAGCTTCTCATTGCAAAATTTCAGGCAAAAATGGGTATGAAAAAGGACCAAAATGGCAGGGACGTAACAGAGGCAGAAGAGATTAAGAAGCGGTGGCAAAATTACACAGAAGAACTATACAAGAACGAGCTTAACGTCCCTGATAACCATGATGGGGTGGTCACTGGCCTCGAGCCAGACATCCTAGAATGTGAAGTCAAATGGGCCTTAGGAAATCTGAGCAACAACAAAGCTAGTGGAGGAGATAGTATTCCAGCTGAGCTATTCAAAATCTTAAAAGATGATGCAATAAAAGTCCTACACTCAATTTGCCAGCAAATTTGGAAAACTCAACAGTGGCCACAGGATTGGAAAAGGTCAGTTTACATTCCAAAGAAAGGCAATGCCAAAAAATGTTCAAACTATCGTACCATTGCACTCATTTCACATGCTAGTAAAGTTATGCTTAAAATCTTACAAGCTAGGCTCCAGCAGTATGTGGATTGAGAACTACCAGAAGTATAGGCAGGATTTCGAAGAGGCCACACAAGAACATCTGTGGGGGACAGATCGGCGTGACACGGAAATGTACAAATACCATGGAACCTTGGGCATGGGTGATGGTGGTGGGGATAGTACGGTGACAGAGGAGACAAATGGATCATGGGTGCGGGTGGTGGAATCATAACGGTGCTCAGGAAATAGTGGAAGTGTGGGGGAAACAGCAGAGCCGTCAAGAGCCATCAAGACTGTCAGGTTGGTTTGGTGCATCCTGATGACGTCAGAGCGAGCGACGGCGTGCTGGTGTTGCATGGTGGATTTGAAACGACCGTCAAACAGCTGAGGAACAACAAGCCGACGCCTACTTGCAGAGAGCAAGGCGGGGCTATAAAAGGGCGCTGAGAGGCAGAAGCTCTTAGTGCCACCTTTACACCATTTGCATTCTAGGATCTTCTAACAGCCACCATTGTAGCGTGTAATAAACCGGGTTTGAATCACCACTCAGCATCTGGAAGGTTTGTTCTGCCCGGTATCCGCAAAGGTGGCTTAGAGAGCTGAGAGGAACTAGAGATCAAATTGCCAACATACGCTGGATCATGGAGAAAGCTAGGGAATTCCAGAAAAACATCTATTTCTGCTTCATTGACTATGCTAAAGCCTTTGATTGTGTGGATCACAACAAATTGTGGCAAGTTCTTAAAAAGATGGGAGTATCAGACCATCTTATATGCGGGTCAAGAAGCAACAGTGAGAACTGGACATGGAACCACTGATTGGTTCAAAATTGGGAAAGGAGTCCGGCAAGGCTGAATACCGTCACCCTGCCTATTTAACTTATATGGAGAGCGCATCATGAGAAAGACAGGGCTAGATGAATTAAAAGTTGGAATTAAGATTGCTGGGAGAAATATCAACAACCTCAGATATGCAGATGATACCTGACTACTGGCAGAAAGCAAAGAGGAACTAAAGAGCCTCTTGACGCTGGTGAAAAAGAAGAGTGCAAAAGTTGGCTTGAAACTCAATATTAAGAAAACTAAGATCATAGCATCGAGCCCTCTCAATTCCTGGCAAATAGATGGAGAAGAAATAGAGGTAGTGACAGATTTTATTTTCCTGGGCTCCAAGATACTGCAGATGGGGACTGTGGCCATGAAATTAAAAGACGCTTACTCCTGGGGAGCAAGATAACATGAGGAAAACTCTTGCAGAAGGCATGCTGGAGAATGGCACACTCTGTCATTCTCTATCCTTTCATGCTGAGGCATGCTATTCTTCTCCAAAGTTTCCCTCAGAGTCAAAATGGGAAAGCAAAAGGGGAAGTACCAGCTGCAGGAAGTTCTGAGTAGTATAACCAAACAATGGTCAAGTCCAAGCGTGTGTAACATTCTTTGAAGTACAAAGAACTTTGAACTATTTTGTTTGCCAGAAAGCCCTCTGAAGTGATTACAGAAAATTGCATACACAGTTCTTGATTGATAACAAGGTAACTGAATTACGTATAAAACACTGCCCAGTTTGTGGTGATACTTTGAAATCTAAAGCTATAAATACATCAAGAGCATCTAGTGACATCACTGAAAGCCACAATAGACACTGTTATTACTGGGGCCCTAAACTTGTACAGTAGCGTTTATTATTTATTTTAGTAACTGTTCTAGTGGTTGTGTCCGGCTTATAGATATCCCAGAGATATCCGGTTTATTACTGCAGAAAGCAGGATGCTGCATTCGATGGACCTTTGGTTTGATGGGATATAGTTCTTCTTATATTCTTAAATAAATGTTTATTATTTATTTATTTATTTTATTTATTTTGACGCATTTCTATGCTGTCCAACTCCCAAGGGACTCTGGGCATCTTACAACAAAGAATAAAACAATGCGAACAATCCCATAAAAAATGTTAAAAAGAAAAACATTAAAACATTAAAAACTTTAAAAACGTTAAAACACATGCACTCCAATTCGTGGCCGGGTCTCGCAAGATCATTATAATGAGATCAACGGCCCCAGGCCTGCCGGAAGAGCCAGGTCTTCACCACTTTGCGGAAGGCCAATAGGGTGGGGGCGGTCTGGACCTCAGGAGGTAATTGGTTTCAGACAACCAGGACAGCCACAGAGAAGGCCCTCCCCCGCGGACCCGCTAGCCAACATTGTTTAGCTGACAGGACCCGGAGGTGACCGACTCTGTGGGATCTTACTGGTTGCTGGGAGCTATGTGGTAGAAGGCGGTCTCGAAGATAGCCTGGCCCTGAGCCATATAGGGCATTAAAGGTAATGACCAACACCTTGAATTGTACCCGGAGACCAATAGGGAGCCAGTGCAGCTCGCAGAGAATTGGTGTAATGTGGGTGTATCTAGGCGCACCACTATAACTCGTGCGGCTGCATTCTGGACCAACATTAAAGAAGTGACTAACCATACTATAAAAATATTAGACTTTACTATGAGAGTTTTCCCCCAACCTGTTGCCCTCAAGAAATATTAAATTAAAGCAGGATGTTCTGAAGTTACTATCTACTATATATCTAAAATACTGCTCTCTAAATTGGAGACACTGCTCTATAAAATGAGGATTCCAGAATATTCCAACAGATTTTGGAGTTCTGTGCTCCCTGTTTCTTGATGTTCCTCTCTTTCAAACATTTGGCAAATCTGTTTTAATAAATGAAAGACAACATATCAGTGTTAAAATATCAGTGTGGTTTGCTTATGGAATGGCTGCATGACTTGATTAATTGTCTATGCAAAGACTGTAGGCATGGCTGATGATTGGAAGAATGCCATTATCACTCCTTTACAAAAACAGAATGTTAACAAGAGAGAATGCAAAACTACAGAAGGATTAATTTATCAAGTGCTGAATTCTGATCAAAAGCATGTAAGACATGACTGTGAAAAAAAACTTTTGGCATATATAGCACAGCTTTATTCAAAGCAGGAAGTGCGCCAAACAGATATTTGAACTTTAGCAAAGCCTTAGCCTCCTTATGTGAATGCGACAAAGTTTTAATGTATGCCTGTTGATTTATAGAAAGCATATGATAAGAGATTTGAAATATGAAATATTTTGCATGAATACAGACTTGAAGGATGTTTGTGAATGAGATATGAATGCTATATGAGGGAAGTAAAACATACGTGACAACAAACGGAATGCTTAGGGAATAGTTCAACTTGAAACAATGAGCAAGGCAAGGATGGGTGGTGTCCATGAGCTCCTTAATGCATTTATATATAGATGAATAACGAAAGATTATTATGAGGTATGCTAATTGGGGATATGGAGGCAAGTGGACTTTTTATGCAGACAGTGTTGCATTGTTCGCTAAGAAACTGAAAGATTTCTAGATAGACTGATACAACAAGGGAGTAGGGGAATTAAACATTAATGAATCAATGACTAAGGAAATTGTTTTGATAGGGAATTGAGTGAATGGTTGCAAGCTATATATAAATAGCAACAAATTGAAGCAAACAGATGTTATTTTGTAATTTGATAGAATTTTTACTAACCATAGGGAAATAGAGAAATTATAAGATATACAAGTATGGATAAAAAAAATAGAACCCAGTATGTGGTCTGTGGTAAAGAATGTTTATTGAAACAAGTGGAAAAAAATGTATGGATATAGATGTAGAAAAGTTAATTGGAGTGGAAAAAAACAGGAGAGATGCTCAAATGGAGAGAAAGCAGTCCATTAAAAATGGACTGAACACAGAAACAAATATGAAGATTTTAGAGGAAAGAGGAAAGAAATGTATGATTGAACAGAATTCATTAGTTCATCAACAAGAGAAAGATGAGAAATTCAAAGAACAAAAGACAATATATTAATTAATTAAGATTTAGTGGATATCTAAGGATGGAGTAGTACAGTAAACAGTGTTGGTATAAACTGGTTTTAGTTAATTTTCTTTCCCCATACTTCCTGCCTTTTATTATTTTATTACTTTATATTGTATGTTTTGCATAACATTGTTTATCCCAAAAAGAAATAGCACAATAGGTAGATATTTATACTTGTAAGATGATTCTTTGGAATTCTACTGCTCCTTGAACACTTAAGTCACTACTTCTGATTATAGATAGGTCTCATTTTGTGGATCAGATGTGGAAAACGATTTTCTGGTAGTTATTAGAGAAGAGAACTTTTAATATTTTTTTTACCAGTTTACCAGTTCCAAATTCCATTTCTTAGTTGTACTGATTGCACAGCTTTACATGATTAAAGACTGTGACTGCAAACAGCTCAGCTGAATTTTAATTGGAAAGTTGGAAAAAAAAGATGTAAAGAAACCTGAAATGTTCCAGCATAAATTCTATTTTGCTCAATTAAATCAATAAAAAAAATTATGTTTGGAGTTTGTGTAAGAAAGAACTTGATGATTGTAGTAGTAGAACTGATGGTATGGCTCTTCTTCTCAACTCTTCCTTTGATGAAGCCAGATAGAAGGAAATAAATTTCTTTACTAGTCCTGATAATACCATTCATTTCCTTCCCCAGTAAACTGAAGTATGCTCTAAGGCTGAAACTGTAGAGAAATTGAATGGCTATGCAAATTGTTGCGTTTTCTTTTTTCTTTGCTGTTTCCAATCAATGATGATATTATTATTATCCAGTTTTATTAATTTACCATTATCTTGATTAAAATCTGCTTTGTAATTTCAAAAACAAAAGCCTGAGCTCCCTGAGCTGAAAAGCTTCTTGGATGAGAAGCGAAATGTCTTCAAAGAAAAACCAGAAAGTTCAGTTGAAAAAATAGCCATGATGACAACCATGATGATGGTTTGGGATAACCATGATGACTGAGAATCTCCATAGTCCCTTAATTCCCTGTTGTTGGGAGATGAATATAGCTGAAGTTTTTGTAAATTATCAAATGTGATCTCTGAGGATTTGTGTGGCTTCAGGTACAACCATACCATAATCACTATATGTATTTATAAAATCTTCATCAGACTAAAGCCTCCTACACTTTTTGTTGAAAACTTTCTCTAGCCACGATTTGTGGTTGCTCTGAGTCCCTAGAAGTATTAGGAAATAATCAAATACAGAATTATACTTCCTGTGAATGTATAACTTTTTTTTTTAAAAAAAGCATTGTTTTCAACCCTTTGGGTTGGAAATATGTGTTTAAAAGTTTATAGAAAACGTTTGCTGAATTTTAGAATCTAGACAGAAAGGCTGAGTAAGATTTCTATTACTTCTCAATGCAGTTGTCTCTTTCTAGATTGGCAAAGGGGGCAGAGGGAAAAATAAAATATGCAATAATAATTATGTACTACTAACATCTGTACCATAGACCCTTTTGTTAAACTAGTATTTCAATTCAACCATTATTATTTTTTCACTTGCTGAATCATGTTAGAATAGGTTCGTTTACTCATCTTTGCTTGTTTGCTTGCAAAAAACACAGTTCTGTCTATGCTATTACATTCCAAGGTAAACAATATTATGAAAAGTTCAGGACAATATGCCTATAATCCCAAGAAATGTTAATTTTGGTTCTAGGCTTTGCAACAAAATCTCAGCTAATGTGAGATAGAAACGAGGCTAAGGTAGAGTTCTAATCTCTAGGTCCATTAAATCAGTCCCATGCAGCTCAGAATTAACGAAGACACATGAGACTGTTTGCATTGGAAGGAGACAGAGATAACAAAAGGGGAAAGGTCAAGTCCATTAGTAGAAAATAACATTTTAATTCAGGCTGCATTTCAGAAACTTAGCCTGTTCCCATTGCATCCACAGTTGACTAACTTGCTGATAAACAGTCACCCTACTGAAGAACAGAGAGAAGAGTAGCAGTAGCTCGCTGATATTAAAATGGATTTCCCTGGCCTTTCCTTGTTTAAGACTGAAAAGAAGCAAGAACAGAAAAAAAAAAGAGAGAAAAGGGGATTTCTTTTAAAAAAGTACTTTGTCAACAACTCACTTGAAATTTCTTCTTTGCCACAAAATACTGCATACGGCGTATCACTTTAATGGCAGAACGGTGATGCTCTTTTAAACTGTAAGGAAAAAAAGGCAAAACTAAAAACCATGTACAAATTGTTTATTATTTATGCTACAACTGAATATTTTTCACAATATTAAGTCATTGTTAGGAAATGGTCATTGCCTAACTAGTTGGCCAGGAAATATATAAGCCAACATTATATGTTTATAGTATGAATATACAGTAGCTTTAAGAGTATTGCTGAGCCATTCTGCATCCTGATTGGATGAGCTCTGTAGCAACTGTATTTAAGGAGAGCTTGATTGTGGTCAGTGTGGACATTACACCATATTGTTACCTGCTGCTATGTTGTAAATATCTTTGATCTCTTTACATGGTCAATTTGATCATGGTTTATTTATTACTGCTTTTATGAACTGTTTTAATATTGTTCCTGAATGATTCATGTATTGTTCTATGAACTGGTAAGAAGTTTTGTATCTCTGGATTGATTATGCATGGCTAAGACTTGGATTGGTAAAAGGACTATGATTTGCCTTGCTCTATAAGTAAAATACTTTAAAAACCAGTTTGTATGCAGTTTATTCACAATTACTCTCAGAACCGTTTCCGTGTGCAAAACTCTATGCTCTGCTTCATAACCAGTCCTGGTTATCTCACAACTATATCCTTAACAGTCATGAAAAAAAAAATAACATCCTGGCCCACTTAATCTTCCCTACTCTTTTTCAAGTCACCATCGGTTACACTGAAAGGGCAGGGATTTTAGCTGACTGTTGGTTGAGGCTAAGGTCTGGGGTGCAGCCAAAGGTAATATTCTTTCCATAATGCATTAGCCAAGCATTTGAAAGCTCTAAAGAAAAGGGCACATTGATTTCACTGGAATCACAATACTCCACAAAGCTAAGAATATAAAACCAGCCATTGAAAGAAATAACATATCAGCACAGTACCAAATAGACAAAAAAGTATACTTTGAGAATGTGCCATTACCACTAATCCAAGTTGGATTACTAGAACAATTAATTTAAAATATTGGTTTAATAGGGATGCCTCCATTTTGTGCCACATGCCAATCTGCTCCAGTCCTCAAGTGAATTATTGTTTGGCACCAAATATGGAATCATATTATTAAAAAAAATCCCTATCATACCTGTTCTAACAAAAGGGAACTGTCTTTGCACGGTCCTCTAATATGCATTTGGCTGGATGTATGTCAAGCAAGACTGTTCTATTCATTCAAAGTAATAATCTTTGCTTCACTAAAGTCAATTTAATACTGATGAAAGACAGAGAGGCACCTGCCTATTAAAGAGACCAAATCACAGAAGTAACCCTGTGCAAATGTTCTCAGTTCTGTTACTAAGTAAGGATAGCAATAGCAATAGCACTTAGACTTATATACTGCTTCACAGTGCTTTATAACCCTTTCTAAATGGTTTACAGAGTCAGCATTTTGACTGGGTTCCTCATTTTACCGACCTTGGAAGGATGGAAGGCTGAGTCAACCTTGAGCCGGTCAGGATTGAGAGAATCAAACTCCTGGCAATGTGAGCAGAGTTAGCCTGCAATATGCATCCTGACCACTGCGCCACCACGGCTGTTAGATAGTTTAGTAACATTCAAATGAGTTGAATGAACCTGATTCAATGTTACTTAGACCAACCCTTCTCTTCCTTCTCTACTGGCTGAGCTTTAACTACTGCTCCAGAAGTGTCGGCCAACTTTGTCCATTACAAATGCTTTCCCCATATCTGTTCGTTTATCATACTTCCTAGTCCTCACACGTCCGCCACTGAATCCACCAAACTCTAAGTAGTCTAGTCTTTTCACAATTAGGACTATTTGGTTTTCTGTTAATGGAGGTACTCCACCTAAACAAGGCGGGGCTCGACTAATGCCAGTGTCCAAGTGAATAACTTCTCACAAAATAGTTTATTTAAAAGTGTTTTCTCAGTCCATGTGGATTTTAATGCAAGCACAGGCATAACAAGTACAGAGAAGATACCCTACTTGTTTATACTCATAGAATCCAAGTCAATGTTTAACTCTCTGGATGCAAAAGCTATAATTTTTTTCAACTAAAACAAACAGCATGCATGCAAGCTGCTTATGCATTTGAATAACGAGCCCCAGACAAAATCAATTTAATGCTTAGAAACAATGGAAATAGAGTTTAGAAAAGTATCATGTTTATTTATTATTTTAATATTTCCCATACATACTTTTGTGTATGTATGTGTGTGTATGTGTATATATGCATATATATAATACATATATACATAAATAAATAATTACATCAAAAAGTTTTGAAAAATCCTTACAAAGCTACAATAAAGTAATAAATTCCATTTACTGTATATTCCTACTGCATAAAATAAATTTGTCACACCAAATTTAAAGGCAGGACATTCCAAATATGAAGTTTATACTTTGCTTAAAGTTTGAATTTCCTATTCTGAATGATCTTAATTATTGTCTGGATGGAATATGTTAATTTTGTAGATCATATCCTCTGCATTTACATTTTTATTAAATAATTTTGAATTAATTTGCTTTCTTTTCCTTTTGTGCTTGTATATAGATCTGCATTTATGCATGTCAGTATATATTTTGTCGTTTAGAAACAAATATAGGGATTTTTCTAAGAGGAAAATATTTCAGAAAGTTATTTAATATTCACCCAAAGAACATAATTTTCAGCAAGAAATTATTGAATTTATTTAATTATGTTTAGCTTAGGGAAATATTCTAAAGTTGAATACTGTAATTATCAATAAAAATGTAAATACTTTCCACAGTTGTTTGCAAGTTAGATCCATTTAAAGTTAATATATTACTTTAATCATGCCACATCAGTAAAGGAATGAATAAAGCTAATCATATTTTCTAAATAAAGTAATGCTATACTGTTCTTAATTGCTGAAACATTTAAAAAAATCCAGAATGTTAAAAACAATATATGAAGAAGAAAAACAAATTAAACTTATGCAGAAAACCCCAACTTTAAACATATGTATTCAATATTCTTACCCAGAAAGAGATTTGTATAAATAAAGATAATCTATAGGAAAAACTTTGAAATACTGATCTGACTTGAATAAAAGCACTTTAATTGTAGGATTCTTTGAAATGTTTTGCTGCGCTGTTAACTTTCAGACCATGCAATTTTTTTTTTAATACTTTAATTAAAACTATAATAGTTTATTTGAAATTAAATATACTTTAGGCATTAGGAAATCCAACAACAGAAACTGAAGTAGTTTTAAATGTTGCAACAATGAAGTTAGGAAAAATATACAGTAAATCAATAGCAGGATTAATTACTGAAGGCCACTGAGTGTCTTGACTTGTTCATAAATTTAAGACTAAAATTTATCAGCTTATAAGAGTTTATCATAGAAATAATTTGAGTCTAATTTTAGCAAAATTTTTAGAAACATTTCCACAAAATTAAATATTAATTTTGCCTCCCAACCTCAGATTATTTAATACGGGTAGTCCTTGAATTATGACCATAATTGAGCCCAAAATTTCTGTTGCTAAACAAAGCAGTCAGTAAGTGAGCTTTGCCCCATTTTATGACCTTTCTTGCCACATTTGTTAAGTGAATCACTGTAGTTGTTAAGTTAATAATACAGTTGCTAAGAGAATCTGGCTTTCCCATTGACTTTGCTTGTTAGAAGGTGATCAGATGCAACTGTCATGAATATGAGTCAGTTGCCAAGCGCACGAAGTTTGATCATGTGTCTATGGGGATGCCATAATGGTCATAAGTGTGAAAAACAGTCATAAGTCATTTTTTTCAGTACTGCTGCAACTTTGAATGGTCGCTAAATGAACTATTGTAAGTTGAGTACTAGCTGTAAGGGGGGAGTGAACCAACAGACATCTTTAGTTTAAAAGAAACAATTGTGACAGCATGGAGTTTAAGTTATTTTACTACTGGAAGAGCTATACAGCAGATTATTTTCTTGAGTCAAGCAGACATATACAAACATAAAATAGGTTAAAAGTGGTTTTAGTTTCTCCTTATCTTTAAAATGGCATATATATATATATATATATATATATATATATATATATATATATATATATATATATGTTTATATCAGGGGTGTCAAACTGGTGGCCCGTGGGTTGGATGTGTCATGCGCAGGCCATGTCTACCCCAGCTCCACGAAGGAAAAAAAAGTCACAAAATGTCATGTGACGGCAACGTGACGCTGCGAGTTTGACACCCCTGATTTATATGCATTTGTTTTTCATCCTTGAGTGAATGGAGTTGATCTGTGCCACCTGGATTCCTTACGTAATGCATTGCATTTGAGACGACTAAGATGTAATGCTTAGAAGTTGAACTAGTAAATTAAATATAGAGGGGGAAAAGGATTAGAAGGATGAAGAAGTTCTGTTTACTTATTCCTTCCTAATTTTTGCCTATAAACAAAAGTTAAAGCAACTTTTCTCGATACAATACTAATTAATATTTAAAAAAATAAACAGTATCCAAGTCAATGCATGCTCGGATAATGTCTAAAACAACAGCTTCCTTGACGATACAAGTACAGAATTGTTGAAAAGCAGACTATTTTAAAATAGTTAGTGCATAATCTGCTATTCAGCCTGTTCTTTCACCAAGTTTTATTTAAGCAGTTTATCTTATTGAGATTAGGATCTCTTTTATAAAGAAATACCTGGTAAAAGCAGGCCTCTGGTTTTGAATGTCAGGCTATATTTCAGTGAAGGAGGGGGGAAGAGCGCTTTTAATAGCAGAATGCTTTCTCAATGTAATCTTTATCAGGCAACTGGAGAACTAATGCCAACACATTAGAGATAATTCCTCTAGCACTATGGATCATCCAAAGACAGTTTGTTTATTGTCTTGAAGGCTCCCATTCTATTATCCTGCGTTTTTATCTTGGTTTTTTTCAGTTGGGCCTCCTTTAACATGATGTATTGAAAGATACAAAGGCATGGTTTTCTTTAATAAAAAAACTTTATGGCAAATTATACAAGGCATGCAACTGGAACCCCTTTAGGGAGGCAAACTTGTAAGACAAGGGAGTTGCGAGGAGTATTGCTGGAACAGGGGAAGTGCAAGTAGGGAAAAAAAATCGTGCCCATCATTTTCTCTTCTACATCATTCCAGCTCTGCTAGAGATTTCTTCTCTAGGGGGAAGGAGTGATGACAGCTGTACATGTTTGTAGTTAGGAAAATGTTTGTGCCATCCTAAAGTTATGATATAAACATTTTTTAAAAAAAATCATGATTAAATCACAACATGCTTGTATTCTCAATCTTGACCCAATAATCTTGTATTGTACTGGTGCTTGTAACCAACCGATTTTGATAACTGAGGACCAGCTGATATGAATCAAGGAAGAGATTTTTATATGGCATTTCTATATACTTACATCAGTTTTGGTTATGTGAATCAGATTTATCTAGTCATGCCTTGAATGAGATAAGAGGGGACATTTTAAATGGGCAGATTTGTTTATGGATCAGAACTGAATTGTTTATGGATCAGAAATGAAGGGACTGCAGTAAAGGTAACATATATCGAATTTATTTATTTGTTTATCTATCTGAAATGACTGAAATGAACATTTCATTGTGTGACTGAGAACTACTACTGAAGTAGTCACAAACCTGAAGTCTGGAATCTGACTATGACCCTTCATACAATCAATTCTACTGAATGCCTTCACCTCAAGTTGTGTTATTTGACCTCTTCAAATTATTATTCTTATTATCTCTTTTATTCATTAAATATGAAACTTAGTCGACTGAACATTTAAAAATGTATCACAAATATTATTGACTGGTGCTGATGGTTGATATGGGTTGCTGCCAGCATCCTAGGTATCAACCAAGTACCTTCTTAAGATGTACAATGTTCCAAGTGGTGCATTTTTTTGCAGTCCCGCTGGCGTTATTGCAGGAAGCTGCAATTATTATTATTGTTGTTGTTATTATTATTTTCTAAACTGTGGAATCAAACAAAACAAGAAATCCCCCTAATTACAAATCTCTCAAATAAAATTAACTCAGAACCCAGCAAACAAATATTAACACTAAAATAAATAATGCAACAGTATAATTAAAAACAATGCTGTAGAACAAGACTTAATGTACAATAATTGAAAACAACTGCTAACTTGGCATTGTCAACTACAGTAAATAAAAGTAGAGTGAAGAACATGATCCTATCCCAGTAATCAAATAAAAAGATTTTTAATCCCTCTTTTAAAGTTATAATTCCCAATCATGGGCACAAGTACCTCAAGACCTAGACTTGGAGACTATAATCCTACAGCAAGAAATCTGCCTGCTCACAAGAAGGTAAACAATAAACAGGATTGTAGGGAGAAAGGAGGGGAGACAGATACCAGAGAGTTATGACCATTAAGAGCTAGCAGCTTAAATTGGAGTCTGGCTTAAATAGGAAGCCAATGAAGATCCTTCATTATAAGGAGACATGCAAATACTGTGGAAAGTCCAGAGCAGACCTGAAAGCATTGTTGTATACCCAGATCAGGAATTGGAAAGAAGAATTGAGACAGCTGCCAGGAGACTATTACAATAATCTAGGCATTATATAGTGAAGGCATACACCAGCCATGTTTTCTGTCTCCTCTGCTGCAATAATAGTCAACCGAGTAAAAATTAGCAGTTACAAATTGCTCAAGGGGATATTAGATTTAATGGTTGCATAGGAATTAAAGGGAAAGGGACAGGGTTAATTCCAGTAGATGGTCTTATTTGGCCATAATTCCACAGATTCTACTGCATGAATTGATTTATCACACTGAATAACACAAAACCCACAATCACACAAAACCCACATCCTCCAAAAGGGGCTTCAGATAATTAGGGAACTCTTCTAAGGAGTTTTTGTGAGCAGCAGGTTGGTGAAAAACCAGTACTTCTACAAGCAGAGGTACTTATTCCTCATAGAATATACAGACTTACATAGAACATCCTTGACTTACAACAAGCCATTTAGCTATTGTTCAAAGTTACACTGTACAAAGTGATTTGTGACTGGTCTTTGCACTTATAACCATTGCAGCATCCCCATGGTCACATGATCAAACTCTGATGCATTATGATGGTTGCATGTCCCAAGGTCATGTGATCATCACTTGCAACTTTCCCAACTGGCTTCTGACAAGCCAAGTTAATGGCTTGGGGGAAGCCATTTGATTAATGGCTACATGATTCACTTAACAACTGGAGTGATTTGCTTAACAACTGTGGCAAAAAGGTCATAAAATCAGGCATGACTCACTTAACAATCACCTTACTTAACAGCAGAAATTCTGGTCCCAATTATGGTCAAAGATCAAGGATTAGCTGTAATTTATTTATTTATTTGCAACCAAAGCATAATGAAATACCTAAATTTTATTGCATGAAGAGAAGCTCCTTGTTACAACACTGTTTTTGGTTATTACTACAATAAGATTATACTCTTTCTTTCTGTCTTTCTGCCTCTCTCTCTCACACACACTTTTATAGTCCACGATGAAGCTGAATAGCATAATTTCAAGGGTCATAATACGTCATTTTATACAAGGATATTTCAGTATATAGAATCCATAACTAGTACCTATATTCTCAAGATAACCAATGAGTCTAAATTCAGGGATCCCTACACCCAGTTTTTAAAAATCAATCTTGATTATATATACAGTATAGCTCTGTTTTCTTTCAGAATCTGAAGTAATGAATGGTTACATGAGACTGAAAAATGTAGTCTTGGCATATAAATAGTATAATCTTGCCAGCAAAAGGTTTTACAGTGCAGGTTGGACATAATCTTTCTTTCTCCCAAGAGCACTATAGTGTTTCTGGGCAAAGAGAAAGCAAATTATATTAACTATGTGGAAGAAACACTTGCAAATGATTTTAACACAGAGAATATTTTCCTCTTTTGATTTATTTTTTTCCATTACTTGTTACTGCTTTTTCCCCCTTACATATGCAAGATTTATATGTAAACAAACAAAGCAACAATTTTTATATTAAAATACTGAGAAATTTTTCTAGCCAAACATTATTATAAGATAAAGATTATTCTAGATATATCAATGCAAAAGTAAAATGAAATAACAAATTATGAATAAATAAAATGTTATTGCTTTTATTATGTTAATTATGTTATTTTTGCCTCAGATTTTTTAGAATAATGGGAGGTAATGTTATTTCAGAATATATACTTATTCAAGTCAGGATATATATATTTTGACTTTATTCATTATGTAAATACATACATTTAAAATAACCCTGATGAAAAGATGTCATCTGTAATTTTTTTATCCTGAGTGTAAAACTGGAGATAATGAAATGTCTTTATATTTTTTACATTTTGCCTTTTTTTCAGAAATAAGCCCTGCTGAGTTTAGTGGAATTCACTGAATCATGTTATTTATTGGTCTTATTTTAATTAATTTATTAAAATATTAATGGAGCTTTCAGAATCCCTTACCAATTTAAAATAATTCTTATGCAAAGCACAATGATTTTTTTTTTAAGAACACACAACATAATCATACAAAATAAAAATAATTCCAGAATCAAAAAGACCTCAATGAGTGGCTCGCCCTTCCCAGAATGAGCTCATAGTACATGCTGGGTGATCATTATGTCTCTTCTGAAAGCAGCAGACTTCCAGTTACTTATCTGAATTAAATGGTATGTGGGTGAGCTCACTCTCTGTGTTTACCTATTTTATGTAGGTTACATTCTTCTTCATGAAACAGAGGTGTTTCAGGATCTATTTCTACAGGAATGTCCAAACAAATTCCATTCTGCACCAAACACCTGTAAAAAGTGAGTGGACCCCTATTTGAAGGGACATCTTCTCCAACCTAAGCCTGCCCATGTAAAGTATGAAGCTTTGGTGATGTGGCTGAGGATGTTTAGCATAAAATGGTCTTCTGAAGAGGATTAGTTGCTTTGTTGATTCTGATTGTATCTTTTTCTTTTCTCTCAGTACAAAATCTGTGTCATTTTATTCTGCTTTTAATCAGCCTGTTAGAGCCGATTGTTCAAACATTCTATTATTTTATTTATCAGATACACTGAATATATTTTTGAAGGACAAAAATAAATTCTAGCCCAAATAAACATAAACACAGATTTTATTTATTTTACTTTTTCAAGAACTTATACACTGCCCTTCAAAACAAGCTTTTTCCAGGGTGGCATACAAAATATTTCAAAACGAGTGTCTGAAAAATGTAAACTTAAGGCAGCTGTATAAATTGAATTCCCAAAGCAACTAAAAATATATATGTAAAAAAACAGTACGTTAAACAAACAATTAAAGCAACCACCATACAATAAAAAAGAAAGCATCAGAAATAAAATAAAAACGGATCTGTACCAGCAAGACAGTTGTTATTAAATAGGCTGGGAAAACAAAAAGGGGCTGCCTGTTGCTAAAAGAGTAGTAATAAATCCTGACCATATTTATCCTTGGAAGGGGCCACCAGAAAGTAGATGCATTCCTAGGCTGTCACTCATAGTTGTTGGATGAGGGTGTGCAAAGAGAGAAATAGCTGCATTGGAAGAATTGTCCTTTAGGGTCCTATAGTGTAATAACTAGCATCTTCTTAAACAAATTTAAGACTGTGAATTACATTGGTGCAATAAAATTATAACATCCAAGTTATCATTTCAATATTTGTAAACTGAAGTTATAAGGATTTATGAACGCATTTTCTTTAGGAACCCTGTTTACATATGTTAGTTCCTATCTTCATCTTACAACAATCTCATCTTTAGTGCTTGCATTAACAAAGTATTCCATTCAGCATCAGTCAAAGTGGAATTACATTCACTTAATGGGATTTCATACCTTAAAGCGCTCCATGGCATAGGGCCTAGCTATCTTCGAGACCGCCTGCTGCCACCGACGACCTCCCATCGACCCGTGCGCTCCCACAGAGAGGGCCTCCTCGGGGTGCCATCAGCCAAACAATGCAGGCTGGTGACCCCCAGGGGGAGGGCCTTCTCTGTGGGGGCACCTAACCTCTGGAATCAGTTGCCCCCAGAGATAAGGAGAATCCAAGACCTCCATGCCTTCCGCCGTGCCCTTAAAACCTTCTTTTTCCAACAAGCCGGGCTGGCCTAACTCTTTTTAAGCGTTTTTAATTGTTTTTGTTTATTGTTTTAATTAATGGGGCCAAATTTATATATATTTTAACTGTATTTTAATATTTGTATTTGATGTTTTTATTTGGCTGTTCACCGCCCTGAGTCCTTAGGGAGAAGGGCGGTATACCAGTTCAAAAATAAAATAAAATAAAATAAAATAAATAAATAAAAATAAAATAAATACCTTGTCCTACTCTCTCAGATATACACTCCAATATTTCCAGAAGATATTTCAATCCCCTGGAGCTGAGTAGCTTCATGGAGCTTCAATGTTTACACTGACAGCTTACCAGGATAAAATATGTCCCTTGGCCTAGGCTCCTAAGTGTTTGTTTATTGTGGGACTACAATATAGTATGTATTAGCTTACTATACCAGGGATCCCCAACCCCCAGGCTGCGGTCCACTACTCGGCTGTGGCCTATTCGGAACTCAGCCGTGAAAGAGGCGGGCTGGTGTGCACACACATAAGCAGCTCAATCTCTCTCATACAGCTCAACTAGCTCAAACAATGGGCTGGCGCCCCTGTGCATGCACACCCAGCTCCACTTGCAGTCAAGCTGCATGTGCATGCACACGCACCCCGGTCCATCACATGTGGTCTATGTGACATCACATACTGATTGTTGGGGACAATATGCTGACTATTTAAGCTGCTTGAAGCTGTATATAAGTCTAAGTGCTATTACTATATAGTCTGACAGGCATGGAATTGTATGCTTGCAAGTAGAGTAGTTGGAAGTTCAGGCTTCAGTATTGCTCTAGAGTAGACCCAAACCCTAGTGGGAACTGATGCATTTCTGCTTAATTAATGCTTATAACTTTTGAGATACAGCTCACCATCTGAAGATAACCCAGTTTATTTATTTTCAGTACTCCAGTAATTGACTGTGTGGATCCTTGCACTGTAAACTACTCTAGGACTGAATTCTTTGTATTTTAAAAACTGCTACACTGCCCTGAAATACTTTTGATGTATTGAGCTATTATTATGGATTCAGCTGACTCTGGGATCGATATTTAACTCTGTCTCAATTCCATTACTTGATGGCTTGCTTTATGTTTAAAAGAAAAGAATAACCCGAATAAATCACATCTGCCTGATGTACATAGAAGAATTACTGTTATTAATGCAAGAGTGGGAAATATGTGACTCTGAAGATTTAATTGAACTACAGCTCCTATTATTTCTAACCATGCTGGCTAAAAGCTGGTGGTCTGATGGCTAAAAGCTGATGATCAGCCATATTGATAAAAATCCATCGTTACCCAGATTATACTAAACACTTAAAATTGTTTTGAGTGACAATTACTAATCTATGTAAGGGTACAATTCTGCTATGTAAGGGAAAAAAAAACTGCTAATACAGTTTTTGAGAAAGCTTTGTTGGCAACCTATAACTTAAAGACATCCATGACCACATCTGCCAGTCTTGTATAAATTGCCCCCTGATTTTTTTGTGCTAACCTATTTCTGTAGCTCAGGGGTCTCCAAACTTGGCAACTTTAAGACTTCTGGACTTCAACTCTCAGAATTCCTTAGCCAGGGGAATTCTGGGAGTTGAAGTCCACAAGTCTTGATGTTGCCAGGTTTGGTGACCCTTGCTGTAGATCATGGCCTTTTTTGTTTAATGCAAAAATTGCAATGCTATTAAGCACACTCAAAATTAATATCTTTACTAGAATTTGTAATATTTCAAAAAGCAATTATTTTGAAATGAAGGAATCAAGGAACATGTTAAAAAAAAATCTACCTTGTGGCTACATAAAAAGACAAGATACATTCGTCAAGAATAATAAGGTACAACACTTAATGATAGTCATAAGGTACAAATAAGCAATCAGGAAACAATATCAATATAAATCTTAAGGATACATAAATGTAGTATTTATATCAGAAAAATAGAAAGAAAGAAGAAAATCTCTGTAAGTCATCTTTATTTTGCTATAAAGAGTTTTGTTTCCGTAGGAACAGAATGAGCTTAGATACTGCCCAAATGATTTTACAGCATCACATTTAAACCCCTAGAAAGATTATGAGAAAAGTTGTGTAGGCTGTCAAACCTTATTAAGTTAATGGAACTAGTAAATTGGCTTTTTTCCAGGACATGCAAAAAGAAAAGTGTTTTTAGCTAAGAGTGAAGGGGATCCAATTTCATCTTGGCTGTTCAAGGAGGTTACAAGCTATAAATAGTGACCGCTATGAATAGTTTTGTAAATTTCATACATGTATGTTCACGGTGCCTCATGAGCTCCTTGTATAGAAAAGCAGAGACAGCAGTTTTAATACATGGGACATTCCTTCAAAATGGAAGTAGCCCTCATGGACAGTCATCAAAGGAAATGCATGCATGCAAGAATAGATCCTTATGTGGAATTTTTGAATGAACCCAAAAGGAGGCAAATCAAACAAAAGCAGACAAAATTCTAACAATTAATAATAAATGATAGGAGCTCTTTACTAGTTTTAGCAGGAATATATCCTTTGTAGTTTGTTATTTGGCAAATATCTTTCCCAAATGGTGGTATATTGGTTAGAATAAGGAGCCATGGTGGTACAGTGGTTAGAATGCAGTACCTCAGGCTAATTCTGCCAACTGCCAGCAGTTCGATCCTCACTGGCTCAAGGTTGGCTCAGCCTTCCATCCTTCCGAGGTCAGTAAAATGAGACGCAGATTGTTGGCGGAAATATGCTGCCTTGTAAATTGCTTAGACAGGGCTCTAAAGCACTGTGAAGTGGTATATAAGTTTAAGTGCTATTGCTATTTTTGGTAGATAGTTAGCCTGGCTTTTACTGCCACTAGTCTTACTGTTCCAATGGCAGGGAGCCAACACTGCATGGAGCTATGCTCCTGGAAATGGATTTATATTTACTATTGTAGTCCATGGTTCTATTAAGAAGACATAAATAGATGATTGACAGGAGGACTAGTGATTTAATGATCCCAACAAAGACACTGTAAGACTGTGTTCATTAATAGAACAAAGGAGGATGCATAGGCCCATTGAAGTGACTCCTCAGTATTTTCATTTGTAGACAGCTATTTGCTTTGGCAAGACAAAGGAAAGGCTAATTTAGCAAACAATATTTCTCCATCATCATTTAACATTTATCAAATGTTTACAACAAGACTCTTAATTTTCAGATGTGCTAAGGAAAAATGAATTTACATGATCAGTTGGTCATCCTTCTAGTTACAAAGAGTTCAGCTTGAGTCAAGGAACTCTACCTTTGTAAGCTTACAATGTTTCACCAACATCTGATGTAACAAAAATGTATTATTTGGCCATTTATATACGTGTGTACATTAGCATTTTAAGATGTTCATCGTATTTTTGTGGGATTGCAGAATTCTGAGAACTCTATTTTGAGGAAGAATTTTGAAATAGCAAAACAGAGATAGTATGGACACACCAGTTTCTCATAGCAGTCCTAACATGAATGTAGCTCCAAGTTTTTAGCATGAAGGGTTCTATTCTTTTAAAGGGCAAGATATGCAATATGGATCTTATTATTTTCTTTTAAGAAAAAGGTAAATCCAAATGCAACCCACCCCTCTCCAAAAGCAAACTGCACTCAGCTTTTTCTAATAATGCTATATTACAAGGGGGTATACAGTATATGGCTAAGAGGGGCATGATAGCTCAGTGGTTAAGGACGCTGGACTTATTAGCTGGAAAGGTGATAGCCTGAGTTCAAGACCTGAGTGCTGCCACAATGGGATGAGCTCTTATGACTTGTCCCTGTTCCTGCCAATCTAGCAGTTTGAAAGCATGCAAATGCAAGTAGATAAATAGGCACCACTTTGGTGGGAAGGTAACAGTGTTCCATATGCCTTGGCATATAGTCATGCTGGCCACATGACCACTGAAACATCTTTGAACAATGCTGGCTCCCTTGGCTAAGAAACAGAAATGAGCACTACCCCTTAGAGTCAGAAATGACTGGACAGGGGAAATCTTTACCTTTTATCTATGGCTATTTTGGGAATGAGACTGCCGCTACTTTTTCATTTCACCTCTACCTTATTTCAGATAAAGTAGGTTTCAGAGATTTTAATTTACTGTTGATCAAATACAAATTAAGAGAATTTGCTTATATGTACACCACAACATTCCTTCTTCATTTCCATTCCCCATACATGTATGTGTCTGCATTTGCTTTGCAATTACTGGTGACTGATTTGTGAATTCTGCCAAAAAGGCAAACACCAGCTTCTCTGCTTATGAATGGAAGCTTTATTCCATTACTGGGCATTCAGCACAGACCCAGCCAGCTCCAATAATTGAACCAGCCAGTTCAATCAAATGTGAAAAAGTATGCATTTATGCATTAATAGACAACTTTTGGAGTAGACACCTGGAGTAGCAAGTATATCAAACATGGACCACCAGCTCCATTTCATTTTGGCCAAAGAAACATTTTAAAGGGAGAAGTATATCTCATATGTGAATAGAGGCAACACTCTGGGAAACAAATGGCTTTTGAAACTTTGCATGGGGAAAAGCATAATGGAATGAGTGATTTGGTTGCGAAGGCCTTCTGTTACACCAGAAATTTGCTGCAATTTTAGGCACATGTAACTGGAAGAAAGTGTCACTGAATGGACTGACTTCCTTCTGCATCAAATGCAGAAGACAGCCTCATATATAGGTATACAGACTGGAAAGTTGCTACTGTGCAAGACTAAATGGTGAGCTAACCCTACCCAACAAAATAACCAGGGATAAGATCACACATTTTTCTATGTGAACTCGGTACCAAAACACACTTAGAACTAGGTTTATATATCTGAATACAATTTAGTCTATGCAGAATGTCACTCTAACAGGAATCATATTTTTGTATATAGACCTGTATCAAACAAACTAGAATTGCAACCTTTTTCTAGGAAGATACACAAAGGAGGGAGAGAAGGAAGGAAGGAAGGAAAGAAGGAAGGAAGGAAGGAAGGAAGGAAGGAAGGAAGGAAGGAAGGAAGGAAGGAAAAGAAAGGCTATTCTCTTTTGATTTTCCTTCATAATTTTAGAAACATGTAAATAAATCAGCTTCATGCTGACTCCAGCCATTTCCACTTGGCAAAAATATTTCTTCCCATTTTTCTTCCAAATAAAACATTTTTTTTAAAAAAAGTATGTTGCTTTATTTACTTTTTTGCACTTTCTTAGTACATCCATAAACAGCTGCTGAATTGAAATGAATGATATTCTTATAAAAAGGAATGTTATATAAATATTTTTTTTAAAAAATAGGTGACATTAATCAGAAGACAATCTGATATATTAACTGAAAGCATATGTTATAGCATCCTTACATGAAAACTAAGTAGTTCTAATTCTGATCTGGGATTTAGTAAGAGACCATTTGGGAATCCAGTGGAAACGGCTTCAGATCCAAGAATGAAAGGGGAGATACAAGTGTAACAAAAGGACAAAATTCTCTGTCATGCTCTCTTTCTTTCACACACAAACAATAGAAAAGATCTCACATTTCTGAAAACACTGCTTCATTATATTTAGTGTGTACTGGGAAGAGTCCTTGTTTTCTTCTGTGTAGGGAGTACACTCTCCTTATTAGACAATTGAATGAGGAGCTAACAAGGTTAGCATTACCATTGTTTGTAAAAGAACGAGGAAAGTAATCCAGCAGAGACTGGATAGTGTTTATTCTTTGACAGCGCTCTTACTAAATGATAACCTATTCACAAAACTTTAAAGTAAAAAAATAAAGGTTACCCTACAGGTAGCTAAATTATTTTTAGGAAAAGCCTGTGCTTTTTACAAACCATGTAACTGTTATGTCAGTGGGAATTACTTCCAAGTAATTATGCAGAAAATGTAAATTATGTCCTAAAATATAATGAATTATATAAAATTATATATACTAGTGTATCAATTTATACATGATGGTCATAATTTGTTGTGGTACAGTATGGTTTAACCTCTGGGTGAAAGGCTGGAAAAACTTCCTCTTCCAGAAGTCCTGAACCCCTTAATTGCTAATTACTGTAGAATAAGGCTATGGAAATCAGCCCTTCTTTCATCTCCCTCTTGAGAGGCAGATCAATCTCACATGCGCTAAATAGAATAAAACTTTACTAAAAAGAGAGGGAAAAAATGGTTTCGTTTTAACTTTAATCACACAAAAACATTTGGTGCTGCAGGAGAAAAAAGCTTAGGACTGTTTAAATTAGAGAATCTTAACTCCCCAATTTAAAAAGAAAAGGGACAGACTATATATGAAACTGAACTATACTGAGTGTGGCCATTACTTTTACCAATTGTATGAGAGCTATCATTTTCAGTAATATTAGTAATTTAAAAAAGCAAATCAGAAAATTACCTAATAGCAAAACACACTTTAAGGACATCTAAATTGTAAAATATTTGACCAGTTCCAGGTAGTGGAAAATTTACTCTTTCCCAGAGTTTTTTTTTTAAATACATATTTGGAACAAAATATTAATTTGTGTTCCCCAACTTATTATCAAGGGCTTTGCTGAGCAACATAAAAAATAAAGTTTTTTCATATGACATATATTATACATTATCTAAAAACTTCATAATATATGTATAATGAATATAAATGTGATACTTAACTTTTATGCACCTGGTGAAATCCAATTTTTTTTACTACCGGTTCTGTGGGCGTGGCTTAGTGGGCATGGTGTGGCTTGGTGGGTGTGGCAGGGGAAGGATACTGCAAAATCTCCATTCCCGCCCCACTCCTGGGGGAAGAATATTGCAAAATCTATATTCCCACCCCACTCTGGGGCCAGCCAGAGGTGGTATTTGCTGGTTCTCCGAACTGCTCAAAATTTCCGCTACCAATTCTCCAGAACCTGTCAGAACCTGCTGGATTTGTAACAGTCCTTACTACCTCAGAGTAAAGTCAGGCACTGTCAATGTAGCAAGAACTAACAGCCATAAAACTTGTGTTTGCTTTATTTCTTTTTAACATTTATGTTTACTGAAGAAAATGTTATATAATAGCCAACATGGCTTTTAATTCAATAAGTCACATGGGGTGAATTATAAGTTTGTGTGAATCGATCTTGATTTTGAATTGACATTTTCATATATATTTGGAACTCAAGATTCACAGGCATACCAATTCCATTTGAGCTGCTTTGAGGTTTGATATTTCTTTCAAAGAATCTTCCAACAGGCAGCATAAAAATACCTGTTTCATATTTGACTGAATCAAATAAAAATGTTATTATTATATTGCCAGAGACACCTACTTCCTATCACACAAATACCTTTTATTTGTTTACTTTCAGGGTATGCTGCTGAAGGCTCTAGGTGGCTAACTATGTCGACACATAAATAGTGGCCCCAGCAAACCACAAATATAAACAAATGTAGAACAAGAAAGATGAAAACAAAACAAAATTTTAAAAAATTACAAATTTCACGTGCCTACAAACCTACCTTCCAATTGCAACACAGATTTACACAAAATATCATTGCCAGGTATAAATCTAGAGCAATTCTTATGTCAGGATACATCCTAACTTTTATAATTTTGAATTAAAACTGGGCAATTCTGTTTTACCAGAGCATATCAGCTCTTAGTTATGAGTCTTTGAATAATAATATTTGTTCACAGCCGGATGTGAACATTCCATGCTCACTTTGCAATTAATTTCTTGTACTAAAACTGCTTGTGGCTGGGTGACTGATGGAGGGATGGATGGATGGAGGGTAAAAATAATTGCCTGATCAAATTTCATTCCCTCCTCAACCCAGATAATGTTGCTGCTTTAATATCCCAGTTCTTTTAGGTAATCCTTTAAAGTAGCAGCAATTACATAATAGTATCCCTTTGCTTTTTAATATCATAAAGTTAATCAACTGATATCCATTTTTTCTTTGTCTAAATAAAATATATTATTTATAGAATCCTTGTAGCATTTTTAAAAAGTGGCTAAATGCCAATCTAATCAGATCAATATATCAGTTAGTATGAGGCACATAACTCTTTTCTGATTCATTTCAGAAACTATGTTTTCTTATGGTATGAAAGAATAATATTTTTACTTAAAGACTTTCCAGTCACACAGTAGTTGTGGGAAATAAGTCTTTCACAAGGATTCAAAAAGCTTGATCTATCTTTGAAATGATTTCCTTAGAATAGCTAAATATTTCATTCAGTGAGGTATGAAATATACCTTCTAATATGGATGATGTTTACGCATGCTTTATTTACTTGGGAGCGCTTGACAGAGATAATTTCATGATTTGGTAGACTATATTGTGGTATGACAGATTATGTAAATAAATGTACAGAGCACATCCCATAAGGTTTCAAAATGAACAGCTTTTCTATTTCTCGGTATCTCTGGTAAGGTGCCTCCACAGAAAAAGTCTTTGATACACAAGGTATAAATCAAATGACCTCATAAAATCACTTACAGCTTCAGTCCAGAGTACAGGTAGTCCTCGTCTTACAACCACAATTGAGCCCAAAATTCCCATTGCTAAGCAAGATAATTGAGTTTTGCCCCATTTTTTAAATCTTTCTTGCCAGAGTTGCTGAGTGAATCACTGCAGCTGTTAAATTAGTAATACAGTTGTTAAATTAATCTGGTTTCCACTGACTTTGCTTCTCAGAGGGTCGCAAAAAGTGACAACACAATTTTCAAGGGTCTGTGAAAATTAGAAAATGATAGAAACAGCTAATAGTGATAGTATTTCAGTTTTTAAAAAAGTATAATGTAAAGACTTAAAATCTTCCCTTGTTTTCTTTTGTTTGCTTCTTCCCTAAAATTATTGTTTTTCATATTTCTTTGACATAGTGGATCCAAAATACTTCTTTGTTTACTACAAAACTGCTAGTTAATTGTTTTCAGAATTAACTCTTTTTTGTACCTGCTTTTTCTAAACAGGCAAAAATGGATTCATTCCTTACTACTCAGTAGCATGAACAGAACAAAAAAAAAAAGTAAAATATAAACAAATGTTTATTAGATGAGGGAACATTCAATTTTGCTTTATTTTTAGTATTTGTTCTGCTGTATGGCATCCTGAGAATGAAAATAAATTACTTCATTCAGTATGCATTTGTGCACAATTTGGGAATAAATATTTATCAGATGAGGGAACAAAAACAAAACAAAAATGTAAAATATTTTAAAGTAAACTTCATTGATAAATGGGCAACTATTGTCCAAAGAAACTGTACTTTTATAAGCAATATACTATATATATAACACATTTCATATAATAACACATAATGTAATGGGTAAAAGGGAGGTAAAAGTTAAACACCACCTACATTTTCATTTTCCCCCTAAAATCTTCCACCTGCCAAAAAGGTACTAAGAAACACATTTGCTCATCTTTATGCCCGATCAAGAAAGCTGTTTGCAACATTCAGCAAGTGCTTTCTGACAGATTGCTAAAATGACTTATTATCAAACAATTCCATCTTGTACCATCCTTCTCATTGGTTTTCTAGTGGAAAAGATTTTGGAAGTATATATATTAAAGAGATCTTTTACAGACAGGCTAAAGTACTTATGCACTGTAAGCCACTGCTTTTTGCTTTCCGGCACTCTTGAAAATCATTCTCCCGACCCACCCCCATTTCCTTACTGCATGGCGCTAATTCTGGCAACAGCTATTGTGCAGTTGCAACATGTACAGTCACCATTTTTAAAGAGTTGTTTTGAATTGTGTTCCTTACACTGAATTTAGGGAGAGGAGCATGCATGCCGCTTAACAGATGGATCAGGATGTATCTAAAGCACCTTTACAACTTCGCACATTTTGTGTAGAAGCCAGCATTAGCCTTTACTGAATTTGACAATGCTGCTTTCTTACCCTGCCTTGACATTCTCTTGCACACGTATATGTATATACATTCTTTCTAGTTGTTGCTGTGAGAACTCCCCATCTGGTCTGCAAACTGTAGAATTTCCTTTCCCATCTATCTCAGAAATATAGTCCCATGACCCAAGAGGTCACCATCTGCTCAGTTACACTGGCACAATGCCTAGTATGCTCGAGGTAATGCCACCATCCTTTCCTCCAATTGTAAGCTCCCAATGAGCCAGACATCTACCAAAGTGTTCACATACAATGAGGCAGCTCCTGGCGAGATTAGAGTTAAGACACCCACAGAAAACTCCCTTCATCTACAGTAGCCTAGGATGTGGGAATGACCAAAGACTCATGCAGCTTCTCTTAAACAAAAGTCATTCTTAGAAACAAAGAGGTTTGTGTGATGTGCTAGCATCATGATAGCACAATATAAAACACACTCGCTTTCCCTCCCTCCCTCTCTCCCTCCCTCTCTCTCTCTCTCTCTCTCTCTCTCACACACACACACACACACACACACTTGCTTGGGTCCAGCATGTGTGGTTCTCCTGATACTTCTTTTAATGATCTTTATGCACAAATGAATACTGAATCTACTCTCATTCTTTGGATGCTCTAGAGCAGAACAAATAACACTCAAACCAAAATTGAAGTTTTAATTGAATGCTATTAGTACCACTAGTACCAAGAACGTAACTGGTCTTATGTTTCTGTGCCATCAGTGGCAAAATCGAAGCAGAAAGGTCCCCCCCAATTTTATTTGGCATCTCCCTAAAATATTCTAGATAAATATTACTAATATACTGTATTTCAAATACATTAAGAACATAGTAAAAAAGAATTATGAAGAATATATTTTTACATTTTGAAAATTATTTAATAAAAATCCAAGATGAATTTACCAAGCAACAAATAGCTCAAACCTTCAGTTAACACAGGAACTCCCAAATAACTAAATCAGGTTTTGAGCTTGTAATGCAGTTGTGTAAAGAGGATGCATTGGTAAATTTGGTAAGATTCAGGTTGTTCTATTTGAGTGAAGGCTTATAGTTATACTTATAGTTACTGTATACCTAAGCATGTATTGCCTTTTCACCAAAATATATGGCCAATGCAATTCTAGCTAATATTTATAAAGACTTTTTAAAGTCTTACTAAGATTTAATGATATTAGAAATTTGGCTCCTGAGCAAGCAGCACCACTGTGGCCAAACCAATATGTGGTCTTTTATACCATCTAGATTACTCAATACATCTATTCTATTTTGCTCACTGGAACTGAAATCATCAGATAGGGATAAACATGATGGACTAAAACAAAAACAAAAAGAAGTAATAATAATATAAATAACAATATAAATTTGTATGCCTTTCAATCTTTGAGACATACAATGGGTTATAATAATATAAACACAATAAATATATTGTGTTTATACAATAAATAATAAAGTGTTTGTGGTAAAAACATTAACCCACAACATCAAATAACATAGTACAAAATTTAAAGAGATGAAACACCAAAAGTACAATTATAGTATACAACAAATAAACCGTTTTACTTAGGCCAAACACTCACTGAATGCCCTCTGGAAAAATTCAATCTTTACTAATTTCTGAAGGGTGTCAAAATATGAGATCCTGAAGCTCTATATTTTCACTGCCCTTCCAAATACTATATTAAAAGACAGATATAATTTTCCTTATTTTTCTAGCTCTATGAACTTTGGGGGTGGCAGTTGATTGCCCAATACTGCATAGTATATAAATATAGAATTGCAACTTGAATTTTCCAAATTCATGTTTATACTGATAGCAAGAGTGTATGAACTGTTATGTATCAGCATTATAATTTGTGTTTTACATTGACTGTATTCATACATAATGTTAAGGGAAGAAGTGGAATGTGGACCCCAAATTTCTGAAGAGTAATTGTAATGCCTGATATGTTGAAGAATTTTCATTTTTTTGGAAGGGGAAAATATAACCCTCTTTCTTTGTGGTGCTTCTTTACTTGTAAGAAAATCAGAAGACAGATAATAACAATGGATTAATGGTTGGAGCCTTATGATGAACAATAAAGAGTTTATAGTTTTCTGCTTGTTTTCTCCAAATTTGGCACTACAGTTATAAAAAGAGCAACCCACAGGTGTAACTCGGGGCAGGGGCGAAAAGACAGAAGCAATGACCAGTCTTCCAAACAGGTTTAAAATGTTCTTGATCCTGAGAAAACAGCATATCAAGGAACAATCAACAATATAATATTTTTATACTATATTAATTATAAACATTATTAACGCTGGAGAATTTTGAAATAACTATTCATTTTGGTGCTGTTTTTTTTAAGAAATTGTATCTCTTTCTCCTACCTGTTCTCCACAAATTGGACCTTTTCTTACATGGGCAGGAGAAATGTTTCAACAAGCATACTATATTGGGTTTCTATGATGTTACAAACCTCAGAACCACACCAAAAAAAAAAAAAACAACAACAACCCCGGTCCACACTTCAGAGGAGCTGCACTGCAGTTCAAAAAAGTTGTGAATCTTTCCAAATCTCCTCAGTTCAGTATGGGATTTCGTCAAACTCAATACATATTTCTAAGGATGATGAATGAACTATATCCGCGGTACAAAAGATTCCCTAAACATGTGTAGTATTTTTCTTCCTTGCTTGCTCATACAGTGGACTAACAAAATATTTTCACTTGTAATCTGCATCATCTTTCTTTCCACTGACAGAAAGCAGCCATTTAGCAAAGCTTCATTGTCCCCAGTACTAAGAATAAAGTATAATTCATCATGCCTATTTAAAGAAGGATTAGAGACTGAAAACACACAGCAGCCAGTATGAGGAAAATTAAGAAAAGACATTTCCTACAGAATAAATATTAAAAGATCCTTGCTACAATAATAGATCACATGACCAATTCAAACGCTTCCTCAATTTTACTGGAAAAGTCAACCTTCTGTCATTCCATCTGACAGACAAATAGTTGCAAAATTTTCAACCCTGAGCTACAAATATTCTCTTCTATTGGTATATTTTCTTTTGTTAATTTTTTTTTTCTGAACATGACTTGTTAAATTGAACAAAGATTGAATAATAAATTTGCGAGTTTTATATCATATTTCTTTGTTGGTCTTTAATATGATCAGCTTATTTTGTGTGACAAACCTCTCTAAATTTTCGGTGCAAAGGTTCAGTGAGGATGCAAGAGAAATAGGGAACTAGAATCACACTGAATGCTATAAATCATGGTTGGGGCTGGGGAATTCTGACAGTTGAAGTCCACAAGTCTTAAAAGTTGCCAAAGTTGGGCAGCCCTGTTATAACGGTTATCTGTGGGACCATCTTTCCCTAAGGACATCTATACATATTACCATCTCAGATAATGTATGCATGCTTCTAGTCCCTTCTCTTAAGCATTGCTATCTCATGGGATTTAGGACCTGTGCCTTTTGCATGGCAGGAGCATTCCTACCCTATGGAATGCTCTTCTCCCTAAAATTTGGCAGTCCTTTACCCTTCTAAGACCTGGCTTTCCCCTCAGGTGCTGGGATAGAGTGAGGTGGATGAGAGAATTTAAAGAGGATGTTGGAAGTTTAACCTCGGGATTAGGTTTTTGTTGTTTATGCTCGTAATGGATTTGTGTTATGTTGTTTTTACTGATGTTGCTTTAATTGTTGACTGGGAGCTGCCCAGAGTTTGACATAATATGGGGAGCTATATAAATGTTTCATATAAATAAAATAAAAAACAAACTCCCCAAATTCACACTTTCAGCCTGAGGTGAGACTGTTGGAAAATTAATGTGGGTAATTTCCCATTGAGCTTATATTGAACACCCGCCCAGTCAGTCCCTATATCCAAATCACAACAGGCATATACACATCACTCAGTTCAGCTAGCAAAAAATATAGCTTGATGTTTATTCATTAAATTTCAGGAAACATTATAAACAATGAACTAGCAAAACCAGATATAAAGTAGGAAAAAGGAAGGACAGAGAAACATGAACAGGCAAGAATTTAAATTATATTCTTATATCAATCACAAAAGAGACGCGATGGCTTAGTGGCTAAGATGCTCAGTGGCTAAGACGCTAAGACGCTGAGCTTGTTGATTGAAGGTTGGCAGTTCAGCGGTTCAAATCCCTAGTGCCGCGTAACGGGGTAAGCTCCCATTACTTGTCCCAGCTTCTGCCAACCTAGCAGTTTCAAAGCACGTAAAAAATGCAAGTAGAAAAATAGGGACCACCTTTGGTGGGAAGGTAACAGCGTTCCGTGCGCCTTTGGTGTTTAGTCATGCCGGCCACATGGCCACAGAGACATCTTCGGACAGCACTGGCTCTTTGGGTTTGAAATGGAGATGAGCACTGCTCCCTAGAGTCGGGAATGACTAGTACATATGTGCGAGGGGAACCTTTACCTTTACCAATCACAAGGCATAGAATGTTTCAGAGCTACTGGAAACAATATTGTGCTAATTAGCATGGATTATCCCAATGGGAGTGATCTTTGATTATTCCAGCTTTAAACCAGCTTTCTGTTTTTGTACAGATCAGCAGCAGACTAGAGATGGAAAGGAGGACACTTGGTGACCTTTCTCTAGTCTGCACTATTAAAGAAACAAGTTCGGTAGATAGGGATTATGTATACACAGTGGCAAGAGTCAAGGTATATCTGTTAAAAGAACAAGGAACACATCTTCTGAACATCTCAGGACTGTTGGAAATCAAGCAATTTCCACAGACATAAATATTGACTATTTTGTTTGAATTCCCAAGGTGTTAATCAACTGACTGTACTGAACAATCAAACTTTATTTCAGCATATTTCAAATTATATGCACACAAATGCTACAAGTCCCTGTGTTTTATCCTACCGCTTTAAAATTCCCTTACAAAACAGAACATTTTCTGAAACTATTTTTTCTTTCCAGTTAGACAAAGCATTAAAAACTTGGGGGGGTGGGGGTGGGGGAATTGTGCATCACTCTAACTTTGCAGCTTAATTTATTACAAAGCAGTGATAAAGCCTGCTGGGAGTCAGCAGTATTTATGGAATTGCAAAGCTGAGCAATTAATGCTAAGCCAGTTTCACCTCCCAGAGGACCATTAGAGACAACACCAGCAGTCTTTTCTCTGACCTAACAAAATTTATGGCCTCCCAGGTTGGGTCTCTGGTGGAGCTAGAGATAAAAATCAACAAAACACCTGGCAAATATGAGTAACTTTGTGTAAGAAAGTATGCCCACCGGCTATTTTTTTTTTAAAAAAGGTTACAAAATGTTTTTTTTTAATTCTTTTTCACCACAAGATCTGCAATATGCCTGGTTTTAAACAAACAACTATTTTGGTTAGGCAAGGTATATATTTAGATGATTTTGTACTGAAAAGTAAGTTTCTTTCCAATCTTCCAAAAAATGCCCAGCCCGTATTTTATAAGTACATACAAACATTCACATGGGTGGTCTGTGGCATATGCTGTGGTTAGTGAAGCACCAAGGCTTTGTGCTTTACAAGAGTGGCCATTAAAATATATAAGCAAGCTTCACTTTTTTTTTTAACCAAGGCATTTTGTAGGACTTTGAGGAACTTGAGATAAAACAAAAGTCCTTTTTAAAAAATTAGTCAGGTATTTTATAATTTTAGGGAATATAAGATTAAACTGTGAAAAAAAATTGTAAACCATAATATTGTTCTCCACTTGTTTTATAGTTCAAGTGGAGAACAATATGATACAGTAGTGGTTTCAATTTAGTTTGCTACTGGTTCGCTTGTGCGCACCCGTGCGCTCGCGATGTTTCTGCGCATAAGCGTCCGGGCGGAGCCTCCTGCCACCGCCGCTACCAGTTTGCCCGATCCGGGGCGAACCGGTAGCAACCCACCACTGATATGATAGGAACTTTCGATTATCACTCGTTATATATATATATATATATATATATATATATATATATATATATATCATATAGTTTTAATAATCTATAGTAAATATATGATACTTTATATGTCATTTGGTAGTGCTTTGTGGATAGAAGCAATAAAAAGATCTTAAATTATTCGGAGACATTCCAAAATGATTGTACTTATGAGCCTGTTATAAATTTCATAAGATTTTAAAATTAAGAAATAGACTGAACGATCCAACACATTTGCATCCAACTACTCCTCCCTAGTGAAGTGAACACCTGGACTTGCTATATTTGAAAACTGTTTTTTTTTTTAATTGGTTAACGGCATATTACAAATTTTATGAATGTGTGCTTTATTGCATATGCTGAAAAGCTATCATGGACATTGTTTATCAGTCAAAAACCAAACCCAAAGCAAAATAAAATTGGCTCATCAAACTTTAATCTCTTCCCCTTCCATCTCCTGGGATAACCAGTTAAGTGCTCTTTAAATGACCCCCGTGTCAATATTAACAACTTTCATGGGAACCCATTCCAGATTACTGTTATGACTCCCTTGCTTAAAACACTGCTCGGTTAACATCTGTTCTTAATTTGTACTTTTTGTTTTGTTCTATTTATGCACCTTGAGCTTCTCACCTGTAACTAGAGCTCTTAAGTGGCAACATCAGATGGGTTTACATATGTATGAAATTGCAGAAGGCAAAGAGCTGGGTTCTACAGCTGTTCACCAAGTTAACCTTCTTATCCTTTGTGCAGGGGACACTGCTCATTTATGAGAAAGGAATTGAGTGGGCAGATTGGGTTTTTTTGGGGTTTTTTGGTAGGTAGGACAGGAAAATACAGTTATCGAAACTCTGAATCATCAAATAGACTGGAGCTACTGCAGACTTCTGCACAGCAGGGAGCTGGCAATCAGCAGATCAAGGATAGCAAAGAATGACGACTGGCTTCATATGAAAGAAAGTCATATGAAACAAGTGTGTGTGTGTGTGTGTGTGTGTGTGTCTCCTAAGGGATGTACTTGTACAGATCTAATTGGGTGTTTTTAGGGCAAGAGTTCATGAGGTGTAGGCAGGAAAAGAGTAGTTTTCTGTTATTAGGCTATCCCTAAGCTGAATCCTACTTCAGCTGCCCAAACAGATCACTTGAATCAGAATCCTATGTTTCAGTTTACAGTGTAGGTGATGGAAAGCCCTCTGATCAATTATAACATTGAAGAATACAGCACAACCTAAACAAAGCCTTAATTCATTACTGCACCACTCTCCATAATAAAAAAAATATCAGCTATTCAGACATTTCATTTATACCGTGGATAAGGAAGACACTTGAGTTGCCTTTTAGATACGACCAGGTTTATCCATTAGAGAGATGAGCTGGAAAAAGTAGCCTTGATTTAAGCATATATCCTACACCTAAGTTAAAAATACATTTTGGGTTTTAGGGGATGTTTCCTTCTGAATGTGTTTAAAATGTACTAAAAGAGATGACACGGCAAAGACACTGTAACCAGCTGTCTCTTCCATCCAGAATGTATAAATTTATTTAGAAAATGGGCACTAATTCTGTATCTGAACGTGTAAATATGATGGCATGGTTCCTGCAAAGAAAAGTAGCGCTTGCCAGCTGAAGGAAAGTCCTTTTTGAAGGAAAGGCACAGGCGGCAAAGCGCAGAAGGAGGAAAGGATGTTCAGTCTTGCCTCTGTACTTCCTTGGCATGGCTCTGATTGCAGCACAGACGGTCAATACCGGCGTGTTTGAGTGCAAATAACATTCTACTGAATGATGTCTGCACCTGTGTCAACTGATATCAGTATCTATTTATTAAGTTTATTTAGGCGGATCACAAGGCACACCTGCACTGGCTCCAGCACAGAGCAACTTCTCTCTTCTAACTAAATGAAACAAAACATGCTTCGTGTGTGTGTGTGTGTGTGTGTGTGTGTGTGTGTAACACGCGCCTGTGTGACAAGAAAAGATGCTTTATTTTTCCACACGGTTCAATATTTTCCATTTAGTCAAACGTAATTTACTTAATGTACTTAATGTACTTAATTTCAATAAAAATATGTTAAATGTAAGGTCTAGTGCAAAACATAGCAAATTTCTTGAAGATACCCTTCCTTACATGATTAAGGAAAAGATTGTTCTAAAAATAAACCTTGGAGCTGAAAATGGTTTGAAACAGGGACACTGACTGTGCTGGGCCCATTCCTCCCACTTCTGGCTTTTATTAATTGTTTTGGCATATACAGCATTGTGCTCATATCTGAAAACCTGGTGGACTAAAGGAACAGGATGCTAAAATATGTGACTTGCATACGAAATACAGCAATATGTACACATTCTTTCGTTTTCTCCCAAGCTAAGATTAAAGCCACACTTTACAAAGCAATCATGAATTAATAACATTAAAATATGATGTAATATTGATAGATGAAAACCTAAGGATTAGAATAGGAAGATTTTAAAGAACGTCTTTTTATTTGTCACCAGAAAAACATTGTTGGGGAGAAGTGACGGGCAGACAATCCACCCCTCGGTGATATTCCCTACAAAAATATCTGCAAGGATTGTGACAAATTTATACTCAGGATATTGTGTTTATCTCAATAATTCACCTTCCCGGTGCTACTATCTTTGAAAAGTGCAGGGACTTAATGAGGGGAATTGCACAACAGCAAGAATTGAGGTAAAAGGTAAAGTAACTACTGATAATTTGGTGATCAAGAGACAAGCAGAAAAATTAGATTGGATGTTGTCTCATGCATTAAGCTATCTTTTTAATGTCACATTTACTCCTGAACTGTTGTGAGTTGAGTTCCCATTTCCCTGGTTATAGGAGAACCAAAATATTATGCAGATTCTGCTTGGAAAAAAAACAAGGAATGTTTGCTGACAACATCAATGTGTCTATTTTCTACCTTAATCCTCAGAATGACATTATGCCTGCATGCTGAAACATCTGTCAGTGGTCTCTGTCGGAAGCTATATTGGATCATCAATTGTCAGTGAAAGCCAATGCACTCTACTGAGTACACAACAGATGTTGCTGCTCACTTCTCTTTGTTCAACCATTAAGTATTTCTTACTGAGCACAGCACAATAAGGCTGGAAGTGACTATTCTTATGGTGAAGAATAAAGTTTGTGTGTCACTGACATTTACTGCCTCGCAACACAACACCATGCATAAAGCATGCTTGCTACAAATATCATATAATAAAGAAATAAATAGCCAAATCAATAAATAACAATGTCATAAAATGGTGAGGAAAAAAAAGCAAAAGACTCAACCGATGGCTTAGTTGAATAGTTTAGTTCAGTTAGTACAACTTCCAGAAAGGGGCCAATCTTCTTTCAAAGAGAAGATTCCAGAGTGTAGGAACCACAATGGGAAAATAGTGTACTTTGGCCTTAACCTTACTGAATAACTTCTCACTGAACTGGGATACTGCTAATTGTTTCTCCTGGAGGGTCTCCTCTCAGGAATTGATTCAGAATATCTTGATCACCCCCACTGCCCTGTCTGTCCAATAACCACCCCTTCACCCTTGGGTCAATGGCTACATTAAATCTAGATGATGATGATGATGATTGATGATAATAATAATAAAAAAATAATGTACAGCACAGCTGCAGTTATAACTGAATACCTGGGATGCAAAACAAGAGATGGGTTTCAGCAGGTTCTGACCAGTTCTGGAGAACCGGTAGTGGAAATTTTATCTCTGCCTCCCAAGTCCCAGCTGATTGGGAGGAAATGGGGATTTTGCAGTAACCTTCCCCTGGAGTGGGATGGGAATGGAGATTTTACAGTATCCTCCCCCTGACATGCCCACCAAGCAATGCCACGCCTACCAAGCCACCCCCACAGAACCGGTAGTAAAAAATTTTTGAAACCCACAACTGATGCAAAATAAACAGAGAAAAAACAAAACAAAAACAAAACCCAAACAGTGCACCACAAAAATGGAAGATTACACTGGAAAATAAGGTCAGCAAATTGAGATCAGATGCCAGTAAGATAGAACAGATTAAAGAAAAAAAAGGTTAAGAACAATAAGACCAAAGAACACCTAATCAAGAAATACCACTTAGACACAGGGAAGATCAAGGAAGCACTGGAAATAATAAAGCAGCAAATAACAGCTAAAGCCAAGATGATCAGCAGATATGAAGCTCAAATTACCAATTATAGGCAGAACCTCCAATTTCAATCCAATCAGAAACATTTCTACCAATCTATCAATGGAGAAACTGCAGTGAATCAGTCAGTACCTGACAAGGAAGAAACAGTGCAGTTATGGGCACAGATATGGGATAACCCAAAAAAATACAATAAGGATGCAGCTTGGTTAAAAGAAGTGGATAAGAATAAAAAATAAGTTAAAATGAAATAAATAGTAATAACAGCAGAAATGGTGGAGAAAAGAGCAAGGAAGGTCAAGAATTGGTCAGCACCAGGTGAAGATGAACTGCAGATAATAACAAGACGTAGCAATGGGTAAGAGCAGAGAAGTTAAAGAAAGAGACGAAGGGACCAGTTCTAGCTGCACAAGACCAAGCTTTAAGGACAAATGAATACAAAGCTAGAACTGAGAAGACAGCGACAGAAGAAGCAAAGAAGCTGAAGAAACATGGACAACCTGGTAAGCTCCTGCAAGAAGATGGCTCAGACTGACTACACGCAACAATCGTGTATTGGAAGATATGCAAGAAATATCATTTGCCTGCAAGCAAGAACTGGTGGGACCATAAAATAGAGAAACTCATAGAAACCAAAGAAGCTAAATTGCTCTGGGACTTTAGAATTCAGACAGATAAGGTACCTGCTACATAACACCCTGGACTTAACAGTTGTCGATAAGAAAGACAAAAAAGTCTGGATAGTGGATGTGGCAGTGCCTGGAGACAGCAGAATAAAAGAGAAAGAACTGGAGAAGATAACAAAATACGAAGACCTACAAATAGAAATAGAATGAGTATGGCAAAGGCAAGCAAGGGTAGTACCAATAGTAATAGGTGCCTTGGATGCAATCCCAAAAGAACTGGAGCATCACTTGAAAACCATAGGCATTGACAAATTTGCCATCAGTCAATTGCAGAAGGTGGCTGTACTTGGAACAGCTTCCATCCTGTGATGATATCTGTAACACCGACAAACATCCAGATTTACCTATCCCAGGTCCTTGGTAAGGACTCGATAGGTAGACAAGAATTTTGCCATATGCCTTGGTGTAGATGTTTTGGAATTGTCAGAATATTGGGTTTTTAAAATACTGATGTTGTCACATAAAGATTTTCTTGCAGAATAAAAAATAGAAGTGAAAAAATAAAAAAATTTGAACATTGTGTAAAAAAAAAAAAGAAAGCCAAATCCAGTTTGAACATCTGGCTGACTGTGCGATGATCAATATCAATAATAATAATAATAATAATAATAATAATAATAATAATAATAATAATAATAATACAATCAAACATCCAGATCTGTCTATCCCAGGTCCTTGGTAAGGACTTGATAAGTAGACAAAAATACCAAACCCAGTCTGAACATCTGGCTGACTGTGCGATGATCAATACTAATAAAAATTCAGTTAGTCTTTAATAATCTGATTTAACATTAATCCTGCTTGATTAATATCCAGACTTTTATTGACTGGCCAGGATATACTCTTTTAGTATCTGTTCTGTACGTATATTTGTATGCTGTCTAATCTATGGGACTTATTGTTTGTATTCCCAAACAATAAAACTATCAAACATAAGATTTACCACACTATGTTATCAGCTAATCCTTACTTATCTCAGTGGATTGCAAGAAGCTTCAATAGAAGCATTGTTTTTAAATAACTTTGTTCAGGAAATATACCCAAATTTATTTACATCTAGGTTGCTTCTGAATCTGTGCTTAATTATGTAATGTTACTTATTGATTGCAGAGTTTTCTTTCTCTTATGCATACAATCCCACAAAGTTGGAACGTTAACTTGGCTCATCTCTAAAACAGACCCAGCAGGCATGGGCTTTGTCTTTTGCTACCTTGTTAAATGCAGGCTGTAAATCTATTAAACATTAACATTATGAATGTAATGCTGTAGCAAAGAGTTAATGAGATAATAGGAATTCTTTACAGCAATAGAAATGATGCAAAAAAAGAAAGAAGTGAAATGATTTTTTTTAGCTTGACTGCATTTATCCTTAGCTCCATTTAACAACTTTATATGATTATATAATGTCTGCACTTATGGTATGTCCAGTACCTATATTTCAGAATTTCTCAACGTCAGCAAATTTACAATGTGTGAACTTCAACTCCCAGAATTCTAGCTGGGGGAATGCTGGGAGTTGAAGTCCATATATCTTAAAGTTGCTGAGGTTGAATTCTTTCAAGATTCAAATGACATAAAAAGAAAAGAATAAATCAGTTATTGCAGGTTTAGATGAAAGACATCTAAATACTTTGTTATTCCACCAAAAGTATACATAAAAGTATATATACGATGAACTGGATACTTTGTATTTATAAAAATGTATAGCGTGTACAAGTAACACACACACACACACACACACACACACACACACACACACATATATATATATATATATATATTTATATATATATATATATATATATATATATATATATATAAATTTTCTTACTTCTTCGTAGGGTTTATGTGTGTTTTTCTTCTAGCCAGGTTTTCCCTACGTAGCCAAGGTTTTTTTGTAGCTCCAGCTCAGTAGAATCTCATCTACTCGGTTCTGGGCTTTTTTCCTTTCTAACACCTAACTCAGTTAGAGCTTGCTAGGTGTTAGAAAGGAAAAAAGCCCAGAACCGAGTAGATGAGATTCTACTGAGCTGGAGCTACAAAAAAACCTTGGCTATGTAGGGAAAACCTGGCTAGAAGAAAAACATATATATATATGTGCGTGTGTGTGTGTGTTTTTCTTCTAGCCAGGTTTTCCCTACATAGCCAAGGTTTCTTTGTATTTGTATATAATATAGGTGTTAAGAGCCTTGATGGTACAGTGGTCTACGCACCCTGTTATTAACACAGCTGCCTGCAATTTACTGCTGGTTCGAATCTCTCCAAGGCTCAAGGTTGACTCAGCCTTCCATCCTTTCTAAGGTAGGTGAAATGAGGACCCAGTTTGTGGGGGCAATAAGCTGACTTTGTATAAATATACAAAAGGATGAAGGCTATTGCTTAACGCATTGTAAGCCGCCCTGAGTCTCCAGAGAAGGGCGGCATATAAATCAAATTTATATATATATATATATATATATATATATATATATATATATATATATGTATGTATGTATGTATGTATGTATGTATGTATGTGTGTGTGTGTGTGTATGTGTGTATGTGTGTGTATATATATATATATATTTGCCAACCTTTTCATCAAGGATATTTACATATGTTTCCAAAACATGCAGATTGTGATATTGCTGTAATCTTTGTTCATGGGTTATTCCTTATAAGCAGTGGTGGGCTTCAAATTTTTTAACAACCCCTAATGACTGGTTGGGTGGGTGTGGCTGGGTGGTCATGTGACTGGGTGGACATGGCTAACTCAGCAGTGCTTCTTTGCCTAAGAGATAGCCTATCTCTTTTGCTCCCTCTGAACTAATGAATTAAAGAGTGGCCTCTAGACATTCATTTTAATAAGATTTTTAGAAACCTACAGTTGAAAGTTCTTCATATCTCCTTATCTTGAAGACCCAATTTCATTTGGAATTTAATCCCAAACTGATTGCCCTTTTGGCATTTCTCTTGATACTTCTCCAAAATGCACCCCAAGAAGTCACATTCTCTCTCTCTCTCAATTTAAGCAAAATCCCTTGTTTTGGAGACTTTAGAATCACAGGCTAGAAGGTACCTTGGAGGTCTTATAGTTCAATCTTCTGCTCAAGACAGAGGACCTCATACATATGCACGTTCGCAGACATCCCAGCTTTGGCTGCAAGCACTGTAGGCAGCCTTCCCTGCCACACACTTCTTCCTCCCACCACTGCAGGTGGGAGGCCCAAGAGAAAGTGCCTGGTCTGGGCACACAGCCCTCAATGAGCGTCTCTGTGAGTGACCGAGGCTCACCCAACACCAAGGATTGGAAGAAGCAGCTGCAAAATCTGAGAGACATCAGAAATTCAACCTGGCTGCTTCTCTCCCTGCTGCGTTTTCTGGATGGGACTTCTTACATGTAAGAACCTTACCCAAACCACTTCAGTCCCCCTGTGTCCATGCCCCCCTGTGCCCATGCTCCCCCCGGCCCTTTGGCCGAGCATAGTAGGCCACAGGCTGAATAAATTGCTTCGGCCAGAGGGCCTTAGTTTGAGGCCAGAAAGGAGCATGTGGGTGGCATACGGGTGGAGGCCCTAGGAAAAGCCAGAGCCAGGGACTGGTGCATCCCCTGACCAGAGGCAAAGGGTAAGTGGGCAGAGTGGAGGCCCCGGGAAGGCCAGAGTCAGGGCCTGGCACCAACCGAGGCGAAGGGTGAGCAGGTGGCATGCAGTTGGAAGGATGGTAAGAGCCAAGACTGAAAGGTGGCCGAACCTTGGTGTGTCCACCCTAAGGTGGCCCTTCGGCCTAGCACCTTACTTTCACGGGCAGCCATGGTGAGCAGAACAGGTGAGGTGCGGAGATCAGTTGGGCCACATGGCCGGCGTGGTAGGCCACGGCGAAGGCAGGCAAATGGGTGAGGCACGGAGATCAGCTGGGGTATGTGGTCTGGGTGAGCGAGCCAGAGAGCAGCTGGGTGCGGGCGTGACTCTAGCCACCAGCCAAGGCAGGCGATGTGAGAATAGGGCGGGGTAGGGCTAGCCAATGGTGGGATTCGCTGGTTTGCTGAACTGTGCAGAATCGTAACAACCAGTTCGCCTGAACTGGTCCGAACCGGCAGCAGCCTACGTCTGTTTATAAGTTCTTTTTATAACTAACACAGATTGTTAGCTAGCTATCCATTACATGAGTCACCATGTTTCACAGAGTTGAATAGTACCTTTCAAAGAAGTTTTAATGAGATGGCAAACTTTGAAAACACTAACTCTCCTTTCAGGTTCTCATACACAAATCCTTTGTGTCATGTAGAAATAAGCCTTGTCAGTTTTAACACATTTTATTGGTAAGTTGAATCTAACTGAAATGCTTGCTGACAGATATTTTACAGGTGATGACAAGATTCTACTAATGCCTTACACATGATTTGCACATTTTAAAGAAACTTATTCTAGAATTAAAGCCTTGATTGCAAAATAATGCTATAAAAATATTCTGTGCTGAAATGTAAGAAAGAAGCATGATGAATCAGAATCAGATTTTAAGTTTAACTGAAATTACTGGGACAAGTTTAGTGATGAGTCTCTCATTTTAAATCCAACTAATCTGGTTCTAACTCATTATAAAATACTGTGTTTCCCCGAAAATAAGACCCTGTCTTATATTTTTTTGAACCCTGAAATAAGTGCCTGGCCTTATTGCCATGCGCTCAAAAGCCTGATTGGGTTTATTATCAGGGGATGTCTTATTTTGGGGGAAACAGGGTACGTGTTCGATATCCAGGGAAGTTCATTTACATGGCTATCTTGTTGCAGTCCTATTGATGTTTATTTTCCAAGATAATAGTTAATCAAGCACAGTTATTTTGAAGCTTTGTTAAACTTGCTTTTTAATATTCACAAAATAAAAACTAGGAAAAATATCAATAACAACTCCAAGTTGTTTTAAAAATCAATAGATTAAACACTGAAATCATATGTTTTGAGGGCAGTACATTTTGTAACAGTGCATAGAAACATATACATAAATCTCAGAAAACTTACATCTGTATGCATTTATTTTGAATATTTCCCTCTATAAATTATTTGTAGAATATTTGTTTATGTGAAGGTATTCGTTCTTACATTATTATCGTAAGTCTGAAATTGACTACATTTGTTTTTCATGGGAAATAAAGACCATCAACCAATTTCAAGATTTATTATAAATCATTTTAAACGCTTTTCTCAACTTGTTCAAAAACTTTTAACCAAACCCATTAATTGGCTTTGCCACCAAAGATGAAATATGTTCCAATTTGTTTATCTCCTTGCCAATACAAGCTTCTTCTGTTAGTATGTAGCACAGAAAATAAATAAATACAGTGCCTATTTCTTTCCAGTTGAAAATAACATATGAAAAACATTAATCTAAACAGGATTTTTAAAGCTGGGGAATAGCCTGAAGTTAGGAGCAATGACCATACATTCTGAATTCAGATCCTAGTATATACCAAATAGTCAAATTGGTGTCTTAAACCTCAAAGTACAAAGCTGTAAAGAATCAAGCTGTAAATTGTGAGGAGAAAGCTTTCTTTTGGAAGTCCCCCCCCCCAATTGCTTTTATATGGCAAAAGATAATGAATACCAAATTGATTTCCATTAATTTGTTCCCCGTGCAATCTGTGAAAAATCAGTGTGGCAGAATGTTAAAAAGCAATTTAGTTGACACTTATATTGCATTGAGTGTATATTGAACCAACACTGTGACATCTGGGACAGATGGCAAGCTATCCTCTATCTGAACACGTTCAGGACATGCGAGCCATCTTCTCTCTGGGTGATTAGCTCCATTATCAAAATGTCTATCAAACTAATTTCTAGACAGAATCTTTTTTTTTTCTCAAAAGCTAAATATACTTCAATCTGTTTTGATAGGTCTTTGTTTCTATTTCCACTGCCCTTCTCTGAACTTGTTCTGATTGTCTGAATTGTCCTTAAACTGCAGTACCTACAACTGCATATAATACTCAAGATATAATCTAAAGACTACACCGTGGAGTTATTTAATCTCTGGATTTACCAAATGTACTTCTACTTAAAATGCTGTGGCTTTTCTGTCGCCACATCACAAAGCATATATTTAGAGTTATTAACTAGTAACATTAAACTATTAACATTAAATAATTGTAACTATTGCAAAACCATGTAATTCCTCTCCTTCCCCACTCTTCTATACACGTGTATTTAATTTCTGCTTCCTAAGTGAAGAACATTTATTTTTCTTAAACTCCGTTCTGTTACTTTCAGCCCACACAAGTTTGTGACATCTACAAACCTAGTAAGTAATCCCACTATATCATCAATGCAGGCCATTAATAAAACTCTTGAAGAGTACAGAGCCCAGGATCAAATCATTTACCATTCTCCTTGATACCTCCCTCCACTTGAATATAGAATACTGAGCACTGTTTGAGTATGACATATGCCTTGATATACAATAAATAGTTTATATCAGGGTTTGGCAACTATGGCTCTTTATGACCTGTGGACTTCAACTTTTAGCTGGCTCAATAATTCTGGGATTTGAAGTATATAGGTTGTAAAGGGGCCATAGTAGTCCACTCCTGGTTTATATGGACACATGCAAATGCTATAAATTAATGAAGGCATACAGCAAAGCCTCTGCCAAACTGTAGAATGACTAGAATTACATTTTGCTGTCTCGTTTTCAGAATTTATTTTTACAATTATTTATAGCCTGCTCTCCCCCAAAGGATTCAAGGAAGGTTATAATACAGTGCAGTAAAGGTACAGCAATTTAAACCATCAACTACCTAAACTAGCCAATTAAGGCACCCAGTATTTATTTGATTTTTAGCTATTGAAAAACATCAGCACCATTTTTATTGGGGGCTAATCTTAACCAGTGACTAATGCTTTCCTTTACCATTGTATCCATTAGCCCTGTAAGAGGGCTAGGACATCCTTAATATGCCACTTGTCCAATTGGTGGTTTTCCCTCCTCTCTGCCAAGGTCTTTGCCACACACCATTACAATAGCAATAGCCCTTAGACTTATATACCGCTTCTCAGTGCTTTACAGTCCTCTCTAAGTGGTTTACAGAGTCAGCATATTGGCCCCAACAATCTGGGTCTTCATTTTACCGACCTTGGAAGGATGGAAGGCTGAGTCAATCTTGAGCTTGGTGAGATTTGAACTGCCAAATTGCTGGCAATAGGCAGTCAGCAGAAATATTTGAAATTTTCTATAATTTTGTAAAGAAGAACCTGGTTACATTAACTGTAATTAATTCCTATATATTTACTTCTTTTCAAACTTTCTAAGAATAAGAATACTTTGATAGGAAAGCCAATTATCCAGAGATAATTGCATGTGTTTAAGCAGAGGCTAGAGTGCCATTTCTCTGTGATGCTGTAATTTACATTTCTGACCAAAAGGTTAAATTCAGAGGTGTTATTCAGCAGATTCTGACCAGTTCTGGAGAACCGGTAGTGGAATTTTTGAATAGTTCGGAGAACCAGTAAATACCATCTCTGACTGGCCCTGCCCCCATCTATTCTCTGCCTCCTGAGTCCCAGTTGATCGGGAGGAAATGGGGATTTTGTAGTAACCTTCCCCTGGAGTGGGGTGGGAATGGAGATTTTACAGTATCCTTCCCCTGCCACGCCCACCAAGCCACACCCACAGAACTGGTAGTACAATTTTTTGAATCCCACCACTGGTTAAATTTGATGGTCTAAATATTCAATTCTGGCTCTATGAACCAAGGTTGTTTCTCTAAACCAGATTTCTACAATTTACTACCCAATATAAATAAATAAATCAAATTAAAAAAAATATATACATACTGGAAAATATGTTGGAAGGGAAATTATAAAAGATGTAATCCATCATTTTACTGGGGATGGATAGGGAAAATTGCTGTAGTGAAGGGTGAGAACATTAATACTAAACCACAAGGATGGTACCAGTTCTTAATTGTAATTGAGGAGTAACTTATTTATTCAAGTTGTACAAATACCAGGATTTTTTAATATAATGATATTGGAAACCATGATTTTGAATGGAGATTAAGCAGATTGATGAAGAAAAGGTCTATCAATGTTTGCTAGTCACAACCTACACTGGCTCTCAAGATTCAGACAGTTACTATTTCCTTAGGAGTAACATTGGGAAGGGACCATTGCATTCTAGGTTTGAGCTAAACAGTTGGGTTGGAAAAGTTAATTGTTCCACCTTGCCTCAAATTAAAGAATCAAAGCAAGATGACTTGATTAGTTTGTCACTTCATTCTGATGGAAAGAGAGTTCTACAAAAGCCTTTTTGATTGTCACTCCAAAGAGGTACTTCAACTGAATAGCTTTCTTTTATATCTGCCTAGCACAGCCCTACTGTATTAATGCCCTTGCTTGCAGAAATGCTGGAGATAATATGCTGTTGGCTATCATACAAACAGGATGGTAGAGCTGGTTAGACTAGGACTGATGATGTTACCTAGTTTGGGTAATGAAACCTCTGCAAGAAAACAACCAAGTTCAGAGAGCACCAAGGACCCCTCATCTTTTAATTTAGATTGTTTTGGGTTTTTATTTCTTTGAAATTGCAAAGTTATTCTTTTTATTGGCGCTTGAACAGTTAGAAGTATTTACATAAACCTATGTATTAAGTATTATCATAAAGCAGTCAAAGAGCATGTGATGCTAAACAGGTCTAGCTCAATTACAGCTTGGATAAAAGACTGGCTGTGTAAGCCATGCTCAGTTTAATAAAGGGATAACACAATATGGATAGAAAAGAATGACTTAATGAAAATATCACTATTTTAAAGAATAGATTATTCTGGCAAGTAAACCTGCAGAAAATATATACAAAGCTGTGACATGAGACAGATACTTCTATGCTGTGCCGATGCTGAATTTATTTGTTCAAGCAATGAAACAAATCTTGCAAGCCTGACGTCAAATAAAAGCCTGTTTTCTCTTAGTACATTGGAAAAATTGTTCATGCTTACGTAATGACTGCCCTCGTAGTACTGCCAAGGTCACTGTGCACATAGATTTATTTCCATCAAGGAATCAGTAATGCCTAGAGGCTGTTCACACTTATGCCAAAGTCATTTAATTTGTCCCTATTTTATAGTCAGATTCACTGTAAGAATGCTATTCATAACTTTTACATTCAGTATATCACTGGAACATCCTTTGTGAGCAATAAATTCTAAAATTAACATTAGAGGGGGAAAAAAAGGCACTAGAAATGTCTAAGTCAAGAGAAAATATCTTTGTTACATTTGCCTGGGTAATCTAAATAGACTGGAAAGGGAAGAAATAAAAAGGAAAGAAAATAAATTAAGTGTGAGACATGTTTAAATCCATGACACAACTTCAAAATGCTACTTTTGCTGAGGTGGAAGAAGTATTTCCAAGTGGTGTCATAGTTATATGGTGGTTGGCTGTGAGGATTGGCCTAGCCGCATTCATTCAACCTCTCTCTGGTTAGTGAAAGTATTTTGATGATGTCACACAATTTGGATAGCCAGCATCTGCTTTAAATTTTATAACATCCCCATCTGCTTATTCCAGATTCCAGATGTAAATAATATTTTTATTGACTACAACAAGGGTGCTTTCAAAGAGTAACACAGCTTTTAAAACATTAGCTGTACTAGTCCTTGCAATAATTGTGTAGTAAGAAAACTCTTGCTAAACAATATCCCAGTCAAGAAACTGCCAAAGAGCCATCAGTAAACAGCCCAATCAAAGAATCTCTAAGACCTCCCCCATCCACACAGACAAGCAAGCCACTAGAATATAAACTGACAGCAAACTGCATTCCTTATTAGCACTGATGATGTTACCTAGTTAGGGTAATTAAACGTCTGCAAGAAAACAAGCAAGCTCAGAGAGCACCAGGGACCCCTCACTCTTGCTATTGTTTATAACAATAAAAAAGGCTGATGGTTGTAGAGAGCATACCGACAACCAAGTTTTGTTATAAAGTGGAAAAGAAACCATAAGGTAACAATCTACTGTGCACATATTTACACATTATACCAATCTTTATCTTTGCTACACAGAATATTTTCCAAAGAGTATTATAGCAGCATTCAGCAAGGGCTGATGGATAAGATAATGGTAGATTGTGCTCTATATAATAATCCTTTGTGAAATGATTTGGCAGCATGGTGGGTAGCAGTGGTGGGTTTCAATTTTTTTTACTGTGGGTGTGGCTTTGTGGGCGTGGCAGGGGAAGGATACTGCAAAATCCCCATTTCCGCCCAATCAGCTGAGACTTGGGAAGCAGAGAATAGATGGGGGCGGGGCCAGTCAGAATTTTTACTACCGGTTCTCCGAACTACTCAAAATTTCCGCTACTGGTTCTCCAGAACTGGTCAGAACTTGCTGAAACCCACCTCTGGTGGGTAGACTGTAACTGTTTGGTGGGTGTCTTAGGACAGCACTGGCTCAATGGCCTTGAAATGGAGATGAACATTCTCTCTCCCCCTGCCTCCTATATTTGGCAACAACTACCGGAGTAAAATCTACAGGGACTCCTCTGTTTATACCCATAAATGGAGAGATAGCCAGGAGCAGCAGCCATAATTTTGAAAAATGACATAGTAGCTTCAACAATTTGAGGAGAAGTATTTCATGTCCATTCCTATGCAAGGCATGGCATTTAGCCCTAATATTTACAGTGTCACCTTCTGAACCAACATGCTTAAACCAGTGCTATCTTAATTGTCAAAGTGTATCTTTCGCTAGTAGATTTATCTCTTTTTTACATATATATTTATTTTTATTGCATTTTTACAGTTAAACAAATCTTACTCACATCTTATGCATAACTGCATCCATTTACATACCATAACATTCAGATTCAAGTATATTCTATACATTTTTACTATACATTTTAATTCTACTTCTGTTTTGTCTATTTCTTTTCCATTTTTCTGTTCTCAATCCAGTCATACCACTTCTCCCATATTGCATAATATTCCGAATCTATTTGTCCTTTCAATTCAATTGTCAGTTTATCCATGCTAGTCGATTTATCTCTATGCCTGCTTTATTAAGTTATGGACTTCAATGAAATGAATTAATACAAGACATAAGTTGTCATGATCAGTTTGACATCATTTTAAAGCATCATAAAACAATAAAAAGTATTTAAATATGACACAAAGAGATTTAACAAAAGTATTGCTTACCTATGTAACATGTAACAGGCTTAAAGAAAAAACTTATTTTTAATTTTCATTCAGTCATGTCCAATTCTCAGAGACTGCCTGGACAAGTCCCTGCAGTTTTCTTGATTTTTCAGAAGTGGCTTGCCATTGCCTCCTTCCTAGGGCGGACCGAAATTGACTGGCCCAAAGTCACCCAGTTGGTTTTGTGCTTAAGATGGGACTAGAATTCATAACCTCTCAGTTTCTAGCCTGATGACTTAACTTCTATGCCAAACTATTTATTTATTTATTCCTGCACTAATATCAATCCAGTAATGTTAGTACTATCCAATCTTTCCCAAATAAGACCCAAGATTAATTATTTGGCTGCTCTACATAATAACTTACAATCTTTTAAGTAGAATTTTTCCTCTCATTTTCCAAAAATAAATTCACATTGGCAGCTTGGAGTTTATAGGCCACATGCCAAGAATTTATAATGGAAAGTGCTAGTCAAATTACTGTTTCTGTCTAGAATCCTGTTTAAAGCTTAATATTAAATCATATAACACTGTGATGAAAGGTTTGTTTGTAAGTTCTAAAGTTCACAGTTGCATCCAGAGTTTAATACAAGCAAGGAATATTTTCTTACCATTTCTTTCCTTTCTTTTAATACTTAGAGAAAAATAAAACACATGGCCTCCCTTTAAAAACCACCCCAACAACAAAACCCCAAAACTTTGTTGCCATGTAGTTTTAGCATAATACCGATGGGTTGACAGAGTATCGATGAATAATACTAATACTATTTATAAGTTTACCTTCCATGAATTTAGCCACCACTACCTTTAGGAAAACTGATAGAATATGTTTTAGTTTGAAGTTACAATTCATTGTGGATGTATGAAGGCTGAAAAAACTCAGGGTTATAAGTTAGAATTAAATGCACCATCTTTGCTTTCTGGTGATTAACTGATGTTCTTATACAGCCAATTGAAGGGGCAACCTTCAATCATCCAGAACATATCCACTAGCCACATTGGTCTATGGTAGGTTATGGATAGTATATAGATGAGAATATTTGTTGAATTTAAGTAAGAGAAGTCACACAGAGAAGAATGTTTAATTTGGAACTGAATAAAAGTGGTGTAACTCTAATATTGTCGGAACCCGAATACAGTTTCCCTAGATAGTGCTAACAAGATGTATTCTGTGGTATTAATTAGTTGATTAGTATCCTGCCAGTTTGCACTGCTGCCTGAAATTGACATTACCTTAAGCAGTTATTACTCTAGCACAGAGGTCCCCAGTATTAGTCCACAGCCTGTTGGGAACTGGACCGCAAAGGCAGCGGGCATCCGAGCAAACCTTTATCTGGTATGTGTGGGATCTAGGCTGCACATGAAACACACACGCACACACACACACACACACACACAGAGAGAGAGAGAGAGAGAGAGAGAGAGAGAGAGAGAGAGAGAGAGAGAGAGAGAGAGAGAGAGAGACAGACAGACACCCCGGTCTATGGAAAAATTGTCTTCCACAAAACTGGTCCCTGGTGCCAGAAAGGTAGGGGACCATTGCTTTAGCACAGTGGGAAACACCAGTCTGTCAGGGTTCCAAGTAATACACCCATACCATTCTGATGCTAGAAAAAGTAATTTCATATATAGTACATATATGTTTAAGTATCTTTTTTTTTGCAGTTTTTCATTGTAAAACTATATAGTTTTACAGCTATACAGTTAGTGTGTCTTCCTCCCCCCCAACCCCCATTTGTCCCTTTTCTAATTATTTTGATCTTCTTTTGCCTGTTCAGTTATTTGGTAACCCTATTCTTGAGTGACTTTAGACCAGATTCTATCTTTTAGTATTGCCTATTGTAGTGTTTTGTTATAAGGATAAAAAATGGAGACAGTGGAAAGTAAAGAGAACGAATATACATGTGTCACTTCAAGTAAACTCCTGAAAGAAAAAAAAAATCTAGGTAAATCAATATTGGTAAATAAGAGAAGATGTTGTAACAATACAATCCTAAATAAGGTAGGCCAAGATGGGGTAGGAAACCAAATTAATACAGTAATCCTTGACTTATGATCACAATTGGGCCCAAAATTTCTGTTGCTAAGCAAGACACTTGTTAAATGAGTTTTGCCCCATTTTATAACCTTTCTTGCCATAGTTGTTAAGTGAACCATTGCAATTGTTAGTAACATGGTTGTAAAGTGAATCTGGCTTCCCCATTGACTCTGCTTGTCAGAAGGTCGCAAAAGGTGATCACATGATCCCAGAACACTGCAACTGTCATAAATATGAATAGTTGCTAAGAATCTGAATTTTGATCACGTGACCACGGGGATACTGTAATGGTTGTAAGTGTGAAAAATGGTCATAATTCATATTTTCAGTGCTGTTAACTTTGAATGGACACTAAACAAACTATCTGAAATACCTTCAGACTGGGATTGAGGGAAGGAAGACCTTAGTTGAGACTTCTTGATTGCTCTTCCTATTTCTACACCCTTTCTTCATGACAGCCTCCTTTTGCTCAGGTATTTTCTAGATGTTCTTGCAACACCCAAAATGTCTATTCTTGTGGCTGAAATTCTGCAATGTGGACATCAGAACCCTAAAGTACATCTGACATGGCATGTTCGTTTCTCAAAATTTAATATTCATTTTAAGGGAATTAAAAGCAATACAAAAGAACTACACCTTTAAACAACCAAGTAACAGCTCAATGTCAGCCAAGGGAGGGTGGATGGGCCACCAAAACTAGAATTATAACTATTCTATGAAAGACAGAACTATTGACTTGACCAGGTCAACAGGAAAGGAACGTTTCATTGTAATTCCGCTGTTCAAAACATACCCTGCTCCAAGCTGATTTTAACACTTCCTTTACAAAAGAAGATACATTGGAATAGACAACCATTCAAGACTGGAATATCCAAAAGGCATTCTCTCATTATTTGAAAAGAAATGTACAACATTAATGATCTAATAAATGGTTCTCTTATTATATTTCTCATATAACATGCTTGTTATTTAAACTGCATATTTTGTTATTCAGAAATTAAGAATGCCAGTTTTACAAAATGCTATGGTATAAATATTAGACAGAAAAGAGATGAAAGTGGGAGAATTAGAAAATATTGTTGGGGAGGAGTGACCGAAAACATCAAATTAAAGATATCAGTTAAGGTAACATCTGACTAAAACTCCAGGAAACAGTTTCTATTATTAGAGGGTTTATGGCTTCTACAAAAATGAGCAAAGCAACCATTGCAGGGCAATAGGAAAAAAAGAATTAGAGGGGTTTTTTTTCTCATTATTTATGTTCAATATGAGTCTAGCACCTTGAAATGAAAGCCCAAAATCCAAATCTTTTGATCAGAAAACAAACAGAGGTATGTTTGTCCTTACACTGCTGTACTTTGGTATCTTATGGCTTCTACAATTATTTAGAAGGTAAAAAGAAAGAATTGTTAAAAAGCACTAGGCAACCACAAATGACATCATCTTAACCCTTGTTACTGATTTCCACCCTCAGGTCAAATGCTTATGAGTCACTGTCTACTATAAATGAATGATGTCATCTTCTATTAACTCTTTAGGAACCCATTAACCCATCTACCAATTGTTCTTAAAGAACTCCGTGCTACTATGTGGTAATAGCAAGATTTTAGGGAAGGGAAAGAATGCTTTTCTGAGTTTTAAAGAATTATAATACAGCAAACAGAACCATACAAGATGTGAACTTAGCAACAATGTTAAAAAAAGAAGAAGCTAGTGATAAACACAACAAAAAACCTATGCGGAAGTAAGAAGTACTGAATTCAGTTGGATTTTGGGAAAATAGACTTCAGGAACATGTTCAAAAATATGTTTTAAAAATCATTAAAACAAAATTGTATTCGGATAATAGAATTGTATTCGGATGTAGAAAGGTAAAGTAAAATTACTGAAATCCCCAAATAAAGCTAAAAAGAAGACATTAATCAGAATCTCTCATACCATAATAAAAAGGGTATCTGCCAATTGTTCCAGGGAAATAAAATTTACAATTAAAATGTAGCAGCCCAAACATACAGTATATTTCACTAATCATACATCTAATAGTGTTGTAACATAGAACAACAGTGGTGGAGGTACTGGGAAAAGATAAATAACAATAATATGTAATATAATAGTAATAGTAATAATAATATTATATATATATAATATATAACCGAGTTATTCTACTTTCGGCTCTCTCATTCCAGTGCCGGATTTCCATGATCCTTAACAGCTAAGATGGATGGCTTTGCTCTTTCAGCATTGCATAAGAACATGCAGAATGAACTATTAATGTTTCTCTTACAAGCATATAGTTTTATTGGATACAGCGTCATTATTTAAAAGCAGAAACAGCGGGGCAGTTTGCATTTAAATTTGCTTTCAGTCATAATCTACTTATTTGATTCCTTGGAAGCTATTCTTTCTTCCCAGTTAGTCTAGGTCTTGTGAATTCCAGGTTGAAGAATGGAAAACCATGGAAGTCAGGTAGTCCTCACTTACTGATCATTCCTTAAGTGATCATTTGTAGTTACAATGGTGCTGAAGATTTAGTCCATCTGCAACCGTTTGGTCCCTCAGGAATGCCATTACAGTTAGTATGTGTTATCCTGTATTTAGCCTATGTTTTCTCCCCTCCCCCACTTTCTTTGCAGAGCAGAGATTGGAGAGAAAAATATTTCAAGAGAGTAAGCTGCAGCCCAGGACTGGGAACCATGGGCACGCTAAGCAAACAGCTTACAATACTCTGTTGAAATCTCTGTCCAATCTATCCACTTTTGGGAGGGGAAGGGGAAGATAAAATGCAATTGATTTCTACAGGTAGTCCTTGATTTACAACAGTTCATTTAGTGACTGTTTGAAGTTACAACAGCACTGAAAAAAGTGACTTATGACCGTTTTTCACACTTAATGACGGTTGCTGCATCTCTATGCTCCTAGGATCAACATTCAAATGTCTAGCAACTGATTCATTTTTATCATGGTTGCAGTGTCCTGGAGCCATATAATTGATTGCCTTTTGCGAACTTCTAACGAACAATGTCAGTGGGGAAGCCAAATTCACTTAAACGTGTTCCTAACACAGTTAAGGATCCACTTAACAACTGTGGAAAGAAAGGTCATAAAACTGAACAACTGTCTCACTTAGCAACATAAATTTTGGACTCAATCGTAAGTTGAAGACTACCTGTAAAGGCAATTTCTCCTTTGCCTGACTCCTTGCCCCCCCACTTTTCTGGTGGCGGAACTGGAGTAAGCAGAGGGAAGAGGGCTTCCTGGAGGTACAGTGTGTGCTCTGCGAACTCTGCAGCTTGTGTTGGAAGTGCTCTTGGAGAACTGGTCAGCCTTCAGTGAGGGCTGGAAGCAAGCCCGGGGCTGATAGAGCTTATCAGCAGCCCCTCTGCTTGTTTGGCCTAGCCTTCTTCCTGCAAGCCTGTAAGAGTACTTACAACCACAATCTGTGAGAGGGGAGAGATGGGGGTAGAGAGGGAGGAGTTGAAGCGGAGCAGTTTGCACAGGACATGAGAAGTATGAGTTCCTCGCCTATTGTTGGGGCTGCCTTGGCTATATGGTGCGATTATATGACATTTTGCTCGATAATCGCTTTGCTTAGCAATGGAAATTCCAGTCCCAATTAACATCATAACCGGAGGGCTATCTATATTCCAATGTAAAGTGCTCCAGCCAATCACTAATACCTTATTTATTTATGTTATTTTGTTTTGTTCGTTTGTCAAACATGTACAAGATAGCAGGTATAGGTATAAACATAAATATAAAACCTCCTTTTATAACCTTCTTATGTACAAGATAATAGGTATAGGTATAAGCATAAATATAAAATCTTTTATTTCATTCCCTTTTTTTTTCTCCCCAAATAATTGCACTCCAGTCCCTTAAAAAGAGGAGAACAGGAGGCGACTCATGAAAGGTAGTTGTGTAGACACCATCAGCATGTTACCAATGTCACAATACTATGAACAGATGTAATAAATGATGTATGCCACATGGGTGAAGCTAACCATGGCTGCCCCACAGTCCATCAGTATTTCATGACACATAATAGTTTTAATCTTCCTTCGGCAGTTTTGGGGATCCATCTAGTTCAGCTTTTTTGACATATTTCAGAAAATTATAATAAACTATGGAACGAAATAAAGATCTTTAAGATAGAAAGCCCCCAAACTTTCTCGGCTCATGCTTATTGTAACAACAAAAATGAATACATAAGCCAAGATGAACTTTCTTTCCAAGTACCACCAACTCAGAGAAAAGGTAGGTTTGGCAAAGAATAATCAGATTTATATGGAGTGGGAGAAAAATCAATATCCTGCAAAACTCAAAAGTTCCCTTTTGAGTTCCTGCTTCTGTTCAACCAAGTGATCCTATCACTTTCCTTATCAACCACAGCTTCTGCACACCCCCTACCATCATACATAACAGCCACCATTTAAAGGGTGGATGTATTAACTGAAGCAACCTTATCCCACCTTAACATCTGAAGTCAGAGCAACATGTACCTAGGGGTCCACTTGACTGTGGCAAGGCAGCCTGACTAGAGAAACCTGATTTGTGGAGCTTTTGGAGGAAGAGATTTTTATCAAGTCCAAATTGACATAATTGATGTTATTTATGCCATTTGCATAATGACATGATGCTCTTATTTTGCATAAATTTGTGATATTTGCATAATGACATGATTACACAAATGATATGCATTGACACAAATAATATAAAGCGTGATTGTGCTAATGGCATATGTTGACACAAATAACATAAAAATCAACTGCATAATCACACAAATTATGCAAATAAACTAAATTATGTCCATTGTTCGCACTGCTTTAGAACTAACCGACTTTCTATAGTTTGGGGGTGAAATCTGAAGAAAAATGTCTGTAGCATCTCAAATCCGCTAAATAAGGATCTGGGAAATCAGGGTTTTACTGGATTAGTACTGCTTTGTTCTGTAAATAACTGCAATTATGCTTGAACACAAGGGGGAAAAAAAACACAATTTCTACAATGCAATCTGATGGATTACTCAGCTGGCATTGGGTGGGCAAGATTGTTAATGTTCTGCTAAAAGAGATGAAAGGAACAAGGAGGAGAGCTATAAAAATTATTATAGTTAGCAAATACATACATTTTGTGTTTAGAGATAGGGTATGCAGGAAAAATATCCATAATACTGGTGTGATGCATTTGATTCACTCTTGCAATTAAAATACAGGTTTGGTCAAGCTGAACTTACTCCATGTAATATGCTCCAACACTGGAGGTTTTTAAAAAGAGATTGGACCACCATTTGTCTGAAATGATAGAGGGTCTCCTACTTGAGCAGGGGGTTGGACTAGAAGGCTTTCAAGGTCCTTTCCATCCAGGTTCCATCCTGTGCCCCAGAAACTGAGTAGGTGATTTTGAGTCATTCACTTTCTCTTATTTAAATTTACCATACAGGTTTGTTATCGTGGGGGAAAAGAAGGTATATATGCTATCTTGAGCTTTCGAAGAGAAGATTGGATATTAATTTTACTAAATAAGAATTCCATGGGTCAGTCTGTCTTTACTATAGCATTACACATTACCTTGTCAATCCCACCAAGACATTATTTATTTATTTATTTATTAAATTTATATACCGCCCTATTCCCGAGGGACTCAGGGCGGTGAACAGCGAATGATTAAAATACATGTAATACAAACGTTAATAAAAAACCAATTAAAATATACTAAACACTCTGGTCCTAGATAATTCAAGACATCCCAGTTTAAAATAAAATCAAAAGCAATATAAAAGGAAAGTTAGGCCAGGCCGGCCTGCTGAAACAGGAATGTTTTGAGGGCACGGCGGAAAGTGCGCAGATCCGGAATCTCCTGTATCTCTGTGGGGAGCTCGTTCCAGATGGTGGGTGCCCTCACAGAAAAGGCTCTCCCCCTGGGGGCCACCAGTCGACACTGTTTGGCTGACGGCACCCTGAGAAGCCCCTCTCTATGGGAGCGTACTGGGCGGTGAGAGGCTATTGGTGGCAGAAGGCGGTCTCGAAGTATCCCGGTCCTAAGCCATGGAGCGCTCTAAAGGTGGTAACTAAGACCTTGAAGCGCACCCGGAAGACCACAGGGAGCCAGTGCAGCTCGCGCAGGAGGGGAGCCACATGGGAGCGCCATGCTGCTCCCATAACTACATTATTTATTTATTTATTATTTATTATGCATTCTATGTAAACAAATAAAAGGAACTCTGTGTGCATTTATTTTGTGGGCTGCTGTGTTGCAACTTTTGCAGACACCAGACTTTGGGATAAACAGAACCCTAAAATCATTTTAAAAAATGATCAGGTTTTTAAGCTCCAAACTGGGGAGATGAAAACCTATTTGGAATTTTCCTATTCTGCTTGGGGTTATGAGTTCAGCCAAATCTGATGCATATACACACCCAGTCTAATACAGCTAATATGGTTATAAAACTGGATTTGCTAGAGAAAAATGGCTTTAATTCTGAACTGGAGCAAAATTGTATTTCAAAATGTACATGCTATCAGTGAGACAAAGCAAATACACATTTTGTGCATACTCTTGTTTGATCCACAAATGCTGTGGAATAACAATAATCAACCGGTTAAGTATGGGTTAAAATGTATGAGCATTTTTTCTATTTAATATGTGCAATAATTTTGTAATCATGGAGGATTTTTGCTTCATATCTTAACTTTATTGACAATATGCTGATATTTCATTTTTATATTTTTTTCTGTAATGATTCTTAAGAATCATTTTCACCTTTTCCTCATCTTGTTCCAGTTAAAAAAAGGCCTCTTATTTTAAGTGCAAGGACAAAAGAGTTTTGCTTTTTTACAAGTTTGAATTTCATGTCCCTCAATATACTTTTAAAAAAATGTAAACCAGGAAATGAAAGGATAGGTTTAGAACTGCAGTACAATATATAAATAAGAATGTTGTTTAAGGGAGAATAATTTAAACACTGCAACTTGGTAGTTAAAAAAAACCCCAGGCAATTGTTTCCATGAATAGGCTACCCTGATAGCAATCAACACCTTATCATTAGCATTAATCACCAGTCTTGAAAATAAAATAAGCACTTTTCAGAGCTTTGACTTTGATTGCATACAATCTTTAGAATAATAGATGCAATCTGAATTTAAGTAATGACACAGGCCTAAAATACCACTTGTGATTCAATACATAATAGTCTTATTGCAACACCCAATAACAAATAACTACAAATAACATTTTTCTGGTATATTTTTTCTTTATTAAATCTGATCCGCTACCATGTATATAAAATACCATGATGAGGAAGTGAGAAGAGTACTGGATCCAATGATCAACATATGTGATTTCAAATCATAGTGATTCTTGAAATTAGATAACAAATATGTAGCCAATCAAAGTTTTCTGACTGAATCTAGATATTTTAGGAGAAATAATTCGTGATTTTATTATGCACTCAAATTCATCGTCATAAATAAATTAGCAACCCCACTCAGATAAATAATCTCTTACTCAGTATCAACTCCACCAGCAAAAATTATTTCTGGAATTCTGGACTGGGTTTTCAAACTGAACTGTACACGTCCTTCATTAAGTATTGTGACAAGGAACACTATCTTTCAATTCATTGGGATTTTGAAACTACTGCTAGGGCAGCATTATCTTCCTACTTCTTTATTCTCAAATATTCTACAGAAAACAAATGTTTTAAACTGTTGCAGAGTGGCAAGATCAGTAGGTGAATGTAAACCGAGAATGTTGTGGGTTCCCTTTGGAAAACACTGGCTACCATGTAAAATCATTCCAACTGGTCTTCTGTGTAAAAGAGGTAATTTAAAAAATGGTCAGATGAAAACAAGAAAGACTGTAATTTTCACAGTACTATAATTTCAGTGGAGAAAAAGTTAGGTCAATGCTAAACTATTTTGGTCAACCTCGTTCCTTGGGCATTTGTTTTGTTTCACTCTTGTCATAATCTCAAATCTTTTTTTGGACAAGTTTTCTTGTGTACAATAAGCATCTTGTAAAGCTGAATGGCTAAATGAAATGCATCAAAACTGCCATTCACCTAAGATCTAAAGAGAAATTATCACAAGTCCAGAAAACAGTAATATTCAGGTGGGAAATGTCAATGTTAATTGTTAGAATAACTTCTGTAACAGCCTTTTTTGGGGTGAGCAATTATATTAAAGATTATGATTAATGCAAGTTAAGAAAATAGAAAAAGATGCAAAACAAAAGAAAAATGAGAAATAAAAAAGAAAGATAAGAATATGATAAAGAAATAAAAAAGAAATAAAGAAGTGACTTCCCACTTATATCACAAGTATAAACAATTTAGTAATTGTTCCATATCCCATCTCTTAACTATAAACAAATCCATAAAGCATTGTCATTTCAGTCCAGGTATCAGCAAAAGTCCATTAAGTGTTATCAGAAATAACAACATATCTATTTTAACATTGATCAAATAAGCCAACTTTATATTCCTTCACTTTACTTCTAACAATCTTAATCTTTAGTCTATGCAAACAGATTTTTTTCTTGTTTTTACCTCTTTTTACAAAATTCTTTGAAATTTTGACAAGACTCTTTTGTAAATCCAGTATAGGAAAATTATCCAAATTACACTCTTGATGTACTGTATTGTTTGTATATGCCTTTTAATTATTAAGACATCAGCTGGTTTCTTTGTATGTCCAGTGTAGTCTTACTTTTTTCATATCATTCTTGTAGCCCGTCTTTTGTAAATCCACTTTCAACTCAGTCTTTTAGACACAGTCTCTCCATAGAAGAAACTGTCCCTGTGACATTATTAAAATTACTCAGAAAATTTGTTGTATTTTAATAGGAAACAATAAGTTATTAAAATTATTATACTTGTGCTGAAGTTGGGAAGTCCTTCTTTCCTTCCTTTTCTTTCTTCTCTTCTTCCTTCCTTCCCTTTCTCCCTCCCTCCCTTTTCTTTTGTTCTTGTTCTTTTTCTATTTCTTTTTCTATTTCTATTTTTTCTTTATTTTCTACAACTTTTACTTTATATTTTTCTATTTTGAAAGTTTTCCTTAGTTTTTACTGTTGTTTTTTAAAAAAGAAAAGGATGCTTTACTGGGTATACAAAACAAGTGTTCTTAATAGAGAAGAAAGGTCACCATAATCTTTCCTTGCAGATTTTACTGCATACTGTGAAACAGCTGGATAAGAAAGAGAAGACCACACAGTCTTTATAAATATGCAATTCAACTTCTAAAATACAGTCCTGATTTAACATATTTGTAAAGACTGAACTTTGCATATGCATTTATAGTATAAAATGTTTGGGCAAACTCTAAATTATGGAATTTTATTTAGGTTAACACATAGCTGGGTGTAATCCTAAGAAATACTGGGATTTGATTTCTAGGAATGAAATCTGAGTTAGATTCACTCTGCTGAAAATGTAACATTTGACATTTGACCTCATTCATAAAATAGTATTTGATCTATTGCTATAGAGGTGGTACTTGTTCATTATTATATATCACAAATCCCCAACTCTCCAAACTGCAGCAAGTACGATTAAGTATATAGATTCTCGTTGACTTTAAAACTCTGGGATCTCTCTAGCCAGCATGAAATTCACATTATCTTCACTCCCCAACTGTGAAAATGAACACTTCTGCTGTGTCTAAAACATACATACATATATATCCATTTTCATTGGCAGCAAAAAAAAAAATAAAAAAAAATCCCAAACAAAATAGAAACTGACTCAATAGTTTCTTTCAACTAAAAGAAACTAAGTGACAAGAAAAATCTGCACAAATGAATAATCAAAACAGCAGTACAATAAAAGCTTTTTAGAAATCACATCAGCCCAAAGTGGAATATCAACAACTGTAGCTGGATACTAAATTGTAGCTAAATTTTTATCATGTACTTTCATCCTTTCACTAGTAGAAAATTTAAAGTTTTGGTACTGTTTGCAAAACCTCTTCCACAAGTAGTTTTACTAGTTAATATTGCTGCACAACTCATGGATAATTTCATTGTGATAAATGATTCTGCCTATGCTAGTTGTTAAGATTGTTTCACTAGAGGGGCTTTTCCTCTTGCAGGATAACATGAGTAATATTCACAATGCTTTTTTCTTTTTTTGAAGTTGTGATGTATTTTTTATCAGATACCTGGTAGATACAGGAGAGCAACTGAAATCTTATCCTTCAAGTGGAGGCCAAATGAGGTGAAAAAGTTAAGCAATTACAATAGTAACAGCACAAGAAAGATGCTATTAAAAGTGGCAAGCAGCATAGCATGATAAATACAAGGGCATAAACAGTATTTTAATGAAATGATGTCAAAGTGTCAAGACTTATATGTGAAAGCTCTATGCTTAGATTCTTCTCCAAACATCTGACACAAGGTCATAAATCACAAATCATGACAGATGTTTTATCCTCCCCCTTCCATACAAACATAAGGGTCTTTTCTAGCAGGGAAGGACCACTTTTTCTCCACCTGAAATTGCTTCCCTTCAAAACCCTGGAATGTAATACATCTGGTCTTGGAGATGAGAATTCATTTAAATAAGCTCAGTTTTCTCTTACTCTCTTCCCTATGTATCCTACATTACAGCTTTCTCCTTATCCCAGTAGCTACCGGTAATCAGCTGGGGGGCCGTTTTCTTTTGGAGAGAAGACAGACATGAAATAGAAGTTTAGAAGCTTTTGACACTGATGCATTGATTCCCAATTAAACACTTTCTCCTTGCAATGGATCTACAGTATATCCTCTTTAGATTGTCGTTAACATACACAAAGATACTTGTGTCAAAGCAGGGGGAAGGGGATGTCTCGCAAGCTTCATCTCATTCTCAGCTTTATCTTTTCTGTCAACATTTCTCCAGTTTTTGGAGATTATCTTGTATTCTTCTTTCGCTTTATTTCCCTTTTCTTGTAAGTGTCCCTTTTCTCCTGTTCAGACAGTTCTGTGTATATCCACAGTTGCTCTTTAGTTTTCTTTCATTTGTTCCTTCTTGGGAGGATTGTTTGTAATTGTGAGTTGAGTATCTTAGAATTTCTGAATTCTTCCTGGACACCTTTCTGCCTATGGCTTTGTGCCACATTCAGCATGACCTATCTTCCCTGAGAGGTCATGAAAATGTACTCTTCTGAAGTCGGACATGATGGTTTCTCTCTCTCCAGACCTCCTTCCTCTGGATATCACAAATTTAAAGATACACGATCATTTTCCCTCAGGGGGATAATTACTTTCACGTCTTCTACCAGTCCTTCCTTTCTGCTCCAGAATAGCAGACCCCATGCTCTCCTTTCTATTTTCTGGCAAATGAAGTTGCCAGCAAGAAAGGAAGAAAACACTGTTGGATCTCTGAGTCTTGAAAGAATTAAATTTCCGGCAGTTGTCATAATAATTGAAAGCCACGTTATGGACTACAACTGTAACTGTCCTTGAATGTGGAAATAATAATGTAATGCTCAGAGTCAATTTTGTGATTTGTGAAATGAGAAGCTATATAAATCTGATAAATAAATAAATAAACAAACAAACAAACAAATAATAAATGTGATGAGTTGGGTAATCATACAAATGCACATACAAAAACAAACAAACAAACAAACAAACACAACTGCTGGCTTTCCAATCTGGCACTTGACTAGGTTCACACATTAAGGCCTATATTTTAAAACCATATTCCATTGAATATACAATTGCCTGGAGACCAGTGGTGAAATCCAGCTCGCGCAATCCGGTAAGGCCGGTGGTGGGAGGCTCTGTCCACCCGCCCAGACATCATCACGTCCCATTTTTGACATTCTATGCATGCGCAGAAGGCTCTTGCGAGTGCGCAAGCACCCTCACATTTGTAATCCGATAGCGAACGTAAGTGCATTTTACCCCTGCTGGAGATATATAACCTGGCTATCAATGTAGGTTAAAAACCATAATCACTGGGCACACACAACATACTGATGAAAATCAAAACCACATTATGATCTACCATATTGTGCGAACTAGAATTCTATCCTGTAATTATCTATATCTTTTTATTTGGTTGTTTGTCCAGTAGACATATTTTGCATTCCTACTCTGCTTATCTGATGACAGCCATTTGACAGCAAACATATGTTTTTATATCAAGAAGCAGTGGGACTTCTAAAGGGTCCTGAAACCCATATCAGGACCCTCTGTACAAAAAGAAATGGTATTCCTGAATTTATCTCAAGAGATGGTTCTTCCTGTATAATAAATGGGATATTGGGGATATTTCATTGAAGTTACTGCTACAATACCAAGGCCATCTATTTCCATTTATATGACATGCATAACAGTTAGATCAAATTGCTTCATCCTTTCTTCTTGATTCAGTTTTATAGATTGGCCATCTTTGAATTTCATGTTTAACAGACTGAGCTCTGAATTGAAACTGGGTTTTATTTGTGCCTTCAAGTTAGTTTTGACTTGTGGTGACTACCTGGACATATCCTTGTACTTTTCTTGAAAGGTTTTTCAGCAGTGGTTTGCCACACATCATTCCTAGAGCTAAGACAGAGTAACTGGCCCAAAGTTACTTAAGATAGATTCCTGCCTAAGAATTTAATTCTAAGCACCAGAACTCATGGTCACCCAATTTCTAGCTTGATGCCTTTACCATTATGCCAAACAGGCTGTCAAGTCAAAAGACACACCAAAATAAAATTATCAAGCCATTTGTATCTCCTTGCATTCAAATCTTTAGTGCTGCAAACAAGTCTAGGCTAGCTTAGACCAGTTTAGGTTAGTTTGTATAGTTGCCTGATTTCAAGGGGTGTTGGAGTTGAACTCAATTATATTAGCACGGCTTTTCCAGTTTTCTGTATAGGGCAGGGACACCATGTCAATTAGTGGGGCAGCTGTCTTATGCACTGTGGTTAAAGTTTGCATAAGTTCCTCTAACGTTTTCAATAAATCTTCCTGTTCACAGCTTGGCAAGGCTCCAAAGGTGTCAATTAATTTTGCCTCCAGCGGTTCAGCTGCAATCTGTTCCCCTTTCTCTGCCTGAAATTGCTTATCTGAATAAACTTCTTCCTTATTTAAAAAATAATAATTTTTATTAAAACTTTTACCAAGTAGATAAAAGCTAATGCAAACTGAGAAGCAGAAAGCATGGAAGGAGGAAGAAATCAAAGAAAAAAAATGGTAAGAAAAGTTAAGAAAACAAAGAAAAAAGCATGAAGTGGCTTCCAATATTCTTCATAGCAGTTATAAGTACAAGTATATTTAACCTCTAAGTTACATCATATTATTCTGTCTGATTTTCTACGTCTCATTCGTTTTATTTTTATACAAAAAAAATCCAGTTTTGCTTCCAATCAGCAACAAATATAGATATCTTTTCTTTAATCAAAGAAGATAATTTATCCATTTTAGCAAAATCTGTTAATTTCACTAACCATCATTTTATATAAATTCTATTTGAATCATAACACAATATAAGTGTCAATCCTTTTAACTATATATTTTCCCATTGACAACTATATCTTCCTGTTAGTAATTGTTTTCTTGATTTGGGTTTAAATTTCCTTTGATAATTTCCCTTGATAATTTTCTGTCTTGGTATGTTAGCTTCTTATTTTTACCTGCCATTTCTGCTTCTTGAGCTGAGAACCTTAGAAGTGTTTTAGGGCACAATCTGGATTTATGTCTATCCAATAGATATGGCACATTTAACAAAATCATTTTTTGACGTCGACATTAACTTTATCATACCATAAATACCCCTGCTATCCAAACCTCAGGTTGTGATCTTCTAACTGTAAAAGTCTCTTGTTTCTCAGAAACATTATTTCATCCAAATAAAACAAGCAGTGAAATACAATTTTAAATCCAGTAAACATGATCCTCCTCTTTCCTTTGCATCTTTACAATACTTTATATTTAACTTTTGGGTTTTTTCTCTCCCTCCTTACTACATAAAATTATATATTGTTTTGCTATTGTTCTAGTTAAGAACAATGCTCTAGTCTAATTCTAGTTAAAATTGTCTATATTCTGTTTATGAAAGTATTGATCCATTTCTTTCTGGAAATATCTTGATCTTTATATAAAGTAGTATTGTGCAATACTGATGAAACACTTTTTGCAGATTCACATTATCTGTTAATACGGTATTCCTTTCTTGTAACTTTAATATCATTTTATTTTATTTTATTTTTTCTTTCCTTTTTTTCCACTTTATTTGCAAATTCAAAATTTCTTTGTTTTGCATACTTCAACTTTATTTTCATCTCTCTTACTGCTAATATAAGTATTTGCTTCTGTAAAAGCTTGAGTTAATGAGTGGTGGTTGGTATCCCTGGAAATTATTCTTTTTCTTTGTTATTTCATCCAAAATCATTTGCATTATGACATGGCTTTTAAATTCACTACAGTAGGGGTATTAAACTTGCAGCCCAAAGGCTGGATGTGTTACACGTGGACACACCCCACACCTGATTTAGTGAAGGGGAAAAAGTGACGATACATCATGTGATGACAACATGATGCTGCAAGTTTGATATCCCTGCACTACAGCATTGTGGAAAATAACATCTTACAAAAGCTTTACTTTCCTCCCAAACCACCTCACTTCTGTACCTTTATTAAGATTATTTTAAAAATTCCTAAAACATCTTTTCACAATTTGCCACCACATTTCTTTTTGTATTAACATCTTATTCAATCTCTCCTAAAAGATCCCTTTTTTCTTTTAAAAGTTAAGGTCACTGGATTATGCCTTTGATAATATCTCCACGTTATAATCACTATTACCCAAAGTCTTATAAATTCAAATTATGTCTATTCTTGAAAAAAGTTGTCTTTCAGGAAAATAAGTATATTCTTTTTAATCACAATCATTTTTGTATTTCCATGCATCAACAAGGCCCAAAATATTAATTGAATAATAAAATAAACTTTGGTAATTTACCCTGTGATATTTTAATTTTTTTTCTCAGAAGTTCTATCTTTTTTGAAGAAGCCACTCCATTCCACTTTCCCAGAAGACACCAATTTTCTTATGAGAATACCAAAAGTTTATCCATAAGTTTATCCTATACAGAATTTTCTTTGTTTACATTTATATGTCAAAAAAAAAGGTTCTCTTTTCTGTTATGTAGTATTTTAATTGGGGTTTCCTTAAGAACAATTACATCTATATTGTCACTCCTCAGTCTGGTATTAAAATGCTACTATAGAACGTGATATTTTGTCTTCTTCCTGATAAAGTGTAGAAAGTGTATATTTTTCTAAAAGGAAATTATCATGAAAATCATAGCCTTTTCTCCATCCCCATTTATGTTTCTAAATGTTACCAGATCATATGGTTCAAGATGCAATGTCCAAAAATTCCTTGTATTCTTATTTTGATACTTTTTTTTAAAAAATGAGAAGACATCAAGAGTTTGGGTTTCATTTCCTTTTACAGCTATCACTTTGAGTGGCCATAGACAGCTGGCAATGGCCTAGATCAGTGGTGTCAAACGCAAGTCCCATGGGCTGGATCCAGCCTGCAGGATGCTTAGATCTGGCCCACGGAGTATGTCTGGAAATAGCAAAGGACCAGCCCGCAGTGGCATGGGTAGGGTGTATACGCCCTCCCGCAACTGCTTGTGGCCTTCGGAGTGATCTAGGAGGCCTTCCAGGCCCAAAACAGGCGCTACGAGAGGTCCAGAAGGCCATCCAGGCCCAAAACGGGGCCTCCAGAGTGCTCCAGGGGGCCGTCCTTGACTCAGAAGATTATAAAAGGAGGAAAAGTAAAATATGTTACCTTTCAGGCTTGCAGGATTCTGCTACTATAGCCTATGTCAATAATATATAGTTCTAGTCTTCCTATGAAGTCAGTTTTTTGATCTGGTCTCTTTCCCATAAGGTGATCAAGTAGATAAAGTAAGTATTTAAAAAAACCCCAGAAATGTACAGCTCCCTATTTTTATAACTTTATAAAACCATGTCTGTGGTCCCATGTCACCCCCACCATGGCCAGTACCATCATGGCCACGGTCACCCCCCCACCCAGCTCTCCAAGGTCAAACCCAATCCTGATGTGGCCCTCAATGAAATTGAGTTTAATACCCCTGGTCCAGATCCATCACATGATAAGCTGCCATCAGTTTCTTCTGGTTGAGCTTGTTGCATACACTTCCTCTCCTTCTGAGGTATATGTAGGGATATTCTACCCAGCTACCTACCTGCCCAAAGTCAACACACATAAAACAGAAATAACAAATAACAGACAATTCTCATTGAAATATGAATGGCAGGGATAGCTCTGCCAAGGACAGAGCTGCAAATCATTCTTAGGCAACCTTAGTCCTGAATCGATAACATACGAAAATAACTATTTTCTTTTTTTCTGATAAATAAATTATTCAGCACATTTAGTCAACATATTGACGATAGTACTCTTACTTCCACCTATTTCCAGTTAGTCACAATATTAACAAAAGTATTTAACCAAACTTGAAATCCAATATGTTTTCTTTATCTAAGTGAATATTCTGCTGATTATGTCTAGATTTTGATAAATGGTTACTGGAATGAGTCTTGTTTTGTTCTTCCTGATTTATGTTCTCCCTTAAATCTGGCAGTTTTCACTCACTGCATATAAACACAGAAATTACACAAACACCATGCTTAAACATTAGCATAATGGCAACAGTCACCACACTGTGAATTCATCATGCCCCAGTCTTAATTTCCATAGAACTGCAAAGAAACCTTTGTCATTCTACAAGGGGTATTTGAAGAATCTTCCAAACTCCCATTTGTGACATTGCAATATTGTCCAGTGGCTTGATCTTGGCAAAGTTCAAGACAACTGGTGGGAAGAGAAAAGTTCACAGTCAAATATGCCCATACTCTCTTTTCATGAGCAGCTCCAGTATGATAATGAGCAAACAGAGTAGGATGCTGGTAGGCAGACCAGGTACAATTATGCTTCACATGAGGCTATGATTTCATAGCTGGACAATTTGAGGTTTGGGTGTTGAAGAGGGATACTCAGACTGAACATTGCACCCCGTTGTGCTTCATAAAGAATGTAACTTGTGAGTGGGAGAAAATAGTAAATTGAAACTAATAATTGTCTTCCTTTTCCATCCCACTTTCCCGTAGGGGTACAAAACATAAAATCACATTTCTTATGAAACAGATCAAGAATAATTGAATATTTTTCCATTTATTGACATGGGGATCAAATACCACATACCCTAATAAACCTAGACTTTTTTTCCTTCCTTGTACCCTTGCATACCCCATTCAAGTCACTATGTGAGATGGGAGGCTATACAATTATGATAAATTAACACGTAAAATAAAAATATACTGATAAATACCTTGCAGAGACTTTATTAACTTAGATTAATATTACCTATTCCATGCTTTATGCTTATACTACTGTAAGAATAACAATACTAATTGTTTCCTGTTCCCCCAATTCAAATTATATTACATCCAGTATTTTCCTTCAGTGCATAAATAATTCAACATTTTATTATATGGCAGAATATTCTCTGTAGGATCATGGCATCATGCATTGTGTTGATTCTGGAATACGTCTGTATAATATATTGCCTGTGTGATGTAATCTTGGCACTGTAACAGTTCTTTCAATGAATTTGCCTTAAGGTAATTTCCCATTTGTAATTTTAGCAGCTATCCAGTTTAGAAATGGCCATTTAAAACTTAATAAAGTTACTCTGGCCAACAGCCGAAAGAAACCAGAAAAGTTATCTTGGACCAGCACCATGCAGTGAAGATTAATCACTTTCCACCACCCATGGAGTAAATGCAGCAACATCCAAATTAGTCTCTCCCAGGAGTACTGGACTTCATTTCCCTAGTCATTAGGCCAAACTAGACAGGAATTCTGAGAATATAAATCCAATATATCTGGAAGGTAATTGGCTGGGAATAATTGGAATAATGCACATTTGTCTGTGTGCCTGCACATATAACACACACGCAGAGCACTGAAAATATAAAAAATTACAATAGTATTACTGTCAGGGAAGTAGAAATATCTTTGGTGAAATTACAGTTTCAAATTTCTAGAAACTATTATAGCAATAGCACTTAGATTTATAAACCGCTTCACAGCGCTTTACAGTCCTCTCTAAGCGGTTTACAGAGTCAGCATATTGACCCCGCTTCCCCAACAATCTGGGTCTTCATTTTACCGACCTCGGAAAGATGGAAGACTGAGTCAACCTTGAGCCACTCTGAATTGAACTTGTATTCTCCTAATCGATTATCTATTTGTTCAACATCAGTAAATAAAACAATTTTCCCTAAAGGACAAATACTGGTGATGATTGCTGTATTTAAAAAAGACACATTTGGACCAACCCTTTATCCCAATTTTGATTCCAGTGTTTGCTACTGTCAGACATAAGATACATGCAGTAAATTCTGTTCTGAATAATGTGTAAATTGCTCAGCATATTACCACTCAAGTGGATATCACAACAGATGAATGGCTTCTTTTCATTTTTCTCTCTTGAGGAGGGCAACCTGGCCATAACATTAACTTTACACAGCCCTCAACCTTTTATTTATCTATTTATTACATTTATATGCCACATATTCTCCAGTAGTTGATGGTACTGTACCAACAACTCACCTATTTTTCCCACAACCACCACTCTGTGAGGGAGGTTGGACTGAGAGGGAATGACTGGCCGAAAAGTCACAAAAAACTTTAAATAAGCGTTGTCACCCATTTGGAGGTAGCCTCATCTACAGTTGGTTTCATCTCTACTTATGATGCAACACTGCTATGAGGCAATGTGTTGCTTGACAAGAAAAATATTACTTTTTTCTGTCTTGATATATGTTTTAGACTAATGTGCCATCATGATATTTCACCTTGAAAACCTGATCCATTATTTTTATGACAGACTTAACTATTTTTTGTAATTAGTGCTACGAAATCTTTGACTGCACTGTACATTCAGTTTATTTCAATTCCTTCTGATGAAATAAAACAGAAACAGGATATAAACTTTGGAAGCATAATAACTTGAATGGAAGCATCTGGATATACAACACTAAACTTACATGAGATTTATATACATTTCATTTGACTCCACTTTATATCCTAAAGATGATTTATATTACCCAGACTAACCATTTAAAAATCATTAGCACTGTACTTCCTTCTAGAAAATTAATTTCTCCAATAAAGCCCTTATGAGTTTCTTAGCCCGTTTTTCATGGGTTCTATTGAATGCAGTTAATCCTTTCATTCTGATATTCCAAACAAATCTTCCAGGCAAACATTTCATTTGCAAATATGTCCAAGCTTATCCAGTTTGTCCCAGATATTATTATCTGCTTTGTTCTTTTTGATATTAATAAGAAAAATGTTTTATACATAAAATATAAAATAAATTAATTTTGTTACTGAAATAATATAATTTACTTTGTGCTCTTATTTGCTCAACTTCCCATTTGCTTTCCAACTATTATCTCAATGTTCTTTATGGAAATCCATCATTGATGTGTGGATCCAATAAAAGTAGCAAAACACAAAAGTAGCAAAATTACAAAACTGTAGTTCCAAAGATATTTAAGATATACCACAAAATGTGTTCCTGAAACTTCTTTATACCTTTCACTTTTCCTGACCTCAGTGGAACCTTCTTTATTGCCTCCATCTCTAGCAATGCTTCTAGTACTTGAAGCAGAACCTGGGGAGAATCTCGCAGAAGATGAGAAATCTTCAGGATCTGCTAAGCTGTCCTTTATTTGTTAACAATCTGTCTAATCAGTTATTTCAGAATTTATCCAGTTATGGAAATATGTGCCTACCGGTACATTCTAATTCATAATCTGAAATTTCCATGTTCATGTTCATGTGTAGCAGGAGTGTCAAATTCATGCCCACGGGGCGGATGTGTCATGTGCTGGCCACGCCCAGCTGTTTTAGTAAAGGGGCAAAAAGTTGCTACACATCACATGACGACATGTCATCGCAAGTTCAACACACCTGATGTATACCAATGAATACATAAATATGGTATGATATGATAATGCACATCTCTGCTAGTTATACTTTCCATGCCAAATATGGCATGCTTCCTAATCTAGTTATAATGTTTAGGGAAGTCATAAGGTATTTATGTGTTCTCTGTTTTTTGTATTCCAGTATTTATGAGCACCATTACTCATAGTATTTTAATACAATTACCGTATCCTTATAAATACAAGCAGGATAAGAAACATCATTTTTTAGCGTGTGTGCCAGTAAGCAACTGGGGCAAACATAGGCTTGAAATTTTGATGACTAAGACCACCAAAGAAGTCTATTATGAAAGATTTCTGAATATTATAACCCAATAAAAACATATTTTAAAAAAGATAATTCTGAATATAATGTATCAGAAATCACTATTCAGAAATCAGTGTAGGTGACAATAAAATCTTTTGTAAGTTAGTTTTACTGTCACAACAAGATCAGCTAAGTTTAATGGCAGCTCTTCAACTCAGAAGGGACAGCACCTCTACTCTCCCCTTTTACTTCACCCTTTTACAATTCCTAATACTTTTCATATTTCCAGCTAAAATGATCCTATAAATATAATTGTCTTCATTTTGGTAAATAAAAGCTTGAATTAAGACACTGCTCTACTTATAATTAGGTACTTTGTTTAGTTTAAAGGGAAGGGATTCTAACTTAGTAGCTGTTTCTACTGTAGGTTTCCATCAGGGGTGGGTTCTATTTACCGTTACTACCGATTTGCAATGGGAGCACGCACATGCGCTTGCTTCGCTTGTACATGTGCACTTCTGCACATGTGCAGAAGCTTCTGTGCATGCGCAGATCGCCAAATATGACATCGGTGGGTGGGCGGAGCCTCCCGCTGCTTTTATTACCGGTTCTCAAGAACCGGACAGAACTGGAGCAACCCACCACTGGTTTCCATGTAAAAGAGGTATCCAGCTTTTGCTTTTATCACTTCTGTGCTGTGTTTCTTATTTATGTGTCTTCTTTATCAGGTTGGCAGAAAGATTGCTGTGGAAGGTCACAGGGTCCTGTTCTAATAATTATGTGTTCAGCCTTTGTGTAAAATTAATGAGAAAATAAAGGGGACCCTTATCAAATTTACAGTTAACATCAAGTTGGTGGAATAGCTACAAATACAAGACATAATCCAGATGTAAACCGAGCGACTGGAGCAATAGATTGAAATAAAATAGATAAAATTCGAACAGATACATGTAAAAAAATTTTATGAGTAGTACAAATAAAAGGCATAGTTTACAAGAGGGAAAATGGCTTACAGCAGGGGTGTCAAACTCAATTTGGACCCAATGAGGACCCAGATTGTTGGGGGCAATATGCTATTTAGTATACTATCTTTGGTGTAAGCCGCCCAGAGTCCTCGGAGAGTGGGCGGCATAGAAATATGAATAATAAATAAAATAAATAAATAAATTTCATTAAGGTATGCATCAGGATTGTGTTTGACCTCAGGGGGCTGGGTGGGCGTGGCCAGGGTGGGCATGGCCAGCTCGATGTCAGTCATGTCAGGAGCGCCTGTGGCAGCCTGAGCGCTCTGTCAGCCGAAACACTGGCAGAGGGCTGCAGGAGGCTGTCACAGCTGAAAATTGAGCTTGGGAGGGCCGCATTTCGCTGGCAGAGGCACCGTGGGCCAGTCCTTCGCTGATTCCAGGGTGGCCCCGTGGGCCAGATCTAAGTACCCTTGAGTTTGACACTTCTGGCTTACAGGATCAGAAGCTGAATATAAGCTGACAGCCCAACTGCTAAAAGGCTTATCTGATCATCTCAGGATAAATTGATAATGCATCGTGAGAAGTAATAGTTTCATTATATTTTATGCTCCCCAAATCTTACATCGAACAAAGAAATCTGACTCTTTTAAACCGAGAAAGAGAATGTTAGGGATACACATTGTTTTGGGTTTCAAATGTCTAAAAGCCTATTATATAAATGAGGACACAGATTTGCTCTCTGCTCCTTCAGAAGACATATCTAGAACCAAAAAGAAAAAGAAAAAAAAAAAAAAGAAATAACAAGCAATCAGGCATTTATTGATTCTTCACCACAAGTATTTAAACAGAAGCTGGGTTGCTATATTTCTGGGCTGCTATTCCTTATGTTGTGCACAGCAGATTCTGCATTGATGAGGAATTGGATCAGATGATATCTAACAATTTTGAATCTAAAGTGTGGAAGTAGAATTAATGAAAATCAACCTCCTATTTTCAAGCCACAACATCCAATCTTCAGAGTTTACACCTGAGCCATTGTTTGAAAAGCATTATACTTCATTGAATTTACAAGGAGAAATAGTCATTTCATTTAACAACCATGGTGTTTGTTTAACAACTGCTGTGTTTACTTAACAACCACCAAAACATGTTGAAAGATGAAGTCCAATCATATGATGCCTCAATGTATGACTGCAATGACTTATAACTGTAATTCCAAGCTGAATTACAGCCATAAGTCAAGGATTACCTATATGGTAAATCCTGAAAACTAAAACATATTATTAAGATATTTTTTGTTGCAGACTCCACTTACTCTAACCAGATTGAACTACAATGTTACCAAATCTATTCTTCATCAGTGTTTTCCATATCCTTTCCTTCATTACCTCTTTAGATGAGAATGACCACATCCACCTATCCTTCTGAACTGGCCAAAGAATTTGAGGATAGCCATGAGCATTTGCAAGCATTTGGGCTGGGAGGCATTTCTGGGGTTGTGAGGACCTTCAAATGTACCAGTGAATGTTAGCCCTGGAGAAGAATCATGGACTTCTCTCATTCAAATCAGCAAAGACAGCATTTGTTTAATAACCATGCAGTGCTCATATTATGCTTCTAAACAAAAGTTACTTCTTGCATCAGTTGTAAAGTGATTATGGAGGTACAGGCCATTTATGGCTTCTGGTCTGCATCCAGTCCAAGAATGATCTCAGTTCTTAACTATTTTGGATACTCAGTGAGTTTTATGCCCCACCAAAAGGCCCACTTACCAATTCCCAAAAGCCTTTGAGATACTCATAATTGATGTGTCCTAAGTGTGTGGAAGATAAAGAAAAGCAGCATCCTTATTTGTACGGAAGCTCTGTGGTTTGGATCCAGAGAAAGAAAGCAGATGGTTTTTATTCTTTCAATAAAATATAAAATATCTTTGCTTTGCACTATGCCTACTTCCTGTGTAAAAGGTTGGGTGGGATGGACAGCCTTCCGAGTGCAAAGGAATTATTCTTGGGCACATTATTATCCTAGAGGACTTCAACGCTAAAACTTTAAATGGATGGTGACCATACCCACTAAACTATTCCTGTACCCAGGATTTTTACAAGATAAAAGAGACTAAAGCTCTTTTTCTTGTAAAATAACCTTAAACCCATTTATTTATTTGATTTCCATAGCCACTGATCTCAACAGGTGACTTTGGGTGGCATACATTATGATACATAGAACATAAAAACAAATTGAAAACAATAGATATGGCACCAAGTAGAACTATAATAATTGACAACAATACAGCCAAGAAACGGGCCCTAACCAGGGGTGAAATGCTCCCAGTTCAGACCGGATGGCCTGATCCGGTAGCGATGGCGGTGGGTGGTTCGGAGAACCGGTAGCAAAAATCCCTGTGGCCCCCCACCCCACCATGACCAGCTGAGCCGCACGAACATCAGAGGCTTTTTTTTTTTTACTTTTAAAAGCATTTTTTCTACAACCTCTTCCGACGAAAAAATGCTTTTAAAAGTAAAAAAAAAAAAAGCCTCTGATGATCGCGCAGCTCAGCTGGGATTGTCAGAGGCTTTTCAAAGCATTTTTTTCTGTAACCTCTTGGCCAAAGAGGTGGTTAAAAAAATGTTTTGAAAAGTCTCTGACGATCCCAGCTGAGTTGCCTGATCAGCAGAGAGGTATTTTTAAAAAATCCTCTCTGACGATCCCAGCTGAGTTGTCTGATCGGCAGAGGCTTTTCAAAGCATTAGAAAAAATGCTTTGAAAAGTTAAAAAAAAAAAAAAGTTGGCCACGCCCACCCATCACATTACACCCCCCCACCAAGCCATGCCACAGAACCGGTAGTAACAAATTTTATATTTCACCCCTGGCCCTAACACATTTGAAGGGTGTGTGGGGTCGGGGTTATCCTGATCTCTGAAAGAAGCATGTTCCAGAGGAAAAGGCTTATGGCAGAGAAGGCACTCCCATGGTCCCTACCAGCTGACCTTCCTTACCTGATAGGACTTGTAACATGCCCAACCTGCTGGAGCAAATTGGAGGAATAGAAATGACTACGAAAAGACGATCCCTAAAGTAACCTGCCCTGAGCCATGAAAGGCTGTAAACGTGATACTAGTCCTGTGAACTGTACCAAGAAACACACTGGTAGCCAATGCAGCTCACAAAACGGTGTTATACCATATGTTCGAACATCCAACACCCTTTACTACCTGAGTGTGCATCCCCATTCTGCACCAACTGAAGCTTCCAAAGGCAGCCCCATGTAGAACACACTGAAGTAATCCAGATGAAATGTCACAAGGGCATGAATGACCGTGAGCGATCCAGGAATGGGTGCAACTGGCTTAAGGTGTACAAAGGGCTTCCTGGTCACAGCTACTACCTGCTCTTCTAGCAGGAACTGTGAGTCCAAGATGTGTAGCACACCTGTCTGGGCATATCTCAGAAAGAGATCCCCCTTCAGGTCTTAGTAATGCATGCTATGTCGGTCTTTTCATTGACAATCAAGCCGTAAATAAGAATGGCCTTATTACAAACTGACCTGAAATTCAGCTGCAGTACCAGTGGTGGGTTGCTACCGTTTTGTTTTTTTTTAATTTGATTTATATGCCGCCCTTCTCTGGAGACTCAGGGCGGCTTACAATGCGTTAAGCAATAGCCTTCATACTTTTGTATATTTATACAAAGTCAGCTTATTGCCCCCACAAACTGGGTCCTCAATTTACCTACCTTAGAAAGGATGGAAGGCTGAGTCAACCTTCAGCCTGGTGAGATTCGAACTTACAGTAATTGCAGACAGCTGGTGTTAATCACAATGCTATTAGTCTGCTGAGCCACCAGGCTACCAGTTCGCCCCAGGTTGGGCGAACCGGTAGCGGCGGCAGCGGGAGGCTCCACCCACCCATCTCTGCACATGCACAGAAGTGTTGTGCGCGCGCGTACATGCGAACCAGTAGTGAATGAAATTGAAACCCACTACTGTGCAGTACCCTAGAACCCAGGACTTCCCAAGTTTGCCATCTGGACCCCTTACCCCAGGAGTAAGTTCAAGGGGCTGTAACATGTCAGGAAGAATATATCTGTGGCTCATTCCCCATGAATATCTCTCCCTACATCTCCCATCATACCTTCCCTTACCCATAAGCTGTATCCCCTACATGCACAGAGATGCACACTCCCTAGCAAAGAATTAAAATGCTTCACCAATCAGTAAAACGAATGCAACAGCTTTGTTAAAACAAGCATTAGATTCACATGTAACTTCAAGACATTTTAAAAGTTTACAGAACTCATTATATGGTCATGCCATTTCCAGTAATTTACAATATAGCTCCCTTCCCCACCCCAACCCCCAACCCTGATTGATCTTATCTGTGTGCGCAAAGTTCTTAACCTTGTCCTCCTCCGTCTCCCCAAAATCCCGACTCAACCTTTTGATCTTTGCAGTATTAACTTTTGTTAGCCTAAGAATTATTCTGCTGAGGGACAGATATTTTGGAAATCTTACTTTAAAATGCTACATGATACAGTTAGGAGGCCGAGTCTAAAATATGAAATGATAACTTTCATTTATATGACATACTGTAGCATTTACATAAATAAGCGAGAGTTAGCTTATGTTTTTGATATTAGATACAATGCCCCTTAGAGAAAGCCCTTGCTCAGCTCTTTTCTTCTGGCCTTGACTAAATAAATCTATATTTTTAGTCAAGATGATGCTGCCACGTAAGCAGTTGGAAAGTTAAGTCTTTGTTTCCAAAATTGAAAGCTATGGTTCTTTTTCTTTCTTTCTTTCTTTCTTTCTTTCTTTCTTTCTTTCTTTCTTTCTTTCTTTCTTTCTTTCTTTCCTTCCTTCCTTCCTTCCTTCCTTCCTTCCTTCCTTCCTCCCTCCCTCCCTCTTTCTTTCTTTCTTTCTTTCTTTCTTCCTTTCTTTTGCTTTCTCAAAGGGGCATCCAACAGCAAATTTTACCACCTTTCAAGAGGCACATGTGATTATTTAATTTCCGGTTCTTTCCAGATGGCAAGAGGAGCCCACAAGACTCTGAGACTTCAGTTGCAATACACATGAATGGTCTTTAAAATGACTTGCCAGCACAGCTGTCTGGCAGGACCAAAAACTGTTTTTATATAAGCAAGGCTGAATCCACCAACAATCTATCATGTGGAATGCGCCTGCTGGGGAGGAAAAAAATGTAAAAGGCTAAGAAGTTGCAGAACAAGATCTCAGAGAAGGAAAAAACATGCTTTAAACAAAAAGATAAAGTTAAACAATTATGGAAAAGAAAAAGCAGGAGTTTTTTTTAAAAAAAATATGTCAGAGAGAATCAGTAAATGCTTCCAAGAGAGAGACTTTAATTCCCATGTAATGCATACAAGTTCAGGATGTCCTTTTTCTTTTCCAACATCTTTGCATACAAAATGAGCTCAGATGGGCATTTAATGCTATAACTCCTGCTTCTGGGAAAGTCATCACTGCCTATATGAATGGTCATAGCAGTGGTTCTGGGGCTGATTTTCCAACATTTTCCAAAACGAGATACATAAAAATAAGAAAAATAAAACAGCCATGTACTAAACAGCCTCTCTTGTTTCCTCTGTACATCAACAATCTTTTCACTATTTCATGATATAAAATTTAAAAAATAGATAAAGCAGTATTTGTACTGGGATGATAGAAATTAAATTGATCATCTGAAAGAAAAGAATAACCAGAAGAAAAGCTATTCTTGGAAACAATGTAATATTTTTAAGAATAATCAATACACTTCCTAAGAAAATAAACTCCTTGTTAAACTGCTTCCAAGCCAGTTCAAATATTGCATTTTATATGCATAGAAGTAGGAGCAGAGAAGTGTAAAATGGAATAACAGTTTTGTATTACTATTGTTAACCAGGACCTGTTCTATTTTAGAAGCAGCACTTTCTAGGAGAACAAAGGAAACAATGGGTATTAATTACTGCAGGCTCATTGGGCAGCATAACTTACATACATCTTTGATTAACTGACTTAAGCAAAGCTTAATGTATCAAAGATTGTAATTAATTCACAACAATGATTCAGTGCCATTATCCAAAACAATGTTCTCAGCAACTGTATGTAATAACCAATTCCAAAGGTAATTTGCACACATAGTTTATAAAGAGCCTGCAGCTCTTTTAAACATATGTTTCTTTGATTATAAACAGCTGATGTACCACAGTAGGTTCAATTTTTCCAAACAGAGTTCCAAGAAAGAAAGAAAAAGATTACATTTACAGCATAATGAGATGAACCAACCCACATTGTCAATTTCATGATACTGTATGCTGTCAGTCTAATTTTGAGAGTGCTAAACTGCAACTGTTTAGACTGTTTGGCATCATGCACCCTTTTACAAAGCACATAGCTCATGATTAAAATATATCCACCATGAATGACTAACTGACTGAAATGGCTTAACAGATTCAGGCAATGAAAAAACACTTCATGAAGAAATGCAGATAGTTTGAAAGGCATTTCTCTGTGAGCAAACATCAAGAGATAAGCTTTCTAAATGTCTAATGCACAAAGGCACTCCACTCCTGAGTAGGGTGCACAGCCCCCAATATACCACAAATGCTATGCCAGTAAGTTAGATTCCTTATTTGTGACTTAGATTCCTCCCAGTTGCCTCTTAATCATAGTTACTGATTGGCAAGATACAGAAAAGGATGGGAAAGTCAAAAGAGAAAGCCATACCAGCCTAATTTATTATATTTGCTTTTATCCTCCCATATGTAGCCTCTTTGTACCCTCTAGAAATGGACAGCAGTTTCAAAAGTCTCATTCAATTCAATGAAATATATACATAAGATTATATCAGAAAGAAACACTTGGAGGATATGCTCAAGAAAAATACTAGTTTTCTAATGAAGGCAGTTTCCTATTGCTATTATGATTCATCAGGAAGTAGAGATTATGAAAATCTGATATTTGAAATGTTAAAAACTGGATCCTTTGTTTACATAGAAGTAATATAGAAATCTCCTAATGGTTACAATTTGTTCCTGAATAAATTATTAAGATTCTACCATAAGATTCAGACAGAACTCACACATAAAGGCAAGATATATGTGCATTGATTTAATATATGTGCAAAATAGTCCTGAAAATAATTTGGGAAGATATTTTGTAGTTAAAATAGGCCAACAGTGTGGAGAGCGCTGACATAAAAATATGGCATCTTGCCCATGACATGCTTCATAGAGTTTACCTTTCATCCAAAAGAAAACTGGCAATTCTTTTATGACAGTAAAGCTACATGTAATATACCTGTAACTAAAATATCAGATACAGTCTTTTGTTCCAGATGAGGTCAATAAAGTTCAATGCCCCCCCCCTTCCCAAAAATTGCCACAGGAACACGGCTGTTGCTATGATCAACTCTGCCAAGTTGCAAAGAACATCAATAAAGGAGAATATTTGTAACTCAGGGTTGAAATGACGGGTGCTTGGTGCTCTCTGAAAACAACCAAGCTCAGAGAGCACCAAGGACCCTGCATAGAATTTAGCAAGCCTAGCTAAGATTGAGAGCAAAACTAGAAGTGTTTTAGGTTGTATCTAGAAGATTCATTGGTTCTGACCCAAAGAGACTACTATTAAAAAAAAAAACTATTTACAAGTACAAAGCATTAAAAGACTTCTTAACTTTGATGAAAGTTCAAATGAAGTACCAATTCAAAGCTGCACTGGAAAACAACATGTTCCCCTCGCTTTGCTTGCTTTACTTCACTCTATTGTGGGAAACCCTTTCAGCCTAACCCAGAGAACTTGTAAAGCTGAGAGGTGCTTTAGACTGCTCATCAAGTTTTGATAAGCAGTCTACTGTGCTGAATAACATTGCTCCTCTCCTCCAGAGTACTCACTCCTCTAGAGTACTCACCAAAAGTTTCACACATTGAAGGTCTTCCTGTCTAAATAGCTCTGGCACAATGTGAGAACAATCCCAGTGTGTCACAAAGCCATCTAGCCTTCAGCCATCCCAGCCTTCAGACTTCCAGGCATGTTTAGAAGGTCTTCCAGGCTGAGAGTGTGCTGCACTCTTTGGTGTGTGCTGCAGGCAATTTAGAAGCTAGTCCATCTGGAAGCACAATGGTCAACGCTGGAGAGGATAGGTGTTAAATATTCAGATTAAGGAGTGAAACCGATGAATAAAGGCTTCACTCAGGTCCGCCGCTAAGGCAGGAAAAACAGTTCATTCCTATTGGCTAAGCCGGCTGTCAGCCAGACTCTTTGCTGGGTTTTGCTTGTTGCAAATAAAGAGCATTGCATCAGATCTGTCTCTTATCTCTTCCATCAACTCACTATCTAACAATAAGGCAGAAAAGAATCTTCTACAGAAGAATTGGTGTGGTGTTTCAAGGCCAGCAGGATTAGAACTCACAGTCTTTTGGTTTCTAGCCAGATGCCTTAATCACCAGACCAAACATTAGTCAATAGCAACAGTACAAAATATAAGAATGGAATGAAAGATTTATGCATACAGAAATGTTTGTTCTGTCCAAATAGGCCAGAAGTCAGCACGGAGGTAGAAGTGTTTTTAAGCCCGTTGAAATCAAGAGGATATAATGATCAGCTCCTTCTTACAAGGAGTTCATCTTACAAGGTAAAGATTGCTTCATCTAGAGCAGTGGTTCCCAACGTGGGACCCATGCCCCACAGAGGAGCAATTTGATTTTTAATGGGGGCAATTTGAACCTTGTTTAAACCAAATTAATGGCCTTTTAGGCTTCCTCCACATGAGTAGAGTACACTTTTTCAGTAAAGTAAGAATTATATGTGGCAAGGGGATCAGGATTTTAGAGATGCTTAGGTGGGGCATGGCCAAAAAAAGGTTGGGAACCACTGATCTAGAGCCTGGTTTCTGAAGGCTACATGAATGTGTCCAAATGGTTTTCTATGCTACACTTGAGTACACAAATCTTTATTTCTTCCTCTTCTGGGTTTGCTCATTCCTAGTGGGACACATCATAATTTTTGGTTAATGATTCTGTTCCTGACAGTAAGTTATAAAAACAAGCAATCTGTTTTGCTGAACTTGAGGCCCTAAAATTGACTTTACTACTCTTTGTTGACACTGCACAGATCACAACTGCCTCTCCTGCATACCTTGCTATTTTTCCATCAATTGCAGACTTATCTTATCTGGGCAGCAAAGTGTTAAAACAATTAAAAAGCACAGTAATATATGGGTAAGTGAAAAGCTCTCACATGCTTGTAACACCCACACAGGTGCTGCAACAGAAGCACAACCAAACCTGTTAGACCATTTGCCAAAGTGTCTAGACCTCAGTGAAATACTTTTGTGCCTATCAGATTGGAATAAAGCATTTTTTCCTCTTTCTCTCTTTTTGGTGCTTCATACTCTTGTGCATTCTCTCCCTCCCTCCCTCCCTCCCTCTCTCTCTCTCTCACACACACATAGCCTGGCTTATCTGAATCACATAACGATAAAGCTAAATGAATCAGTGATTGAAGAGTTGCTGTTAATCCAGTTTCCTCCGCACTTTCCGTGCCGAGCTGAAGACATGGCTTTTTCAGCAAATTCCCTGATCTTCTGCAAGGTTTTTTAATTGTCTAGGGTTTTTAATTGACTAAGTTTAGCATTTGGATTGTTGTGTTGTTTTTATTTTTGTGAGCCGCCTCGAATCCTACGGGAGAAGGGCGGTATATAAATCTGAAAAATAAATAAATAAATAAATAAATAAATAAATAAATAAATAAACAAACAAACAAACAAACTAACTAACTAACTAACTATGGGTCTAATAACATTTCCTTACAAAAAATTAAAAAGACATGACTTGCTCTGTGTTCCTAGGACAGAAACATGCCCTAGCCATGACCTGATTGTTTCCTGTGGCTATGCCAGGAAAGGATACACAATAAAGTAAAGATGTGGAGACTTAGGTTGTGTTCTGAATCTATATTACAGTGCACATATTAGATACATATTTTTAAGAACTAGTTTAAACACACTGATAGGAATTATAATCAGAGCTGTTGCACACTGATTCAGAAATAAACTTCAGTTTATATATGTTGAAGGGCAGCAAGACTACTGTATGCACAAAAATGGAAGGACATTTCGATTCCCGCCATGGACGAATGGCTACAGAAGCTGATGGAGTTGGCAGAGATGGCTAAATTGACTGTTTTGATCAAAGAAAAGAATATAAGTACTTTTGTTGCTACATGGAGACTGCTTCTGGACTTGAGATGAAAAAAAATGAAACTTTGATTTTGGGTTTTAGTGATTAGATTGATTTGTTGATATAGAAATAGCTACTTTATATTATGGAAAAGTAAAAAGTTGAGGTTCGATGTTAATGCTTTATTCTATTGCAACAGAGGGAGTTTAACAGCGTTACTAATTTAACAATTGCATTGATTTACTTAACTGCAGCAAGAAAGGTAATAAAACTTACTTAACAACTGTTTTGCTTAGCAACAAAAAATGTTGGGCTCAATTGTGGTCATAAGTCAAGGACTATTTGTAAGGTAAAGTTTTTTCATAAACTTTATTGCAAAGTGTGTTTTGTGCTGACCTATGAGTAAAATCCAGTATCACAGATTTCCCCTCTTGTTGACTTTCTCCTCCCTGTCCTATATGTCTCTGATCTGCATTGAAGATATGGAAGATTTTTTTTTTGGGGGGGGGATAAGCTTTTTTGGCCTTGGGGCACAGCAGAACAAGTAGAAATTTCTCCATTCTGAATTTCCCTGTCAAAAGCAATCCTATCATTAGAAAAATCTCCCCAGATCTCCTCAGTATTTTTAAACTTCACCGATTTCAGGAGAACTTGTGCATCTTTGATTGCAGCTAGACTGTGTTGTTTCTCTGTGTCATATAATATATGTGGGTACCTGCATAATTTTGTATTTATTTATTTGTCTTGTCTTTTCATTTTTACTGTTACTGTTATGTTTATTTTAGAGGTGGAGACCCTTTGAGAGCTGTATGCAACGTAATTTCATTTTAATCTATTCTGTTCTATTCTATTCTATTCTATTCTATTCTATTCTATTCTATTCTATTCTATTCTATTCTATTCTATTCTACAACAAAGAATCTCATGTAATCTTAAAAGCTAATAAATCTTAGTATGATATCTGATGAGGCTTCCTTTCAGATACATGCAGTGGAATTCATAGCCGCCCTGAATCTCTGGAGAAGGGCGGCATATAAATCGAACCAATAAATAAATAAATAGTTGCCAGATACTATATATATAAATATCAATAGAAGCAAACTGTCCCATCTTCAACAGTCATTGCTGTTTTAATGGGTTTGAGGTGCTTTTATTGCACTGAACTTAAAAAATTAGGTGTAGTTGATCTTGGTTAGTATTTGGATGAAAGACCAGGAAATTCTAGGGCTGTGGGACAGACTGGGAAGTCAAAGAAACATCCCCAGAGAAGACAATGACTAACACTGCTGTTCTGTTGCCAAGAAAACTATATTAGTATGTCCATGAGGTCATGAGGAGTTAAGCTCAAATTAAAGGAACCCTTACTATTTTTTTTAAAAAAATATAGAATATTATCTTGGTAGTAGTCGTGGAGAGTTTGGCACACAAATGTCTACCACATAGTGTTTTAAAAATCTGAAATGTAAAAACCTTAGCAATGTTTATAGAAAAGATGTTTAAAAATTCAGAATGACTCCTGTTTCTGCGCCTTTCATTTATATAAAATTTTTACTTTAAAAATGCATTCCTGGTTAAGTTAACTGCAAATGTATACGTGCAATTTATATGACACAAGGGATAAGAAAATCAATGATAAACACTGAATCGCAAATTCAGATGGTTTTGGCTTAACAATTGCATGAATCACTTAACAACTACAACAAAAACATTCATAAAATTGGATGTCACTTATTTAACAGCCATATCACTTAACAATAGAAGTTCTGGTCCCAATTGTTGTCATAAATTGAAGACTACCTTATTTAAAAACTCTTTAAAAGGCATAAGCAGATGAAAAACTCTATCTTCAGAAAATAACAGTACAATTCTATGCATCTGTTTTTAGAAAAAAAACCCATTGACAAAAGACCACAACGTTAAAGTATAAAACAATCTAAAACAGATCTCTAGTTCAATGAAGCAAGCTCTTCAAAATATTTCTCTCTTGTCTGCTTTTCACGAACCAAGCTCTTTTAGCTCCAGTGTGGAATTGTTTTTAGAGATAGCTTCTCAAAGATATGTCTTCCTCCAGAGAGAAACTTGTTTTTCAAGGTCTCCATGACCACGCTATATTCTTATTATTTATTACTAATTTCTAAGCTTTTGTGTATTTCTTTCATACATTTTTCACTATCCACTTTCAAAAGCTTTTTTTTCTGAACTACAAGACAGTGATTATACTGCTATTGGAAATCAGGGGGTAATGCTACCTTGAAATGAAAGGAGAGGCATCTTTTATTGCCTTGAAAAAAACAAATTAATCAAGACTTTAATGAACACTGCATTTTATGATAGGGAAGAAAGGGAGCTGGGATGAATGTGGCTGTGGATAGATATACCTTCAGACAGGAGCAGGTGTGAGTAATTGTTGTTATGTTCCTCTACTGAGATAAACCTTTGATTTTAATGATCCCCAATAAGCTTCAGAACCAACCTTCCCACTACTGGCAGCTGCATATCAGCTGGGATATCTGTTTTGCCCTTTTTCCCACATACTTGAAAACAGACAGGGAATGTAGGGAGATGAGGGCCACCATCTGTTTACTCAGCCTGTGCCTCGCCTGCCTCATTAAATCAGCCAGGACAAGACTGGCCCCATGATTAATCTTGGAAATTTATATAGTTTTATGCCAATCTCAAATATTCTGTCTCTGTAAAAAATGACAAATACAATGGGGATCCTTCAGCTCCAAATACCTCTGAATCATATTGATTTCCTGGATTCCTTTCAGTTTCAGATGGAAGACACCATTTGTCTAGATGTATCTATTAGTCCTTATTACCGCATTTGAAGGAAGCTGTTCGTACCATTGAATACTGTTTAAGTTCAGTAACTAGATGAGAGAGAACAAGTTAAAGTTATATCTAAATCAAAGGAGGTACATTTGATAAATAGAAAGCTAAACTCAGCAACTGAGGTTCAAGCTGTTTGGGATATCACTGCAATCCCCCCTGAAAGAGCAGGTTTGCATTTGGGAATACTCCTTAATCTTCAGCTGTCACTGGATTCACAAGCTGTGTCTGTGGTGAGGAGTGCTTTTACACAATTATGTTAACTATGTCAGCTGTGTCCCTTCCTGACCTAGTCAGGTTTAATGATAATTACCCATGTCTTAATGGTGTGGCATGATGATTATCCATGCCATGCTCTTAATCTTGTCTTGATTACTGCAATGCACTCTACAGGGCTATCATTAGAAACTGAAAGATGCAACTGCTGTAAAATGGGCCAGCTAGGTTGCTTACTAGCGAAAGGTTCAGGGATCCTATGATGACTGTATTAACAGGTATCTGTTCATACAGTCATCAATCAACATCTTATCAGATGATAACTTAAGGCATTGAATGAATGACTTAGTGTCCATGCCAGTACTGGGTTCCAACCAGTGTAACCACCAGTTCTCTTTGCGCACGTGCTTTGCGGAAGCTTCTTCAGCCCTGATTGGATGGTGGGAAATGGAAGGATTTATACTCTTTGCAGACAGCTGGTCATTTGCATCCTTTTAGAGGGTCGTTGAAGCACCTGGAGATTAAACCTGAGCTGAAGAAGCTTCTTGGATGAGAAGTGAAACGTCTTCAAAGAAAAAACAAGAAAGTCCAGTTGCCTCCTGAAAAAGCACCTTTGGGACAACCATGACCTGGATGACTGAGAATCTCTACAGACTTTCAAACAGCAGCTAAGATAATTAATTAACAGTAAGTATATAAAAACTAATAAATATATGCCACTTCTTTTTCAGTACAGTTCTTTAATACTTTCAAAATTATTCTGCAAAAGAGGCAGGTGGTTTCACGACAAGGTTTAAGCATACTTGACCAAAGAGAAGCTTTGGCTTCAGCCATAAGGACTGGCCATTCTGAATTTGTACTGTTTGCTTCCGTGAAACAGAAGACTGCATTTATCTGCTTTGAACTTGATTCAGAGCAGAAGGCGGGCATCTGATGTACCTGTTGTAGGCAATGCAGGAGTCAAAGTTCTGGAGCACACATTGCCTATCTTGCATTTTTGTCCCGAGTTTTTTATTCCCAAATAGAGCTATCCGAGTGACTGGTATTTTATCTCATTAAGAAAATTATTGCTTAATGAACTGTAAGCCGCCCTGAGTCTCCGGAGAAGGGCGGCATATAAATCAAATTTTAAAAAAAACAAAAACCACACAATATATTTGCCCAGTTTCTCTTCTTTTCATTTTATGAGAAACTTCTTCATGGTTGAGTCACTTTTATCTTTGTATGTGATTTCAGAGTGTTGAGAAAGTTCACAAGCTTCTGATAGAGCCACTTCCATTTCAGCTCCGAATTGATCTGTCTGCCTTTGTGTCAGCTCTTGCAAATCACTTCAGTGCTTTTGTTTAAGAAAAAGTTAAGCCTTTTTTTTCATCCAGGAAAAAAATTATAAGATCAATTAAAATGACAGATGAAAGGACTCAGATACTACCAGCAATAATCTTAAACGTTCAATGTAAATTATAAGTATTTAGCTTTTGGCCAATGGTTGGTAAAGCAAAAGCAAAAGAAGGGAAAACTTATTACTAATTTCCCCCAAAAGTTATATATTTATGCTTAGCAGTTGTTTCGCTTCACTTTATTCTACTGTCACTACCTAATATAGACTTTTTAAAAAAATATCACTATTCCAACAATATCTTTTTGAAAAAAGAAAAAGAAAAAGAGTGCTTTGACATATACACACACCCACAGAGTTAATCAAATAGGCAACATTTAAAAAAAAAACATTTTAAACAGTTTTACAAAAAAGGTAAAAGTGCATTTAAAAATAGGAGGATAGTTTTTGTCAAATATTCACAATAAACCATTTTTTAAAAAACTGAAGAATAAATCATCATCATGTTTAAATTTCAGAGAACAAATAATATCTGTTTATCCTCAGGAAAAAAAAAACGCTGAATAATCTAGGGGGGACAGTTTTCAGGTATTGCAAATTGCTTACAGGAAAAAGGGAGGCGGTTAAGGGATTTCTTGTTAATTTTAAGGACAAAATTAATGAAGAACAGTTGCAGGAATTGGGTATGTCTAGTTTAATGAAAAGAAGAACTATGGATGACATTATAGCAGTGTTCCAATATCTTAGGGGCTGCCACAAAGAAGTGGGGGGGTCAACCTATTCTCCAAAGCACCTGAAGCCAAGATAAGAAGCAAAGGATGGAAACTAAGCAAGGAAAGAGCCAACCTAGAACTAAGGAGAAATTTTCTGACAGTGAGAACAATTAATCAATGGAACAACTTGCCTCCAGAAGTTGTGCTCCAACACTGGAAGTTTTTAAGAAGAGTTTGACAATCATTTGTCTGAAATGATATAGAGTTCCCTGCTTGAGCAAGGAGTTGGACTAGAAAACCTCCAAAGTTCCTTTCAACTCTGTTATTCTATTACAGTTTCTATAGCAATAGCACTTAGACTTATATACCACTTCACAGTGCTTTACAGCCTTCTCTAAGTGGTTTACAGAGTCAGCCTATTGCCCCCAACAATCTGGGTCCTCATTTTACTGACTTCGGAAGGATGGAAGGCTGAGTCAATCTTGAGTCTGGTGAGATTTGGACTGCCAAATTGCAGTCAGCTGGCAGTAGTGCATTCTAAGCACTGCACCACCGCGGCTCATAAATGATAGTTCCTTAACAGGTTCAAGACCATTTGGAAAAAGCTTCTACTCTGGAAGACTTCCCACCTAAGACGTCATGTTTATAGTGAAGATGTGAAGATTCCTTGTTAGAATATAGAATAACAAGGTTGGAAGGGACCTTGGAGGTCTAGTCCAATCCCTGCTTGAGGATTCTAGCAGAATCTCTTCTTGAAAACATCCAGTGATGGACATCCACAATTTCTGTAGGCAAGCTATCCCACTGATTCTTCTCAGGGTCAGGAAATTTCTCCTTAGCTCAAGGTTAGATCTCCCTTTAATGATCTTCCATCCATTACTTCTTGCCCTGCCTTCAGGTACTTTGGAGAATAAGTAACTATCTCTTCTGTGTGACAATCCTTCATTTATTAGACGAGAGCTATTGTGTCATCCCCAATCCTTCTCTTCAATAAACTAGATACACAGTACCTAGTTCCCTTAACCATTTATCATATGATTTAGCCCCAGACCCCTTCATCTTTGTTGCTTTTCATTGCACTCATTCTAGTCTAGAACCTCAGCATCTTTTCTGTATTGCGGTGATCAGAACTGGATGCAATATTCCAAGTGTGTCCTCACTAGTGTAATATAGAACAATACTATCTCTTTTTGTCATTTTGATGCTATCCTTCTGTTGACTTCATTGGCTTTTTTGGCAACTGCAGCACACTACTGGCTCATACTTAAGTGGTGGTTCATTGGGACACCTAGATCTCTCTCACAGTTAATACTGTTGAGCCAGGAACCACCTATTCTATATCTGTGCATTTGATTTTTCCTGCCTAGGTGCAGGACCTTACTGTTCTCAACACTGAACTGCATTTTGTTAGAGATAACCTAATGCTCAAGTCTGTCAAGACCTTTCTGAATCTTGAGTTTATCATCCAAGTATCATCCAAGCAATTCTCCCCAGATTGACGTCATCTACAAATTTGCTGAGTCCCCTTTATATTCCCTTATCTAAATTATTTACAAAGGTGAAGGATACTGGGCCTAAGACAGAGCTTTGAGGTATCCCAGTCCATGTTTCCCTCCATGTAGATGTAGTTCCAATGAGGACTACATTGTTGGAGAGACACCACTTAGCTAAGAACAGATGCTTCTGAAAGTCAGTAAATTTTATTTGAGATGCCTTCCCCTTAATCCCAAATGTAAACAGGGATGGCTGTAATTATTTCAACAATAAAGAAAAGAAGCTTTGCATGTTTGCAAAATCAAATGCAGGTTTACTGTGACCTATGACTTTAGCAGTACAAATCTAGGTAGAGTTCAAACTTTGGGCTGCAATTAGAAGTATCCATTCCAAAAATAAAACCATTCACCCCAAAGAGTTTATATCTGAGTAAACCTGATGAAAATTGTACTATATGTATCTCAGTACATTAGAACAGATTCTGAACATGAGCTTCAGAATAATGATAGACTGGAAAATTGGAAGAGCTGCCTCCCTTAAGTCCAAAGAAGCTTGCTAATAATTTCCATTCATGAGCTACAGACTCAGAAAAGGAGCAAAGAGCACAATATCCCGCTTTAGAGTTTAAACGTTCTAAACATGTTGTGTTTCAGGAAAGGGTTAACCAGCTGAATATAAGTGTGAGACTATTTGTTTGTTTGCTCTATGTTCACTCCTGCTGGTAAGCAAAAGAAAAGGTATGCAGTAGCAGACAGATTTTCTCTGCTGGGTTTTTTTTGGGGGGGTGGGAAGGGGAGCAGCATACCAAGTTTTTGCCAACCTGAGAAATCAAGCAAACTTCAAAAAGACAGAAAAAAAAAAAAAGAGGAAGACAGAGAATTCTGGTATCCACTCAAGCTTTTTGGAAGCCCTTGCTGTGGGACATGGTGAACCAGGTGGGGCAGAGTCCCACATTCTTGGCATTATTGAAAGCATGGCTATGTTTCCAGCACTAGATTTTCACAGAATTTTTCTTATCATGAGTTCTCTTTGTCTTTCCAGTTCTTCCTATGAGTGAACGTGTCTGCAGAGCTGCCTCTGACAGAATCTGCAGGGAAACATTTATTATTATTCTGCAGTTGCTATAATAGGTTAATGGATATTTATTTAATCCTTCTTTAAAATGGATTTGGATTTTTAAGAGAAAAGGAAAGTTTGCAGCTTTAAAGGAAAAAATAAACATAAAAACATACAAATCGAATCGAGCAATCGTCCCAAAGAAACCATTTTTCAGGGAAGGAGAATTTGCTCAAAGAAAGGACTATTAACAATATGAAGAAAAATTGCCCCTAAATTTCTGTGAAATGAATCCATCCAGGGTTGCCAGATTATGCTGTTCTGAACCAAAGCTTCTCTAAAACAATTAGAAACAAAATATTTGCCATTTTCAGATTATGATTTTGTGTCTAAATAGTTAATTCTTTTGTGTGAGGCTAAGGCAGCCAAGCTCAATGCAACTCTCATTTCTGTCTAGCTGTTACGCATATGAGCATGTACTCTTTGGCTGTACATCAAGAACAGCTGCCTGAAATGTAAAACAACACAAAATGTATCTAGTTACAATCTGGAAGAGGTAGTGCTGGACACACAATACAGATCTTTTGCTAGCAGCAAATGAAAGCCATGCCTGCCAGTTTCAGACTTCACAACAACTTCGTTAGGAAATGAAATTATCATAGAACTCTTAATAGAAAGGTAAAAACTTCAGCTGAGTTTTCAACATTTTACTTAAAATCTGAAACAAGGGTACCAGCTATATTCTGGAACAGAAATTGTAAAGCACAATCTCTGAAAATAAATACCCTAATCTGTTGCTAGCTTGGAGCAAACATCCTCTGCAGTAACCTACATTGTTCTTCTATAGCATAAGATGTATCAGTGACACGCAGTGTGGCCAATACTATTAAACCTTAAGGATTTTTTGTTTCATTACATTAATCACGGTTCAGTGGTGGGTTTCTACCGGTTCACCCTGGTTCAGATAAACCGGTAGTGGTGGTGGCGGAAGGCTCTGCCCACCTGCCTGGACATCATCACGGACGCTCTGCACATGCACATAAGTGCTGCACGCACACTCACAGTTCCAAACCGGTAGCAAAGGTAAGTGGAACCCATTACTGTCATGGTTGCCTTTGTAGGATATTCTAAGCTGGGATTCATGTTTTCAACAGCTGACATGTATTTAAAAATATACCATCCAATCAATTTAGACAATGTATTAGGAAATAATTCAGAAATAAGAGGAGAGCCCCCCCTTTTTTTTATACCAATACTTTTGAATTAAGAAACACAGCCAAGAGTCAACTTACCAGCTTGCCCAAGGTAAGATCCTACTTTCTATTAAGACCCTTTGAATAACCTGCATTGGTCAGGCTCTTAGTTGCATGGAGATCTGCAAAACAACAAGTTACTAGTCCAGGTGAAGTGAAGATTCTGTCTCCTAAAATGATTGCCTCTTTCCCAATTACAGCAGGATCTTTCAGCAAAATACGAAGGGAAAACTTTAAAAAAGTCAACAAGGAGACATTACCTTTTCAGACAGCAGACAGTCCATTTATGTTACTACTATTCCTTAGAGAAAGTAGCCTGGCCTGCTTCCTTTTCCTCTGCCACATCTGCCAGAACAGTTCAGATGGATGGATGAAGTGCTGCCCTATAGACAATAGTACTTTTGTTGCTTAGTCCTTTTAGCTTCTGATAATAAAAACACGAAGAAAGCAGCCTGACTGGGTAAAAAGTTGCTCACTGCACCTTTTGTATAAACAAAAGCTCATTATCCACAGAGACCGTGTATCAGAAAGGCCTGGGATGAAACAAAATGCCAATAATGATGCAATATAGTCAGAGGTGGGATTCAGCCGGTTTGAACTGGTTCAGGCGAACTAGTTGTTCACCAGTTTGGTGAATCGGCTAATCCCACCACTGGTTGGCCCCGCCCATTTTTCAGGCCATTTTTCGGCCTTTTCTTGGACCGTTTTTGGGGCCATTTTGGATGTTCAGTAGTAGTAAATAAATAGAGAGGGAAATTGAGTCAAAGGCCTCAACAAGGTACAATTTCCCTCTCTATTTATTTATTACTACTGAACATACAAAACGGCCCAAAAATGGCCCGAAAAACAGCCAAAGACGGCCCTAAAAATGGCCCCAAAATGGCCCCAAAACAACCCAAAAAACATCCCAAGAAAGGGCCAAAAAAATGAAGATTTCAAATGTTCAATTACCTCTCTTGAAGCTGTACAACAATCTGGATTTGAAAGGGGAAGAAGAATTTGTCGCTTGTGTGGGCACACACTTCAGACCTCTCAATACCTTACATCCATTGTGCTTTTTCCTTCCCCGCTGCACAAATCTTTTAACCATTTGCTGGCAAGCACAAAGTGAGCCTTCATCCCCAAAGCATATTCCCCATTCTGAATCTGGATTATTTGTTCTGCCCCAGCTACGGATCCCAAAGAACACAGCACACACAAACTCTGAACAAAACTTAGTTTACTCAAATAACGCAGTTTTAGCAAATGCCGGCTGTTAATAAGCCTTCTTAACAGCCTGCCAGAATTCCACAGATAAGATAGTCAGAGTTTTACTGGAGTTGGCAGAAAGCCCAAAAGCAAGGTTGCAGAGACATCCCAACACGATGATTAGTGAACTAAAGTTGTTTCCTGCATCTTGTTGCAAGTTGGGAACTTTCTTAAATAGGCTAAGGGAGTGGCCAATTAGCCCCAAGCCTTACTCTCGAGGAGACCGCCTCCTGAGGAACCACTCCTGCCTTTTGGCAGCTCTGCATGCCAGTGCATTGAGAAGAGGCTCCTCCTCTTCATCTTCTTCACTTAAAGGAGCCTCTGGAGGTTCTGAAGGCCCTGACTAAATCCCTGCCTCTGGCACCACATCTTCTTCAAGCTCCTCGCTGTCCGACTTGAGCGCCGGCTGCACAGGCTGCTGGCGCAGCACCACACCAGCCTCCTCGTCGTCGGGATCAGCAACAATCTGTGCAGGCCGCTGGCGGGCCACAACATTATTACACAACCATATGAAATAGTATAAAATCACATTACTAAGCACAGTAACAACTGGACTATAGCAAAATGTTGTGAAAAAAAACTGATATGTTCCCATACCCCATATATAGATTATGTTGAACAAATGTAATGTCTTTGGGTTGATTTAAAGTCAAGATATGAAAATAAGGAAAACAAGAAAACTTCATCAAAAACTTGAATTGCCATAATGTTGTCGTCCTAAAGCCCCCTACTACCTTCTTAGCTCCAATTACAATTTCTGTACTAATAAACTTTACATCCAGTTTTAGAACCAATTATGAGAAAATACATTTGAAAGGTCAAATATCCTTCCACCTACTTGGACCTTTTCCTCATATCGGTACATTAGTAATGGGGTGGGGTAGGGCAGAAATCAGTGTAAAAGTCCCTTTTTTCCATTGATAACAGTTCTAGGATAAATGAGATCAATAATAATGTCTGCCCATGTATCTCTCCTGTTCAGCTTTTCCTTATTATCTGACTATTCCAGAATATAAATAAAGACAGAGGAGGACAGTTTTATGATTGGGAGAACTTTGTGTCTATTTTTAGGGTCCCATACTATAAATAAAGAGAACTGAGGACAATTGTTGTGATTGCGAGAACTTTGTATCTATTTTTAGGGCCAGAGTGATCACAGCTCAATGACAGAGCATAGATATGGCATATTCAGGCAAAGCAGGGCTGAGGAAAACGTATGTTGAGATCATTGCAAGTTTCTCATAAATTATAGTCCATGAAGGTGGGGAGATTAGTGATCCTTAGATGCCTTTCTATATTTTGATGCATAAAGTATGTTTCTATTAGAGTCTTCCTTCATAGATATGCTGCTCAGGATAATCTGTAATACTTTTTTTTTTAAAAAAGGAGACCAAACACAGATCCCTAAAAAGCATCTTAATTTGCCCATTTTTGACAGGGTTTTTCAAACTTGCAATCCTAAAATGTGCGGACTTCCAGAATTGCCCAGACAGCATTCTGGAAGTTGAAGTCTACACATCTTAAAAGTTGCCAAATTTGAAAAACACTGATCTATCAGAACATCTAGCTCAGGGACATCCAACCTTGGCAACTTTAAGACTTGTGGACTTCAAAACAGGCTGAAAAATGGGAGGGGCGGGGGTCAGCCAGTGGTGGGATTAGCCCAAACGGGTTTGAACCAGCTGAATCCCATCTCTCCCTTTGAGGCAAGTGGCCAGGAGGTGGGGCTGGATGTGATAAGCGATGTCAAGTTGGCCACACCCACCCAGTCACATGACCACCAGGCCACGCCTGCCCAGCCAGTCATTAGTGCAGAGAACTAATTGTTAAATTATTTGAATCCCACCACTGGAAGTAATCCATCCAAAGAGTACTGCTGAGCGGATACTAATGGAGATTTCCTATTTTCCAACCATTGGATAATTCTCAGTGTTTGAGAACTGTGGAGGTATGCTATATCTTGTAAATTTCTCTCTTTCTTTGCTGTGTCAGGACACCTAAAAATATTGACTTTTTCAATATTATGGCAAGGGTCTCTATTTTTCTCTTTTTGCCTTTTTCAGTTACAGCTGACCACTTGAACCTATCTGCTCCCTTCCCTTGCCACTCTTTAATCTCCTGTTTTATCTTTGTATGATTGAATTTAGTGTGCTATTCTTTGAATGTTACTCTTTTCTTGACTGAAGGGAACACTTACATTCCCATAATTATAAATTGCTTCTTATTTGATTATATTATAGGTTATTAGCCCCCAATATACTTTGTGCTAAATTCTCTTCTCCATATATAAAATTCTTTTTTTCTTCTCATTGACAATGAGTGATATTATCACTGATATCATTGTGTTTTGCTCTTTTTTATTAATTTATAATAATGTTTGGTGTTCAAGTTCCAACAAAATTGGCACTGTGGGAGGTCCTACATTGTAATACCTGCAACAATTTCTGCTAATATGCATATAGTAACACAGAATATAATTTGATGGGAAGAAGTAAGCCCGATATAGCGTAGCAACTTTGAGACACATCAGATATTTCACAGGAAATACATGCGGAATTCCACACCACCCAGGACCTGCAAAAACACAGATTAATCCCTGAATTTTGTGTTCTGCTACTGTTAATCCAAATCTGTAAATTATGCTGTACTGTAGGTCTTAATGGCCAAGTTACAAAAATTTCTTTGTAATCTCTTGTTCCTGCTTTGAAAAATATCAAGCTATTCAACTACATTAAGCAGAGAAGAAAGGTTGTAATAATTATTTTTGCTCTAAACGTCTCTGATTAAAAACTGAATTTGAACATTCTGGAGATATTCAATTTATATTCTGATTGATAAAATAGCTTGTACTATTAACATCACTGTTAAAGTCATAAACAATGGAACGGAACACAACAGAATAGCTTTATTGGGCCAAGCGTGAGTAATAATAAACCTTGAAATACCATAGTAAAAACCTTTTGAAAATGTTCTAAAATACTGCATTCTTATTCTGTCCTGAAAAATGAGATAACAAAGGGGCTTTTAAAAAGCCCCTCATTTACCTCTGTGTTTTTCTTTCCATTGCTACAACAATGTTTCTATTGTTATATTATTGTTCGATGGGTGTATATTTCCAAAGAGATAATTCCCTGAAAATATTAATAAGAAAGTTATGAAATTAATGCCAAATTGTAATGTTCAAATAAAGCATGTCAGTATTTTCCACTGAAGCTTTGTAACTACTTCAATTTATAAAATATGAATCCTTATTCTAAAGGCAGCTTCTGAAACAATTCTCATCCTAATAAAGGCTAAACTCTAATGAAACGACTTGAATTTGGCTATGAGAGGATATAAATTTCTATGACAGGTTCAAACAGGTCTACCAACCATACCTTGCAAACCACAGGTGCGAAATAAAACTCCTAATTTTTCAGCTAATGAAAAACACAAAAGAAAAAGGATTTAATCCAATGCCTGGAAGACCACAGTGCCTGGTTGGCAAGTTCTCTCGGGCTCCAAAATTGAGACTTGCCCAAGCCTGCATAAGAATTATCCTGAAGGAGACCTATTTTTACAGAAAAATGATGATGAAACAATTAGTTCTGAAAGTTAGAAGGCATTAAAGGAGGACTAAAATGAAAAGGAATAAACAAGGCATGCTTAACTAACAAGGGCCACTAAAATAGGTTGGCACAATGCATCAAAGGCAAAGAGCCACATTGATATACAAATTCTGGGCCACAAAAAATAAATAGCTAGTATCACTATCACCTATTCAATGGCTAATGTATTGACAGCACTGATTGAGCTGGTGGTGTTTGGTACCGCAGCACTTGGAAGGTACTTTTTGTGGTGGTGAATTTATTGAATTCTTAAAAACCATTTGTGGGCCACACAAGGCTTGGTTCACACACGGCTTTTGAGCGGTATGTTTTGCAGGCCTGTTGTAAAGTGATAGAAGAAACACAAAGGGGCCTGTAACCAAGTCTTGGTCACTATCATAAACAAACTTGCTAGCTGAAAGAAGGATTGGTATATACAGGTAGTACTCAATTTATGGCCACAACTGGGAGCAGAATTTCTGTTGCTACTCAAGGGGATTATTAAATGAGTCACAAACAGTTTTACAACCTTTTTTGCAATGGATGTTAAGTGAATCACTGCAGTTGTTATGGGAATCAGTGGTGGGTTGCTACCAGTTCTCTCCAGGTCGGGCGAACTGGTAGTGGTGGTGGCAGGAGGCTCCGCCCACCCACCTGGATGCTTCTGCACATGCAAGCGCACCCATACCCACGAACGAACCGGTAGCGACGGTTTTGAAACCCGCCCTTGATGGGAATCAGGGGGTCCTTAAGTGAATGCAACTTCCCCACTGACTTTGCTTGTTGGGAAGGTAGCAAATGGCGGTTGGGAAGATCACAAATGGCAATCATGTGACCTCCCAGGATGTAGCAACCATCAAAAATACAGGCAAGTTGCTAAGCACCCAAATCTCAATCACATGATAACAGGGACACTGTAATCATTGTAAATACATGCTGGTTGCCAAGCACCTGAATTTGAAAACATGTGACCATGGGGATGCTGCAACAGAGGATTGGCTGAAAGTCATTTTTTTCTGTGCTATTGTATCGTTGAACTTCTAAAAGAATGGCTGTAAATCAAGAACTAGCTGTACTTATAGCACTCTATTTGTAAGGTTATTTAAGGCTACTAGTTATGCTGGAGATGTTATCTTCAGTAGTAGTTGCACTCCTCACTTAGTACTTGATCCTTACCAGAAGGATATTCCTATGTATTTGTACAATGTTCTGGTCACTCATGTGGCAGCAGAGGGCCAGATTAGGTGAGCTTTTCAAGACAATCCAAGACAGTCTTTTCTGCGAATTAAAGAAATGGCTACATAGTATTCAGGAATTCAGGGACCTATAAAAAATATTCCTCCCCTTTTGATTATATACAGTAGTTAAAAAGCAGTTATACAATTTCTCCAAGCAAGGTTCATCTACCATACTTTAAGAAAAGGAGTTTGAAAATGTGCAGGGCTGGTCAGGTTTTTCGCTCACTGGAAGCAAGTGGTAATGAGCAACAATGACTCGCTTACATGTTCCAACATGTGCTCAGCCGTTGCAGACTTGCACTTTTTCCTGAATAAATATTTCCTCTTCACTCTTATTTCAATCACTTTCTAATTCCCCCTCCCTCCTGAAACGTTACTGTTCTTAAGTATTGGTGCTGACTGCAGCTAAGCCAAATACAGCCATTCTACTAAAAGCTTTTGACAAATTCCTCTATTTTTTTAAGTGGAGCAGAGGGAAGGAGAAGGACTGGGTTTAGCCAGAGATACATTTCAGGATGTAGAGTGTAACCTTTTTGTAAAGTTAATGCTGGAAGACAAAGCTTTTCATTTTTTAATGAGACGTTATTTACAGTGCAGCTGAGAGCCAAGGGTAATAAAAAGGACTCAGTGCAAGCTTCAAGGTTATCCGCAGCTGCTAAGAAGCTTCTAATTATGAGGAGCTGTTTCAGCCAGGACTTGGATTCAAGACAAAAAGAAAACTGTACCATGTTTTTTTCATTCACCCGAGGTTATAACATTAGCAAAAGATCCCCTCTTTCCAACACCACTAAGGTTCTGCATCCCTCGGCATGTCTGGGAGACTGAACATTAGAAACAAAAATCTATACTGAACATATATTCTGCCTCCCAATAGCCATAAAAAAGAAAGTTGAAGTTAGGAAGGACTCCATTATTGGGGAAACTCTCTGTGGAATCTTAGAATTAAGTCTTAACCTGAAACTACCAAACTGTTTTCACTGTACTATACATTTTTTCCAATGTTTCCCAAAAGCTAAATCAAAGTTTTGCTAAATCAAACTTATGTTTTCCATTCCTGCTTTTTAATTTTTTTAATTAAAATTTAAACTATTTGAGGGATGGGGTTTTCCCCCATCACATTGTTACATTTACTGTCACTTATTGTCAAGGATTGCCATGCTTTAATGTGTATCTTTTACTTAATTTAGGCAGCTGTTCATCATGCAGACTCTGGAGATACTGCAGAACCTAGGACAATAAATCTAAACAGTATTTCTTTAGAGTAGAAATAAATACCTGTTGATTTGTTGCATTTCATCAGCATTCCTAAATATGTGCCTCATAATAGTGGTAGAAAATATCGTGTCTCCTCAGATGAACCCATGGGATTTTTGTTGATGGGGTGGGGCAATTGAGGTATGATTTTTATTTACAAAATCTCTCATTTTCTGTAATCCTTCTTTTCAGGAAAAAAATGGCTAAGGTAGATTGATGCACAATGCTACTGGAGTAGTATTGTTAGTAATGTTCCATTTGATGTACCTTGTTTATCTCAATCATCATCTTAAAATTGTAAATAGGGTAGATCAGTGTTTCTCAACCTTGGCAACTTTAATACATGTGGTGTTCAGCTCCCAGAATTCCCTAGGGGTCTCCAACCTCGGCAACGTTAAGACTCGTGGACTTCAACTCCCAGAGTTCCTCAGCCAGCTTTGCTGAATTGAAGTCCCCAAGTCTTAAAGTTGCCAAAATTGGCGACCCCTGCCCTAGACAGCATGCTGGCTGTGGAATTCTGGGAGTTGAAAACCACACTTCTTAAAGTAGCCAAGGTTGAGAAACAGTGGTGAAAAACTATTTTAGAATAACCATTCAATCCTGTTCTTCTTTAGGATTGTCAAAAAAAGGTAGCTTAATTCACCATCTTTTTTCCCAACAACTTTCAACCTATTTTCCAGAGCTACATTAGCTCATTCCTTTGATCTGCAAAAGGATACTTCATTACAGGCTCTGTTTGCAGACAATGGAAACTACAACTTACACTCCATCAATTCTGTGCTGCTTGTAAACCATCCTAAGTACCATCAAACTACGGTCTTGATAACAATCAGAAAAAAGCAGTATTTATTGCTCAGCAAGGGATATCTTCACAAAATCGATTCAACAAAATCTACTGTATACTCCCATCTATATCACATGGATTACAACTCACATTGTTTCAGTACCTGTAAATTAAACGAACATTTAAATTTTAACTGTTTCAACTACAGCACAGCTTTAAGTGGTTTAAAGTAAACAATATAATTTGCTAGGGTTAAAAGTTTTACTTGAATTGTTCAAATTTTTTCCCACTGAATATCCCACTAACTAAAAGTGGGATAACTAAAAATGTCCACTGCATAACAAATAGCAAACATGATGTATTAATTGCGGCGGGGGGGGGGGGGGGGGGGCGGAATAACATCAGATAAATTTTAGACAGTTTTGGAGCAAATAAATTTAGACACCAATAACTTCCAGGAATTCAATTTCTTTTAATGAATTTTGCAGTATTTTTTATTATTGCATAAAAGCCCTTTTAAGAAATCCAAGCAAATTGGAACAAAGTAATAAATCTTGGCAAGGTGACTGTTTTCAGTGCTATACATGGAAGACACACACTCACACAAAAGCATGCATTTCGTTCACTTACATCATGCAGCCTCCTATTTAGTCACAACAGCTTAATATGTACAGATAGTTCTTGACTTACAACCATTTGTTAATGACTGTTTGAAGTTACAACAGCACTGAAAAAGTGACTTATGACCGTTTTTCACACTTATGTCCATTGTAGTATCCCCAAGGTCATGTCAACAAAATGTGGGTGCTGGCAACTGACATGTATTAATGACAGTTGCAGTCCCTGGGTCATATAATCACCGTTTGTAACCTTTCCAGCTGCCTTTCAACAAGCAAAGTCAATGGGGAAAGCAGATTCGCTTCATAACTGCATGATTTACTTAACAATTGCAATGATTTGCTTAACAACTGTAGGAAAAAAGGTCATAAAATGGGGCAAAATTCACCTAAAACCGTCTTGCTTAGCAATGGAAATTTTGGATTGGTTTGTTCTGTCCAGTGTTATGATAAATCCTTATGCTGGTAGTCTAAGTCAGTAAATCAGAGAATTAATGCTGGACTTCCCCTGGATTTTTAAGAATAAAAAACCCCATCAGTTCCAACTATGTTTAAATTTAAATGTATGTTAGAAAACAACATGAAATATTTAGCTTAATTACCGTAGATTTCCTAGTGTGATTGCAATTCTGGCCAATTTTTGGAGGGCACGGGATTGAATTATATCAAATTAATTAGGTTTATTTATTTATTCAATTTCTCTAGCTGCCCATCTCAGTCAATGATTCTGGGTGGTTTACAACTAAAAAAAACACACTATAATTAAAACACTAAAACATTTTAAAACAATACAAATATCCAAAATAAGTAAACACAGCAGCTGAGATACCTGGCCAGCTTGCAGTAAAGCCAGGAAACGGGGGTCCTTGACACATTTATGTTACTAATACCATTAATTCAGGATTTCTGCATCAACAATTCTTAATGGAGTACTTTTAAGGCTTTAAATAAAGATATCCTAATTAAAAGGTATATTCTTTTGAAAATTCATAAAAAAAAAAAACTTCAGCTACTAATAACAATATACCAAAAATACAATATTTCAGCTTATGGGAAACAAGATAACTTGGAATGAATATGGGAAACAGGATTTCCATGTAACTACACATAAACATAGAAATCCGAAATGGAAAATAAAAAAATATTTTTGTTCCATCAAAGTAAAACCTCCAGAACCAGTAAAAAGAAGCATTAGAAATAAAAACCTAATGCCCCACGTAAATGTTTGAATTGTTATTTTTACTTAGCAAATTAAAAAGTGTCATTTCGGAGAACTATATGCAAGAGACCTCTATGTTGTTACCTAGAAACATAGAAAACCGATGGCAGAAAAAGGCCTAGAGGTCCATCAAGTCTGCCCTTTGAGTTTGTGTCGTTGCTGTTTTCTTATTTATTTCTTATTTTTAATTAAATATGTATATTTTTAAAAAGAGAATAAATCTGGATTTTGTTATCAAACCAGAAAAGCACACATCCCATTTGGTAGAGCTATAGCTGATGTTTGCAGGGGTTTTTTTGAAAACCACAACATGCTTTGTCATCCCAGTTTGGCCCTGACAATCTGACTCTGCCAAGAAAAGGCCAAGTAGTAGTAACAAAAGTGCTTGTGGGAGGCTTTCATTATCTCTTATAAGATTTATCAAGAGGGCTGTTCTATTTTTCATGTTTACTAACATCTGTTTCATTAAGTTACCAAAAGAAGAAAAAGAAAATGTGTTTAAAAGTGGGAAGATATTGAAATAACTTTTGCATAGGATGCCCTTCTGTACTGGTTAAAAACACCTTCCCTTTACAAAATAATAATAATAATAATAATAATAATAATAATAATAATAATAATAATAATAATTGCAATGGGACAGGGAAAACATCTGGGTACAAGTTTCATTTTCATTAATAAAAAAAAACCCCTCTTTGTGGGAGATAGGTGGTTTAGCCTCATGAAATATAAATAATTTTTAAATAATTAAAAAAAAAACATTAAAGATACACAAAGCAATGGCCTTTTAATATCTGTCCCAAATTTTACTTTGCAATTATTTTATATAGTATTAAATACTATACTATACTGAGCCTGGTGGCTCAGCAGACTGATAGCATTGTGATTAACACCAGCTGTCTGTAATTACTGTAAGTTCGAATCTCACCAGGCTCAAGGTTGACTCAGCCTTCAATCCTTTCTAAGGTAGGTAAATTGAGGACCCAGTTTGTGGGGGCAATAAGCTGACTTTGTATAAATATACAAAAGTATGAAGGCTATTGCTTAATGCATTGTAAGCCGCCCTGAGTCTCCGGAGAAGGGTGGCATATAAATCAAATTAAAAGAAAAAGGAATTAGTATTGGGAACAGGCTTAGAGTGATGGTGATAGTAGAGAAAATAAGGAGTAGCAGGAACAGTCAAAGATATTCAGCTAAACGCACCAGATGAATGTTGCCCAAATCATTTTTTCACACAATTGCATTCTTCATGTTGGCTGTTGTATTCCCAGAATGGCTGTTATATAGATTTTGTTAATCTCAAAATGGGTACATGAATGCATTTCATAACAATCAAAGAGCTGCGGTGGTGCAGTGCTTAGAATGCAGTACTGCAGGCTACTTCTGCTGCCTGCTGGCTGCCTGCAGTTTGGCAGTTCGAATCTCACCAGGCTCAAGGTTGACTCAGCCTTCCATCCTTCCGAGCTCGATAAAATGAGGATCCAGATTGTTGGGGGCAATAGGCTGATTCTGTAAACCACTTAGTTAGGGCTGTAAAGCACTGTGAAGCAATATATAAGTTTAAATGCTATTGCTATGCTATTGCTAAACATTACAAGGCAAACTAGCCTCAGGATGCTCCTAATAATCCCAGGGTGTAGAAGGGACAGAGGAAGAGCTGCTGTGAAGGAAATGGTCAGATAAAATAAACCTGAGCCCAGAACAGGAATGTGACTTTCAAGTGCAGGAAAACCAGAAATCCAGGCAGTTCAAATAAATATAAAGATTCTCTCTACAAGAATATGAACTACTAACGGTGACAAAAAAAATTGATGGTAGATAAGAGTCAACAGAATTCAAGATGAGCTGGACTTGTTGTGAGTTCTTGTGGGCATGAAGGGAGTGGAGATTGATGATGCATTTGATCCCTCCCTTGGGCTCAGTCTGCTCATCTCCTACAGCAGGGGTGTCAAATTCGCAGCGTCCCATTGTAGTCACGTGATGTATCGTGACTTTTTTCCCCTTTGCTAAAATGGGAGTGCGCATGGCCAGAATGTGATACATCTGGTCCATGGGCCATGAGTTTAACACCCGTCCTACAGTGACAAGTACAAATGTCTCACACAAGCCTCTCCCTGGTTTGCAGAAGGATAAATGGAGGAAGGGAAGGAGAAGGGGTGTGCCTTCAGATGTACAAGATTTTGTTATCGTAACGTTACAGTAAAAGTAGTATTGATCTACATGACTTTGTTTTCCTAGTCCTGGTCTACTGTGAAGGACTGCAAGAAACCTATGTAAAGACATGAATGCAAGTAAAGATGGTGCTGCTAATATGCTTCCAATATCAGCTTCCTTTAAAAAAAAACATTAAAGGATTTAATGTTTTAATTTAAACATTTTAAACATTTTAAAAATTAGATGAGATAGAAACCCTGGTGAAACCAAGGGAGGTAACCTGAAAAAAATTGCTGGATGCCATATTGATACTCTTGAGGTAGAGGAAACATAATAAAACCCTTCTTACCTTCCCAATTGCTTCTGAAAGTATCCCTTAAGAGGGTTTTTTTTTTTAAAAAAAATTCCTCTACAGTCCAATTTAATTGCCTATGCCAAGGCAATACAGGGAGCTAAAATCTATTCATCTTTATTCTTTCATGCGCTCAGTTCTGAAAAATGCACAGCTACAACCTAAACACCCTTGTCTCCAATAATTTGGAATGACAGCTGCCAGAATTTTTAATCTAACTAGGACATCTGTGAGTTGCTCTTCCAATCTATCTGAAAGGCTAAACTTGATTGGATAAAGGTAACCCAGAGACCATTACTCATTTAATAAAATGTATTCATTGCCCATTCGCAATGCATCCAGATGGTTTACAATAGAAAATGTAAAAATATGAAAAAGCTGTTTGTGTAAGCATTTAAAAACCAGTAACTGAAATACTCTAAAAGACTGAAGTGAGAAGAAGAGGAGATCTTGTCAATTCTAGGAGCAGTTTGTGGAAAAAAAACAAGAACTACACTTATCTTAATCATTTTCGGTGTCTATCCAGACTGAATAGTTAAAGGGACCATGTTGCTAAGATTATTAAAAATGTATATAGCTCCTAATGACTGTACATTGAGTGTGGACGTCTGCAATGTGGAAGTTTATATAACTCTAGGAAATTAATGAATTGGAGTGTAAATTGGGTTGTAGTTCACTTCAGTTCCAGATATATAGACTGTCTTTCTGCACTTAATATGTGGATCTCAAAGATCCCAGAACAGTTGAAAGAAAAAGTGATTAGGAAAAGGCCAAAAATTCCCCTTCTGAAAACAGTTCTGTGTTTATAGATTGTGCAGTATAATCTATAGAGTAGAGTATAGTAGAGTAGAGTAGAATTCTTTATTGGCCAAGTGGACACACAAGGAATTTGTCTCCAGTGCATAAGCTCACAGTGTACATCTAAACAGCGAATAATAGGTCATAGATCAGTGATGGTTAACCTTTTTGGTGTCAAGTGCCCAAAGTGCACGCGTGCAAATTCATACACACATGCCCGACCCCCCCAAATGCAATGTGAGCCCACGCATGCGACCCGCCCCCATGCATGCGTGCATCCACGTGCATGCACATGTTTCCCTGTGCATGCACCCCGGGCCCCCCGCACCCTGTTTTGGCTTTCAGGTTGGTGCGGGTGGCAGAAATGGAGTAGAAAGTTAGGGCGCGCTGTGGGGGGGAACCTGCAGAGATCAGGGAAGGCACGGGCAGCAGAAATGGAGTAGAAAGGTAGGGTGTGCCGGGGGAGAACCTGCGAAGATCAGGGAAGGCATGGGTGATAGAAATGGAGTAGAAAGATAGGACATGCTGGAGGGGGGGACTTGCAGAAATTGGGGAAGTTTCCGCCCCCCGCACATGCATGGCAGAGACCGGAAGACCAGCTGGCCGGTGGGAGGCGCATGTGCTTGCGTAGTGGAGCTGGCCTGGGGCAATGGCTGGCGTGTCCACAGAGAGGGTTCTGCGTGCCACCTGTGGCATGCATGCCATAAGTTCCTCATCATGGTCATAGATCATAAATCATAGTCACAATCATTAATCATAAGTTACAAACAACAATTGATAAATCATAAGATACCAATAGGAGAAGGTAGTAGAAGATATATATGTATACTGTATATGTTTAATATACAGGAATATGAGAGAATAGAACAGCACACCACCTTCAAACACCTGCACTTTTGTATGGAGGACAGCTGCTATATAGCTCAATTCTTAATACCTGCTGCCAGGCATTTTACAATCCAGTGCATCTTCTTTTAGTTGCTGTTTAAATGCAACTAAAAGAGGACCTTTGCATAAGAGAGAACATGTGTTTGCATGCAGTCAGATGGCAAGCTTAAATGAAACAGCAGCAGTAAAAATGGTAGTAAAATCAGGTGTAGTGAAGTAGCTTAATGGCCACATTTCTTAGTGCACAAAATTCTGGTCCCAATTGCGGTTAGAACTACCTGTAGTCTGCTTCATATGCAGAACCTCTTATCTCCTTTATAGTCTTTACTAAATTTTTAAATCTTTCATTATAAACAATGAAATAAATCATGCTTTTATGTTTAAATCGGTACCTTGTTAAATGTACCTTCAAATACTTAAACTAAGATTTAAAACAGGTCTTTTTCTAAGCAGCTATTCATCAGTCGCCATTCTCACCCATTCTTAGGCCTCTGAATAACTCATTCATAAAGAGAATTATTAATGTAGATATCCAGAACTTTTTGTATACATTTGGATAATCTGATTAAATAGCAACATCAATAATCAAGGAATACAAAGCATGGCTTTTTAGCACACACATTTCTTGGTATTGAGTAGTATTACTATGGGCATTCAAAAAGTTTTTTAAAAATTATATGTTGACAGTGAAGAATAGACACATGCAATAAAAGGTTTGATTCTTGTTCTTAAAATACTTACTAATTCTGAAAATGGAAAGGCAAAGATTAGTGGAAGAACCAAATCAGGTTTAATTATTATGAGGTGTCTTAAACTGCCAAAAGCCCATCAGCAATTATGAAGTATAAATCAGCTTAGAAACAGTTTAGCAAATGTACCAGAAAAGGAATAGCATATGCAGTGAACAACGAACACATGGTATTTGTACAAGCCAGCAACCTGTTGTGGTCCCAGATGCATTGAATCTCTTACTCCTAGAATTAACTTTACCCATACAGGCTGGAAATTCTTGTCCCAACAGATTAGCAGAATAGCAATTTGGAAAAAGTCACTTAAGGGTTTCCTCTGCATAAACCTCCCTAAAACAAATGGGAGATGCACAAAGATATGGTAATATCTACTACGTACTATATATTACACACTACATACTATATTTCCGTTTATTTCAGTGCAATATGTGTTGGGGAATTCTGTGGTGAACTGTATCAAAGGCATAACGGTTCGCTAAATATAGTAGATTACTGAGTCACTTCATGGATTCTGAATTTTGCTCTGAAGCCTCATTGGCACATTTGCTTGGACTTCCCTCCCACCTGCTTTCCTGGTTTTAACGTTCTCTTCATATGCTTTTTCCAAAGATCAGTATATGGAAAAGGGACACTGGAGGGGAAATTGTTTTCCATCCAGATGTAGGCTATTTAGGTAACATCAAAGAAGTCTAAGTCAAGCCTAAATCCATAAGTAGAGAGTATACTTCAAATGATTAAAAGAGAACATGTGGGATTCAGATTCTAGCTGTATTTCCATTTTTCCCTCTGTGGATTTTGATCCCAATTCAGTAGTTTAAGCCACCTAAAAAAAAATTCATTTGCTAATGCTGTTTATTGAAGTAAGCCAGAATATGATTTGGGAATATATTTCCAAGATAAAGGAGGCATTTATTATTTTGTTTTTCAGTCTTCTCTAAGAAAACTATTTTTAGGCTATAATACTGTAACAAAAAATACAAATGTTTGGCAAGAATACCATTAAAACCTGCCAGTATTAAGGCTCTTTATTCCCTAGATATTTATTATCTGGGAGTTTAACATAGCTATACTTTTTTTCACTTGCACTTCCATAACATGACAGCAACAAGAAATTATACTAGGTATGTGCAAGCATACTTTTCTGGAATTAGAACTTTCTGGAACACTCTGGAGTGTTTTATTCCTCTTAAGGCCATGTGAATCTTCCCATTCCTGTCAATATTTACATTTTTTTTCTGGAAGTTAATTGTTTGAACTAGAAGTAGGTTTTGGAGATTTTATTTGGACTACACAAGTTCATTTCAGGCCTGGAATGGCTGGATCACTCTGATCCCAAAATGATCCCAAAACAATTGGTTCTGTATCGCCTTAAATATGCTATGAGAAAAAATAGTGTAGTGGTTAAAGATGAAGAAATAAGTATTGGGAAACTTGAATTCTAATCCTTCCTTAAGCATTAAGCCAGCCGAGTGTCTTTGGACCAGTCACTTGCAAATGTTGCCAAGGAAACTGCATGAACTTGTCCATATAGTCATCAGGACTCAGGACTGCTGGGGTCAAAGGACCGTTAATATACAGCAGGTATTTGTTGTTGTTGTTAGTTGCAAAGTTGTGTCCAACCTATCGCAACCCCATGGACAATGTTCCTCCAGGCCTTCCTGTCCTCTACCATCCTCTGGAGTACATTTAAGCTCACGCCTACTGCTTCAGTGACTCCATCCAGCCACCTCGTTCTCTGTCGTCCCCTTCTTCTCTTGCCCCCAAACTTTCCCATCATTAGGCTCTTCTCCAGTGAGTCCTTCCTTCTCATTAGATGGCCAAAGTATTTGAGTTTCATCTTCAGGATCTGGCCTTCTAAAGAGCAGTCAGGGTTGATTTCCTCCAGGACTGACTGGTTTGATCACCTTGCAGTCCAAGGGACTCGCAGGAGTCTTCTCCAGCACCAGGTATACTATGCAAATATCACGCCAATAAAGGACTAAATGATGAAAACAAACTAGATATAATTGTGGAGAGATATTCATTCCCACCATAAAATCTTCAAGAAGCCACTGAGCAACAATAGCAACAAAAAAGCCCACAAACCCTACAATATCCAGCCAAGTAACTTCATGCACATAACACCCTCTGTGAGTATGTATGTTGTTTTAAAAATTTTTAAAGTTCTTTGACTTCTTTTTTATTGTTTCTATCCAAAATCTTGAAGGAATAGGCAGCATACAAATAAAACAAAAAGTAAATTATGAAATGGCATGATCATCACTGTTTTAGATATTTATCCAGCTATGTGAAGATCTATTAGTAAGATCAGATTACCGCTCTCAGGTCTAGTTTTAGATCTGGAAACAAGGAATCTTCTCTAAATCATAATCCATTTGTGTGACTCACCTTGAAAAGTGCTTTCCATTTTTCACATCTTATCCTATACTTGAAATTCATCAGATGTTCAGCTAGACAAAATTACTCCATTTCAAGAATTTAAAGCAAGTTGTCAAACAACTTTGATCTTAAATCTCTTAAATATATGAATGCTGTTGGTATTTGTATAATGTTATTCTATGAGTAAATGGGCTTGTGGTCAAGCTACCTTCTCAGTGAGTTTTACACTTCCAGACTTGTAAAAAGGTGTTTTTTTTTTCTGCTAAGGTTGCAAGGAATTTTGAGGATGGGAGCCATCATTTCTCTTTTAAAGTTTTAAGACCTATCCATACAGATATGAGTCCATATATGTATGATAAATCTATAAATATTCTAGCATTATTACACAATTAGTTCTGAGTAAGTACATCATTGTGGATTTTCTTGTTTTTTATTGCACTTTCAGGAATGTTTATGTATCAGAGATACATACACATTTACCTAATGTTTGCTATAATCATTTACTAAATGAACATTTACTTACTAAACATTTACTTAATGATTGCTATTAGAAAATAAAATAAAACTAATTATAGTTTTCATATAGAGGTAGTGCTCAACTTAGAATCCTAACTGAGCCTACAACTTTGATTACAGGTTGTGACAGTTATAAAGCGAGTCACTATGACCTTTTATATCTTTTTTTGCAACAGTTGTTAAGCAAACCCTGTGGCTCTTAAGCAAATCCATTGTTTGCTATGGGGTAATTTTTGATGGAAACTGGAAGTAAAGACCAATTTCTGGCAAAAATGTCATAAATCACAGCCATGTCATATGACTGTGGGTACCACAAACAATCGTAAACAGAGGTCAGTTGCTGAAAGTATCATGCGTGATCATGCAACCATGGAGGGGGCCTATTATCAGAGCTTCAAATCCAGGTTGGAAGTAGCTTTTGTGGGGTCCATCATAACTTCAAACAGCCACTAATTGATCAGTCATAAGTGAAGGACTACCTGTAGCTGACAGGTGGCATTCTATGTATTTTTTAAAAAGTTGTCAAACAACAACTAAAAAAAATGTTGCTTTCATATTGTTCACTCAATATCAATCACTCAAATAAACCTGATACTTGCCACTTAGTAGTACTATTAAGTACTACTACTGCCACTAAGTGCTACTACTTAGTAGTATAGTGAAAGAGTGGCACAATTAATTATCAAGTTGCATATAAACATGCCCTCTTCAGCCTTCACATAGAAACTGAAAGCACTGCCAGAGAAACCAGCTGCACACTAAGCCAAGTTACACGCATAGCTGTTTTCTTTCTTAAGCTTTCCTTTCAAATCTAAAGTATAATGTACATAACATACTAAATTATTTCATGGCATATATCAATGTTAATATGAATGCTAGCTGACACCATTTCTACAATTAAGATCTATTTTATAAATTGAAAAGAAGAAAGTTGCCTGCAAGTGCACATACACCATGGTTGTATAGTATAGCCTTTATTGTCATTGTACACCATGTATACAACGAAATTGATTGCCCAAAGGCCAGTGATAATTTACATTATCCGAGCAGCTGGCAGCAGCTGGTTGACCTTGTTTGGACTCAGCAGCTAATCAGAGTCAAACCAGGCTCATATTTGCATGGGACACTCTCAGGCCTATAGTCTGAAAAGTCAAGAAGAAAAAAAAAACATCACAGAAGAAAGTAATCATAACAGAGTTGGAAGGGATCTTAGAGGTCATCTAGTCCAACCCCCTGCTCACGCAGGAGACCTGTACTAGGTATTCGAACCGCCGAATTGCCGATCTTTCTGATCAACAAACTCAGTGTCTTAGCCACTTGAGCCACCTAGTCAGTGTAATCAGATATACCAAGTCTTCATTTGCTACCAAGAAAACTGTATGACTGTCTTTGTCATCACCGGGAATTGATCTCAAGTTATGGGCATTTTTTCTAGAGGTTCTTTTTTTAAAAAAATAAATAAATAAATAAATCTCACACTTTATGAGTCATTTGATGCATTTCTGCAGTAACGCAGTTCAGACCACCGACAGCCAATATTTTATCAGCTACAGCATGTACTCTGATTTGGAGCAGTTTATAATGGCATCCATTAATTCATATTCATATTTAATGCAGTCATCTGCTTGCTATGGTGTAAATGTAGTATCTGTCATATGATGAATGGGCATTCTTCAAGCACTCTTCTTAACCATTATATATTCTCACACTAAAAAGGGAAGTTACTTTTTATAGCATAAAAAAAAAACCTTAATGCCCTTTGTTCCCCAGTTTCACTTCCTAGTAGTCTTTGAAACAAATGTTATCTTATTAGACAACAATGCTTGAAATGTGAGACAATGCTTCAGATGTGGATCTAATCAGTTATCCATCTCCTTCCTAGAAACTATAGTCCAATGGGGAGTCTGTTCAATATAGATGCAGAGGAAGGCGCAATCATCGAGTTGACAGGAACACATTTTTCAAAATGTCTTTTCTCTTCTTATTCAACTGTCAAGGAGAACAAACACATTGTCCAATGAAGATTATAAATGAGCATGTGTCCAGCATTTGCATATCTCTGTGTGTAAGCAACACATGGACATTCTGGATTCTGGAGTTCTGGAAAAAAGAAGTCCTAACACTTAGAAGTAATTCCCTTAATAAAGCTGATATTCTTAATTATAAATATTTAGAACAAGGGAATAATAGCAGAAAGATATTGAACAAGAATATGGCATAATATATAGCAGAAAATGAATTTGTTGTCTTCAGAAACTGAAGAAACAGTGATTGTCATTTGACAATTTTTAGTTAATATAAGTGCAAAAGAAAATTCCCTGAAATGGAATGTAGTATATACACACTCTCACAAAGACGACAAAACTTTTTGAAATATAGCAACCATTCAATATTTAGAGCAAAGGTGTCCAACCTTGGCAACTGTTAAGATTTGTGGACTGTGAACTCCCAGAATTCTCCAGCCAGCTGTGTTGATTTAGAGTTTCAAAAGTTGCAACAATGGCCTTGAATTAAGCCTTGCATTCATATATAGATGGCAAAAAAGTTGAGTTAACAGGTTGTGACCTAGTAAGAGCTTTGCATTTTGAACCAAATGCAGAGAGGATAAAACATTATTCGACTGTAGAGCACAGCCTTTCCTTTGCAAAACCCAATATTGTCAGCAGACTAGACTATTTTAAAAATGAAGCTGTTTTGTTCTCAGTTGCAAATAAAACTGATATGGCCCAGAATCACTCAGAGTTGGCAACATGCACATTTAATAAATTATCTCTTTTATTCATTAAACATGAAACTCAGTCAACTGAACATTTAAAAATGTGTCATCAATACCATTGCCTGGTGCTAATGGTTGATACAGGTTGCTGCCAGCGTCCTAGGTATCAACCAAGTATCTTCTTAAAATATATGATGTTCCAAGTAGCAGTTTTTTGCAGTTCTACTGGTGTTATTGTAGGAAGCTGCAACTTCTTGATGTGTTTTGTAAAATTCTTGGACATGGTACAAGTGCCCCGATGACAATGGGTATTATGATTACATGTTTCTTCCATAGCCTTGTAGTTTCGATGGCCAGGTTGCAATATTTCGTGATTTTTTCCAGTTCTTTTTCTTCAACTCTGGCATCTCCTGGTACAGCGATATCAATAAACTTCTGCCCTGGTGATGTCTGGCGTGTTGTGTTCCAAATGATGATCCGTCTGTATTCGAAAGTTCCACAAGATCTTCACCTTCTAATTTTCGGTAACTTTTTCCACTTTGTGCTCCCATGACTTACAGGTAAGTCATATTTTTTTACATAATGACCAGTGGACCACGCCATATTTAAATTCATTTTTCTTCATTTTGCATTTTTTAGTACCATTTTGTCAATGAGCAGCTGATCTTTTGTTCCTCTTGATTTTTTATAATTTCCTTTTTGTTCTACTGGATACAAACTATTTTCTATCAGATGATTGAATACTGAATTTGCCAGTATTCTTGTAAAAAGTTTGAACGTTGTTGGCAGACAAATAATGGGGCAATAGTTGCTTGGTTCTGTGCCCTTTTCTGGTTCTTTCATTATCAAGTATGTTCGGCCAGTTGTTAACCATTCTTCGCTTGTTGCATTTTGAAGCATTTTATCAAATTGAATGGCCATGCAATGATGAAGGCTGGTCAGGTGTTTTAGCCAGTATCCATGCAGTTCGTCCAGGCCAGGTGCACTCCAGTTCTTGACCTTCTTTGCTTGTTTTACAACCATGTCAATTGTTATTATAATATTTTCCATTTTGTTTTGTATTGTTTGTTGTTGAATATCTTTGATCCAGAAGGCAGTTTTGTTGTATTCCACTGCGGTTTCCCACAATTCTTTCCAAAAGTTCAAAGCTTTTATTTATTATTTATGTATATTATTATTATTATTATTATTATTATTATTATTATTATTATTTAATCTTTAGTGAGATTCACAGCCTTTGAGGCTGGTTAATAGCTCAGCAGCTCGAGTCCTAACCAAGGACTTAGGAACTGTTAAGGTATCATCAGAGGATGTAAGCTGTTCCGAGTAAGTTGGTTTTTTGTAGTGTCAAAATGTTCAAGTCCGGCAAATTTAGAATTTCTAAATAGCGGGGTAGCCCTTTGGGTATTGCTCCAAGGGCTCCAATTACAACAACAACAACAATAATAATAATAATAATAATAATAATAATAATAATAATAATAATAATAATAATAATAATAATAATTATTATTATTAGTGTATTAATTATCCTGAGAAAGTAACATTAGGAAAACATGAATCCAAAATCTCAACCTTTCTTTACATATGTTCCTTTATTCTTTGATGCTATCAAAAAACATGAGCTGTTTTTGTTAAATGGTGGTACGTTTTCAACCTGCTCAGAACCATGAGGAAACATTCTCCACCCCATCTATTCACCTAAGAAAAAAAATGAAGCTTTGCCTAGAAAAGGCTGGGTTACAGATCTTTATAAATAGCCTCCTCCTTTTCCTCTTCTTCGTGCAGAGAGCAACAACTAGCTGAACTAGAAAAGGCTTTATAAGATTTAATTCATTCAATTTAAGTACCACCTGACTCTAGAATGACTCTGGGCAGCTCATAATATAACAAAAAGAATAAAACACAATAAAATTCAAAACAAAAACAGAGCCAACAAAGATATAGGATAAGAACAAAATAGAGAACAAGATGTAGAATACAGTCAACAATGCCAAGATATGTTTGCTGCTAACTGCACAAAATAAAAGTGGATAGCAGTACATAATGTGGGGAACATGTTGTTGTTAGTTGCAAAGTCATGTCTGACCCATTGCGACCCCATGGACAATGTTCCTCCAGGACTTCCTGTCCTCTACCATCCCCCGGACAACATTTAAGTTCATGCTGACTGCTTCAGTGACTCCATCCAGCCACCTCATTCTCTGTCGTCCCCTTCTTCTTTTCCCCTCAATCTTTCTCAGCATTAGGCTCTTCTCCAGTGAGTTCTTCCTTCTCATTAGGTGGCCAAAGTATTTGAGTGGGGAACATAGACCTTGAGAAAAGAGATTCTAGTTCCTGGTGCTGCTATTGTTGTTGTTGCCACCTCTTCCCCAGGTCCCTCACACATCAATTGAGTGATCATGTTGTCTAGATATCATGAAGACTACCATAATGATGCAGTGGTTAGAATGCAGCATTTGCAGGCTAACTCTGCCCATTGCCAGTTGTTCGATCCTGACCAGCTCAAACTTGACTCTGCCTTCCATCCTTCCAAAGTCGGTAAAATGAGGACCCACATTGTTGGGGACAATATACTGACACTGTAAACTGCTTAGAAAATGATGTAAAGCACTATGAACTGATATATAAGTCTAAGTGCTATTGCTATTGCTATTAAAAAAAGCCACTCTTAGTAAAGTATTTCACTCTTAGTAAAATCTAAACATTCTTAAAGCAATAAACCAATGAAACTAAGAATCAGCAAACAATTATCATTCAAAAGCTTTGCTTAAAACAGCAAAGATGTTTTAATCAGACTCTAAAAAAAAAAAGAAGTAAAGGTACCTCTTAGAATCCCATGGTAAATTTACAATGCAAATAGGAAGATCTGAGCAGGAAACAATTGGCAGACTTAGGCTAGGGTTAGACTTCTGCGTCATTGCATGTCAGAGAATGTATGTCTGTCATTCAAAGACAGTTGCATAGCTGTTGCATTTATACTTCTGTGAATCTAACCTTCTGGCTAGGGACCGTTAAAACAACAAAGTACAGAGACGTAGAAGATTGTAGGAAATGGAAGTCAGCGAGGAGGACAATTTTTTTGTGAAAACAAGTGGCAAAACAAACCAGAATTATATGTCCTCTGGGTCCAGGGTCTCTGCTCTTTGTTTTCATTTTATTTTTTAGCCTGACAAACGTTTCTTGCAGTTGCTTCCAGTTTTCTTTGCATCTGTCTGGGTCTTCCTCCAAAATCCTTCCAATTTCCCTCCATGAATCGTCTATTATCTTTTGGTTTTTGTAATATTTATCCATTACATCGTACATATGTTTATATCTCCTCACTTTGTCAGCAAGTCTCTCTTCTAGCTACTCCATTTTGTCATTTGGATGTGCCTTGCCTTCCAACCACCTCCCAACATAAAGTCAGATCAACCTATCACCATGCAAGACGTGCCATCTCCACATAATGTGTAGCTGAGATTTGGGAGGTGTGCACATCTGCCACCTACACTTACCCATCAACCCCTTTGCAGTGTAAGTATGCATTGATGCCTATGCATGGTTGTGGAGCAATTTAAATCAAGCTTAAGCCAGAAAAGTAAAAGATTTCCCTCTGCCTGTTTTTCAAAAGTGAGTTATCCCTTTCCTAAAAACAGCTTACCCAATAGCCAACATTCATTGGGAATACTTAATGAAAACCCTCCTTAGAAATTCTTAAGAGCAGTGATGGCTAACCTTTTTGCCGTCGCGTGCCAAAAGTGTGGGGAGCACGTGGGTGAGAGCGCTCGTGTGCCCACACCCATAATTCAATGCCCCCCCGCGCATGCACGCACGACCACCCCCCACTTTTGGCACGTGACATCAAAAAGGTTAGCGGTGGGCCCAGTAGGCCTGTTTTTTGGCCTCCCCAGGCTCCAGAGGCTTTCTTGGAGCCTGGGGAGGGCAAAAACGGCCTTTCCCACCTCCCCGGAGGCCAGAAACGGCCCATTTCCCAACTTCTGGTGGGACTGGAAGGCCCGAAAATCAGCTGGTCGGCGCGCGGATGCGTGGAGCTCAGCTAATGCAACGCTCGTGTGCCCACAGATATGGCATGCCATAGGTTCGCCATCATGGTCTTAGAGGATAAGAGCCATGGTGGCACAGTGGTTAGAATGCAGTATTGCAAGCTAACTCTACTCATATTGCCAGGAATTCGATTCCTTCGATCCTGATTGGCTCAAAGTTGACTCAGCCTTTCATCCTTCAGAGGTCAGTAAAACGAGGACCCAGATTGTTGTGGGGGGCAGTATGCTGACTCTGTAAACCTCTTACAGAGAGCTGTGAAGCACAATGAAGTGGTATATAAGTCTATTGCTATAAGGCAATCCTAGAATACCAGCCACTATATGCATGACTAAGAATTCTGGGAATTTAAATCCTTACACCAATTTGGAGAAGACTACCATTCCTTTCAGTTGGGCCCAAAAAGAGATCAGGAGTTTGTGTGTTTTCATCATGTGAAATGTGTTCCACACAACACAGATGTATAAACCCATCTGAATCATTTGAGTTCTGTAATCAACTGTAATAGCAAATGTGCATAAACAATACAGTATACAGTAAACCTGTGGTGGCATTTAACCAGTTTGGGTGAACTGGTAGTGATGACCTCCCGGTGGGCCTGCCCACCTGCCCTGGTGCTATGCTGTCCTATTTAGCTAATTTTCTAAGCCGCGTGCATGCATGCAAGCCACGTGTGCGAGCAAAACTGCACGTGTGCAAGCAGCACATGTGCGCTCAAGTTTTGGTGCACGGCAAACCGATGGTAAAATTATGTGAAACCCATCTCTGTAGTAAACCCATAACTTGCCCGAAAATACAGGTACCCCTGAGGTGTAATCCTATCTAATCTGAAACTAAACTAAAGGAGATGCAGGAGGCAAGTTGTCCAAATAATGCATATTAAATGCATATTAAATAGTTAAATGCATATTAAATAGTTTGCAAGGCAGTTTTTCCACACACTGATATATTCCTAAATTAAATGCCAGTTAAAATTCAGCTTTAGGGAATAAAATTTGACTTACATTCATCTAACAGTCAAAACCTCAATATAGAAACATACACTTTATCTGTACACTATCCTCTTTCAAAATATATAGATTGCATTATCATACACATTAGAAAGATCTATTGATACAATATTAAATCACCATCAAGTAAACAATAAAAAATAAGCTTCATTAAAATAAAATGCAAATGCATGCAGCAGTGGTGGGTTTCAAAAATTTTTACTACCAGTTCTGTGGGTATGGCTTGGTGGGCGTGGCTTGGTGGCATGGCAGGGGAAGGATACTGTAAAATCTCCATTCCCACCCCTATCCAGGGGAAGGTTACTGCAAAGTCCCCATTTCCTCCCAATCAGCTGGGATTTGGGAGGCAGAGAATAGAATTTTTACTACCGGTTCTCTGAACTACTCAAAATTTCCGCTACCGATTCTCCAGAACTGGTCAGAACCTGCTGAAACACACCTCTGGCATGCAGCAAAATATTTGATCATGGGTGTAAACATGTAAGTGAAAGCTGTAGTTGCTGACAGAAATTCGTGGAAATTTATCAAACCTTTTAAAAACTGGAATACTATAGTATCTTTATCCATATCACATTTGTGGCTTATACAACAGTTTTAGAATTGTCTTATTCCTTATAATCTATGAAATTAATATTTTATGAGCAATTACATGTACAATGCTGTTGAATACTAATGGATTAGATTAGTGATTATTTCTTTGTGTAACTGTGTACCTAATTCAAAGTAAACAAATCCTCTTTATCAGCAGCCAAACTTAATTTTGACTTTTGAGCTGAATCTGAATCTTTTGTATTCAGGTTTATGAATAAGTCAAATTATTATCTCACTATCCTACTTATTTTACCTATCTCATGCGGAGTACTTAATTATATGCTAGTCAATATTCTTATATGACATCACTGCCCCCTTGTGTTAAAATAAATACAATTCGGTTTTAGCTGAAATTTAAAAACATGCTTCACAACCAGGGTTTGTTTGTTTTTTCAACTCTATTTATAATGATTTTAAAAGATCCTCTGTTAGAGTAAAAATTAAATGAGAAATTCTTCTAAGATAAATAATTTAACCTAAAAATTATCTTTTACTAGTTGTTGGGGGGAGCCAATTTTTGTACAATGTACAACGTCTAAAAATATTCCTAATTAGAAAAAAAAAGAAAACAAGGTACTATTTTAAAGAGGTTTTTAATTTTTAGAGAAAAGAATTGAAGAAAAAAAAAGAAATTAAACATCAGGTGAACCAAAATCATCTTTCTTCTCTTAATGTTCTTTGATTTTAATCAGGAAAAATTTACCGTATTTTCCGGCGTATAAGACGACTTTTTAACACATGAAAATCTTCTCAAAAGTTGGGGGTCGTCTTATACGCCGGGTGTCGTTCTCCTGTAACCAGGCAGACCAGCCCAAAAGACTCTAACGAGCCTTAAATGGCTCTGGCGATCGAAGCTCTGACGATCCCAGCTTTGCCTGCTAATCAGGCAACTCAGCTGGGATGCCAGAGCCATGTTAAAGGAAAAAACTTTTTTCCTTTTACGTGACTCTGCAAGCTCTGACGATCCCAGCTGCGTTGCCTGCTAATCAGGCAACTCAGCTGGGATCGCCAGAGCCCAGAGTCCTGTAAAAAGAAAAAAGTTTTCCCCCCTCCAGCTTGCTTACCTTAGCTGCTAATCGCAACGCTTGCCTTGCTTCGCTTGCCTGAATCCATTCCATCAGCAAGCCACTCTCTGCCTGCAATCATGCAGGCAGGAGTTGTGGACTTCAACTCCCAGAATTCCTCAGCCAGTAAAAACAAAGCTGGCTGAGGAATTCTGGGAGTTGAAGTCTACAAGTCTTAAAGTTGCCAAGGTTGGAGACCCCTGTTCTATTGGGTAAGTTTTTTTCCCCTTTGGGAGCTTTAAAAAAATAGTTAATTGGGGTTTTTTTAGTTGTTCTTTTTTAGACCTAGCCATTTAAAGTTTAGGAAGTTTTAAATTTAGTTTTCATATAAAAATAAAAATAAAATAATATTTGTGCAGCTTTCTGAGATGTGATGTGTTTCTGTAGTGTTTCACTCTAACTACACAAACACACAAAATCTCACAAAGCTGTATGTGGAATTTTGTGTGTGTAAAGTGTGAAGGTTGATTTTTTTGGGCTTTTTGTGGCTGTGTGAGGTTCCTGCTTGTTGCAGGGGCCATTTTGGGTCTAGCACAGCTGCTTTTACATTGTGTTGAGGCAGTTGATGTTTTTTAATTTTTATTTGGTGTGTGTTGGAAGAGGGGTAGTCTTATATGGCGAGTATAGCCCAAACCCTATATTTTAACAGGAAAAGTTGGGGGTCGTCTTATACGCCCAGTCGTCTTATACGCCGGAAAATACGGTACTGTCACTGAACAGAAAAATCATAGTCAGTTTGAGCTGTAATTTTGTCCATCTACCTCTTCTCTTTTATTCTCTTTTTTCTCAGCATTAGATCTTCTCATTGTAACTGGTCATAATTTCATTTTGGAAGTGTTTTTAATGATACATTTCCTCCTTCCCTTTTTTCTTTTTTGCTATCATGGTATTTTCAGGAATGTTCTCCATTACAAATACATCAATAGATTTTCTATCCTGCTCTTTAAACTCCAACTCCACATACAGTACGTACTTTCTTTCTCTCTTTCTCTCTCTCACACACATGCACAAACCCATTACCAGCATGATTCTGAAATATGACTATCAGCATGACATATGACTATCTTTTCTAATGACTTTATTGCTAACTTATCAAATTCTAGTCTGTAATTTTTTTCTGGATTGCTGGTTACTTTACTATGTAAAGTTGTTCCTAAAAGGCAAAATCTATTTATTATATGTATTCTTATATGTATATGTATTATGTATTCAATTGTATGTATTCAATTGTAATCCAATTGTTTGAAGACTGCCAGGACAGATCCCTACAGTTTTCTTGGCAGTTTTTCAAAGTTGTTTGCCATTGCCTGCTTTCCAGGGCAGAGAGGGAGTAACTGGCTAAAGATCACCCAGTTGCCTTCATGTCCAAGGCAGCACTAGAACTCACAGTCTCCCAGGTTTTACCCTGATACCTTAACCACAGGATACACACATACACATTCTTCTACTACAGGTAGTCCTTGACTTACAACAGTACATTTAGAGTCAAAGTTACAACGGCACTGAAAAAAGTTATTTACGCCTGTTTTTCACAGTCATGACTTTTGCAACATCCCCATGATCATATGATCAAAATTCAGATGCTTGACAACTGGTTCATATTTACTGTATGACCTTTGCTGTGTCCCAAAGTTACATGTTCACCTTTTGTGACCTTCTGACAAGCAAACTTAATGGGGAAGCCAAATTCACTAACATAAATTACTAACTTATCAAGTGCAGTGATTCACTTAACAACTGTGGCAAGAAAGGTCATAAAATGGGGCAAAACTCACTTAACAAATGTCTCACTTAAAAACAGAAATTTTTTGGGCTCAGTTATAATCATACGTTGAGACTATCTGTATGTACACATCAATATGTATAAAGTTTTCATACAACAGTTTCAATAAAGGAAAACAAGTATTTCCTTCTAAATGTCCATACACAACATATATTAAAAATAACACCAGGCCTTCAACCTAGTAATTGTGACCAGAACAATAATTATTTTAATAAAGAGCTAACTCCATTGCAACAGATGTTGTGGGAAAAACTGCTTATCAATAAGCAGTTGATTAATTTTGATATGGGAAAGAGTGGTTGAGATTTCTGAAATGAAAAACAGATGGTTTCCAGATAATGACTAAATCACCAAAGCTTTGTTACCCTTCACTGACTCTTCTTGTTGCACTGCAATTAAGGCCTGCCTAGCTACTTATGGGCAAGGCAGTAACAGCTCTTTGTAATGATTGGCTCATTCCTGTCAGTTCAGGGAGGAATTCCAAATGAAAAAGTCATTCTGAGAAACACTCCGTAAATTGCCTGACCCGGATATGCAAACTCAATTCCATAAAGTATTCATGGACTAGAGCAATCCAACCTTAACAAACCTGTACATCTGAAGACTCCTTTAACCTTTGAATTTTATACTATTACATAAAAGCCTACGATGAACACCTTTAAAACCAGTTAGATCATGTGCAGTCAAGTGACTCTATAACTTTGGAAATTGGGCAAATTGGTGCACAACTGAAATTTCTTTCTTACCGTGTTTCCCCAAAAATAAGACACTGTCTTATATTTTTTTGAACCCTGAAATAAGCGCTTGGCCTTATTGTCATGCACTCGATTGGGCTTATTATCAGGGGATGTCTTATTTTGGGGGAAACAGGATAGTTATCACATGGAGTCTGGATTTTTACAGCATTGAAGCAAGGAAGCCCACTAACTCCCTACAATATAAGGTTAGCCCTTTACTATATGCATGTGGTTTCTTAAATCACAGAACGCTAAATAGAATTTAAGTCGCTGTTCGGCCTGCCTTGGGAGCATGGTTGTGCCTAGGCTAGTATGCCTGTTAAGCTAACAGAAGTTGCATACACCCCATTGCTAAGACAATGTGGCTTGTTTGGCTGGGATTTAGCCTGATGTTTGAACACAATCTATCCTGGTTTAGCCAACAAGTTGTGGTTAAAATTGTGACAATGTCTGAATCCAGTCCTCCCATTCCTTGTCTCTCTCTGTATGGATGCACTTTTGGAAAAATACCCCTGGAGAAACATGCTCAAAACATCTTAAATATTTTTTTTGAATTCTAACTTTAAATCTGAGCTTACATTTAAACAAAATGGGATTGTTGAGCAAATTACCAATTGGTTACTAGTGCTGATCATCTGTCAGAGGAACAAAATCCATAGCCCAAATATGTTCCATGTGTTGTGAAGAGTATTCACAGGGTGAGTGAGGAAAAAGGCATAGGGCAGCAAGCAAAGTCCTGTTGAGCTAGCAGAAGTCGACTTGCATAACACTGCATATAGTTCTCACTTGCTAACATAATAAATGTAGTACTCTAAGCCAAATGCTATGTACATCACAGCCAAAAGCCATTTCTCTCTTAACATAAAAGCCAAATCCACTGACTACAGCAATATAACTCAAATAAATAAATACAAAACGATGTGCTTCTTCTTATCTCTCCTCCAAAACTTTTTGTGACGTCCAAAATAAGCTAATATTTCAGGACAAAGAACAAAGACAGCTGCTTCTTACATTTTGATTAGATGAGCCCAGCACTTCTGAATAAGAAAGCACTTGGATTCTACTTTAATTACCACCAATAAAAATATACTGCTATTTAGAAAACATAAAGCATAATATTAATTTACACTGGGAAAGAAGCAGCGTGTTTACTATTTAAAGGAAGTGGAACATCTGCATTTAAATGTTACTGCAAAGTATGTATGTGATGCGTTCATCACATATATAACAAGGAAACATAGGAGTTGTCAATCTTATTTTAAGTTTTCTCTCTGGTAATGCTATATTTCAAACTAGGGCATATAAAACCTTTGCCAGACCTATATTTGAATACTGTTTACCTGCCTGGAATCCTCACTGTATTTCAGACATCAATACATTAGAGAGGGTCCAGAGATATTTTACTAGAAGAATACTCAAATCTTCTGCTCGAAATAAAATTCCCTATACCATCAGGCTTGAAATTTTAGGTCTGATAGCCTCAAACTAGGCCGTCTACATTCTGACCTATGCTCAGTTCATAAGATTTTTTACCAAAAAGTCCTACCTGTAAATGAGTACTTTAATTTCAACCGTAATAATACAAGGGCTATCAATAGATTCAAACTCAATGTAATTCGCTCTAATCTTGATTGTCGTAAATATGACTTCTGCAATAGAGTAGTAAATGTCTGGAACACTACCTGATCCTGTTGCTAAATCTCACTAATCCCCATACCTTTTACCTTAAACTGTCTACCGTGGACCTTTCATGTTTCTTAAGAGATCCCTAAGAGGGCGTGCATAAGCGCACTAGCGTGCCTACCATCCCTGTCCTACTGTCCCCATTTATATGTAATTATTCTATGTGTTTATAGCTATGTTTTGCCTATTTATATCCTTTTATTTGTGGCAATTTTTTTTCATGTGTCCATGTCTAAGTCTATACTGTTATTTGTTTTCTTGTACTTGTTGATGAATGAATGAATGAATGAATGAATGAATGAATGAATGAAATTCATTTACTTTTTAAAGGTGCTTTGTGAATTCAGAAAATAGCATTTATAAAAATTTGATATTTGGGGTGCTGATACAACAATATCAGTACCAGTATTGATTCTAGACTAATTAATTAATAAAATGAACTTTATGACAGGGTAGCATGTCTTGCCTATAAAGTTGCCAAGAGTCGGACACAACTAAATGATTAAAACAAGAACAACTGTATGATAAAGTTTCAGATATAGTTCCTAACGTGCATCACATTTTGGGTTTCTATTTATGAGGATGTCCTCATTCACATTTCAGCAGCTACTCTTTTAAAGGTCTCTTTTACTCTATTCAATTTTGGATACACTTTCCCACCTTTTATATTTATGTATATGTTTCTATAGTCCCCTGCCTTTCTTCCTTTTCCATAAATGAAGTAATTTTCCTCATATCAATTCCATCACAGATTTAAAAAGGACACATAAAGGCACAAAAGTGACTTTATCAAACTAATATACAGTATGTGATTAGCCTTGCAAGAGCATTGTCTAAAATGATGGATGAAATATCATCATTCAGCCAAAATACAACCAAATCAAAGAGGATAAAATTAAACCTGCCCTTAAAGCATTTGAACATATGATGGGGGAGTGTGTCACTTCCTCCTGCGTGATCTTTGGCTGGGTGCCTGCCTGCTTCATACTTGCAAATCCTTATGGCCAATGAATGATAAAGTTGTCTGTGTTCAAATCACAATTTCAATGTTGTTAGTTGCAATGTAAACAGAGTACTGGGGACAGCAGGTCAGTCATTATATCTGACCACTTGAAAGTGAATAAGCCATATTTGCTCAGACTTTACAAGACCTTTAGAAATAAGAGAGGAAGATAAAAGCAAGAATCATTTACAATATGAGCTATCCAGTCAGTGCAAACAAGGATCCCAGTACATAGATAAGTACAAATGTTTGCTCTGAGCACCATGTACTTTTTAAATTCAGGCACTGTCTCAAAATAACAGATGTGACAGACAGCCTGCTGATTCTTAAATAGCAATAAATGTTGAAAAAGATAACAATAATGCATTCTATGCCACTCCTTTCAAATAAATGTAAGCAACTTACAAGTCCTATAGCAGGGGTGAAATTCAGCCGGTTCTGGAGAACCAGTAGCGGAAATTTTGAGTAGTTCGGAGAACTGGCAAATACCACCTCTGGCTGGCCCCAGAGTGGGATGAGAATGGAGATTTTGCAGTATTCTTCCCCTGTCATGCCCACCAAGCCATGCCCACCAAGTCACACCATGCCCACCAAGCCACGCCCACAGAACCGGTAGTAAAAAAAATTGAATTTCACCATTGTCCTATACTGTATCCTCATCATCATATTACATAAGACTAATAAAAGCACATACCCAAGCTGAAAATATAAACACCCACAATAAAATCTTTACTGCACAATGCCTTTAATTCATCCACCCCTTCCAGAGGGAGAGACCTGCTTTCACCTTGGGGATATGTGATGCCTTAAGACAGGGGTGTCAAACTCACGGCCCATGAGCCAGATGCGTCACACGTTGGCCACACCCACGCCCAGTTTAGCGAAGGGGGGGGAAAGTCGCAATACGTCACGTGATGCCATTGTAACACACTGTGAGTTTGACACCCCTGCCTTAAGAGAAAATTCTCACTTTGGAGCATCACAACATCTCATGAGGGATGGAGACTTTTAGCATACAGTACAACTTCTGCACACAAATCTTGGACAAAGTATTCCATTTGTAGAAGGCAGTCCCATAGATAACCAGTCCACAAGCCATACAGGAAATCAATCTATATCCCAAATTTGCTTCATTTGAAAATTTAAAAAATAGCAAAAGGTTACAAAAGAAAGGTAAAAAGATAGCCCCTCTTTGGACAGTTTAGAAATATGAAATATAAATAAATATAAATAAAAAGAAATCCTGGCATTTTCATGGACCCAATCATATTTTGGAGGGGCAACATTGCAGAAATGGGTTACCAGTGATGAATTTTCTGATGTTTTTAAACTCCTCATTCTAGACTACAGCCCTAGGTTTCTCTGATTAATGGCAATACTTAGCTTCTGAACATAGACATGGCCAGTTGGTATACATAAAATAACATACATGTCCTATTAGCTGAAGATGTATCGTTTCTGTAATTAATAATGAGGCTATGAAAAACATACTAAAAAAAATATCTGTGGAAAAATATGAAGAACATTATTTTAGCAAGGGTGTTTAAACTCACATATTTTGTTTTCAAAAAGAAATATCTGTTTTCTGAATTATGAGCCTGAATTATGAGAATAGAGCCTTTGAAAAATTCCCCCGTATAAATAAAGCAAATAAAACCACTCTAATCACAGATTGAAATCTAGCATGACTGGAGAGGTACTCTAAATTATCCTTTACCTGTCTATCGTAACTATTTATAAGATTTATTTTGTGGAAGCATTAAAATATGATTCCCTACTTGCGGTATACCATGGCACATTCCACTCAAGTCACACTGTAACAATCCCCAATAATTCTGGAGGTTTTCAAGAACAGACTGGACAGCCACTTATCTGAAATGATATAAGGTCGCCTGCTTGAGCAGGGGGTTTGACTAGATGACCTCCACGGTCCGTTTCAACTCTTGTTATTCTAAGACTTCTAATTCCAAAATGACATGCCACCATCACGTACCAGTGTTGCAATACAAGATGAAACTATATAAATTGCAGCTTTTATATCATGACATTGTGCCAGGGGTGGATTCTACTTACCTTTACTACTGGTTCTCTTCGTGTGCGCGCTTTGTGCGCGATCGCCTCTTTGGTCGTGCGTTTTGTGCACGATCGCCTCTTTGGTTGTGCGCTTTGCACGTGATCGCCGCGCGCATGCTCGGTTCACTCGGACACCAAACTTGCACTTTGTGCAAGCACGTTGTGAATCTGCCCAGCTGAGGTGCGGCAATCCGTTCTGCCGCACCTCTCAGCTGGGCTTTACCAACATATAAGGTTGGCATAACGCCAGGGTGGGCGGGAGGGCCCAGCTCCCGAAGACAGAGAACCAGTTCGGTGATGTCATATTGTCACCGCTACCGGCTGTCGCAAATCGGGCCGAACCGGGAGGAACCCACCACTGCATTATGCATTTTTTATTATTTGTTCCCTGGCAGATGGCCACATTTTCACTTACACTCAACAAATTAAAACCACAGGAGATATAATCATCATCTTCTTTTAACGACCCCATAATCCCTTGTGGGATGGAGTCTGGGCAACTGAATGGAGATAGCAGAGTGTTTAATGGCCAGATGCCCTTCCTGTCACCAATGCAGAGTTTTGTTCAGCAGATATATTCTCATTGTGCCTCTACCTAGGATTGAACTCACAGCCTCCTGATTATGAGGTGAGAGCTCCACCTCTAGGCCACCGCACCACTCCACCATAGGAGATATAATAGGCCAGGAAAAATGCAAATGGCAAGGAGTACTAAAGTTAGGTGTGTTTTGTGTTTCCTGAAGTTCTAGTACTTACAATATGCGACTAGACTTCAGGCATTTGTGGATTAGTGGGAAAAATTACTTGTTCTTCTTTCCTATTTAAACAAATTCATACATATTTGTATACCTAAAGAACAAATTTCCTTCTTGGGAATTTTTAGAAGAATATTTGCAAGGAGAAATAATGACTTTTAATTCTTATTTATATTGCTTGTTTTCTATACTGGAAAACATTTTCAGCTGCACTGAAAATGAACAATATTTTTTTGGGGGGGGTATCTGGGGGATTATTTGATAGAGAATATTGGATCTCTCTTTGCTTCCCCTGATTTTACTACATGGGGGAAGTGCTAAGAAAAAATGCCTTTGCTTGCACCTTAAAATCTTTGTATGAGAAAGGAACTATGGAGCAGATAAGAGCATTCTAGCAGTGCAATCCCCCCCCCCAATTATTTCTCATATATTTTGCTGAAATATTTTAAGGGGGAAAATCACATTGCTCCTTTAGTTTACTTGCAGAGCAGCAAACATATGTATACCAACCATCTATCTCTGCAATCATTTTTCTGGCAGCTTGCAGCTTTTCTTGGTTCTCGTGCTTTGGTTAAATTCCAAGGAGAAACCTTATACGGAGCACCTCCCATAAAGTGTTAGGTGAGATGGGCAGGATAGAAAAGGGAGGGAAAGAGGGAGGAAGAATTTTCTCAGATTGGGAAGCGTGTTTTGAGTTATGGAAAGTTAAACAATAGAAAACCAGAATACTACCAGTGGCTGTCTCTATCATTTCCACCAATTAATGAAGCTCAAAAATTCCATTAGGAGACATTTGAAATAAATTTTCAAGCATCTGAAAGGAATGGAGAAAAAGAAATGGGTCTTTTGTAAGAGAAATAATCTTGGGAAAAATTGCCAGGCAGATTTGACCATGACATTACAGGAAACATCTTAGTCATTGAGCTGCTCTAGGACAACTCATCCTAGGCTAACTATCTGTCATGTGTATCATTTCTTTTTACCTCCAAAGAAGAAGCAACACTTCCTCGTTGTATATCCCAATGACTCTTATACACAGAAATGTTGGGATAGAAGCGTATGGATATTTGTTTTACTTATTAATGAAATTTATGTGTAGTTTATATGAAATTTCCATGAGATAAATTTGTATCATAAGAAGTATTTTTAATGCCGCACTCTTGTAACGCAACATAGTGAATTGGGGAAATATTTTGGAGCAGAATATAATAACAGAACTTTGTCAAGTGAATTTCATAGATCTAGGTAACAATTGTTGCAACTAGCTGAGGTCAGAAATGAAATACAGACCTATTAGTATAAAAATAAGCCTCTCCTTGATACCACATTCCAAAATCAGGAAAACACACTCACAAATTGCTCCGCATTTGCACCGGTAGTCTTATATTGAATCATGTCATAGATTCTTCTGCTTTCACCTTTCCAAATATGCAGCCCATATGCTTAATAAATACACCCAAGTTTGAAGCAGAGGGACTCTGGAGACCTCTTAAATCGTGACATTTTCACAAGGCCGCTGCCAGTTTACTGTTCCTTATTTTCTCAGATACCCAATGTACTCGCAGTGCCATTGACAAGCTTGAACTGCACAAGTTTATCAATCCTTTCAAACTAAGTGGAAACAGATATTTTAAACACATTCCTTAATCTGACTTATACCAGGCAAGTTTCCTAATGGTGCAGTAGGTAATCAATATTGTTGCCAGTTGATTTATATTGCCTGTCAAGGAGAAGTAATTTTATGCTTTCAGGTGAAACCTGTTTGCAGATACTCTTGACCAAGCACATGCCTCCAATCCACACAGCAGCTCTTGTGCACGCCTTAGTGGTTATGGAATCAGTTTCTTTCATACATGCTCATTTCCAGGCCCATGGGGCATATTAATTTATATGCAGTGCTGCAGTCCAAAATTCAACACCACATTATTCTTACCAGCTGCAGCTGGGCCTATAAAATATTATTCAGGGTGATGCACCTTTTACACAGCATGGATCAAGCTGTACAAAGCTGCATTTGATCTGACTTTGACATATGAACCAGTTCACGCAGGTTGAGCTGATGCTTGGGTTATATATCATGAGATATTTCAGAATATTTACATAAATGTTCTATAAGAAAGCAACTAGTTAATTTTGAAATGCTGGTTTTCAGAAGTTTAGCAGGACACAAATTAGAATTAGCCTTGGTAGTACAGTGGTTTAATGCACCCTGTTATTAACACAGCTGCCTGCAATTTCTGCAGGTTCGAATCTTACCAGGCTCAAGGTTGACTCAGCCTTCCATCCTTTCTAAGGTAGGTTAAATGAGGACCCAGTTTGTGGGGGCAATAAGCTGACTTTGTATAAATATACAAAAGTATGAAGGCTATTGCTTAACGCATTGTAAGCCGCCCTGAGTCTCCGGAGAAGGGTGGCATATAAATCAAATAAAAATAAAAAAATAAAATAAAAAATAAAATTAAATGAAAGAATATTCAGACCAGACCATAAAAAAGCTTTCTAGACCAAGGTCTTTAGAACCATGCTACTGTATTGTTAACTCGATACCTGAAAGACTTCCATCATGTAGAATTTTTTTATCAGTAATCATTTCTGTGTATTATATTGCAAATGTGTAATCTATGCAAGGTGGTCACTTTTCTATTTGTTTACAGATAGATAGATAATTAATTCATTATAATATTTTCAGTGTCTAAGAATAGATTTATGATGTTAATAAGGTCAATCCGAAAGTGTAAGAGAGGGCAGTTTAGTCAAATGCAGCCTAGAGACTTTCATTAAAGTTGAGCAAAATATTCAATGATCACATCTAAGGCAAATTTCTATATGTTTCCCCCTTATTCATTTATTATGATTTGTAATCAATACCATTTTTTTATCTCCCCCAATAGATTAAAGAAATATGTGTTCAACAAAGGATAAAAGCCTTGGCCAAAGGATTTTGAATATTACAAATCTGATGTAAGATGTCAGAAAAGACATAATTTCAGTCTGTTCCAATTTAACTAGTTTGTCCTAGTGAGTCAGCAGCAATGCACTTTCAATATTAATTACATGTCTTCATCAGAAAGCAACACAGATTGTTTTTGTTTTGTCTAATCAAAACATTAGTTTCACTTTAAAAACAATAGCCTAAAGATAATTTGCACAAGTTGTTGGATATGCAAGGATGCAACGATAAAAATCAAGCTTGTTCCATAGGCCTACCTGGGAAAGTCTATACAACCTTGTTCTACAATCATAGTTTATCATCTTCTAACCTGCACTCTAATCAGGGGTTAACGGTATTCAGAATTCTGTGACTTACTGTGAGATGTGAGTTATTGGAGTCAGCAAAGTCTCCCCTTCCAGGTCAAGTTCATCAGCAAAGCTGTTTGTTCTAATGAATGGTCCTGTATGTGGCTCTAAAAATGGAGAGTTCCTTTTAACTGTGGAAGAAAAACACGCAAGTAAAGGTTATCTATATCTAATCACTACAAAACATTTAAAAAGCTGTAAAATATTGAGGAATATAAAGAAAATAATTAAAAGGCAGAATCAAATGTAAGTTTATAATACGAAGAAAATGGTATCCCTGCCTAGGTGCATTCAAAGAAAAGGAGAACATGAGGGTTTTTTAATGGTTGTTTTTGCTCTGGGATTATGGTATAAATGTCTGTCCTTGTAAACTATTTTTTCCCTTTGGCGATATAGAAAGCAGATAGATATAAGAACTCTATGTATTAAACAAAAGCAAAGAAATATAATGAACCTTAAAAGATATATAGTATTTTGCTTCAGCAATTGTGGATATAAGCAAGCTTACCATGTGGAATTTTATGACAAAAATAAAAACATAACACTTTATTAAGTATAAATATTACACTTAAACTAGGGGTTGTTTAATAAATTATATTATTTTATGACAAAAATAAAAGCATAATATTTTATTAAGTATAAATATTACACTTAAACTAGGGGTTGTTTAATAAATATATATTAATAAATTATATAATAAATTGTTTAATAAATTATATTATTGTATATGCCCAGTAACTTGTAATACTTTAGGCACAGACCAGAGGTGGGTTCCAGCAGGTTCTGACCAGTTCTGGAGAACCGGTAGCAAAAGTTTTGAGTAGTTCGGAGAACCGGTAGTAAAAATTCTGATTGACCCCACTCTCATCTATTCTCTGCCTCCCAAGTCCCAGCTGATTGGTAGGAAATGAGGATTTTGCAGTATCCTTCCCCTGGATTGGGGAGGGAATGGAGATTTTACAGTATTCTTCCCCTGCCACGCCCACCAAGCCATGCCATGCTCACCAAGCCACACCCACAGAACCGGTAGTAAAAAAATTTGAAACCCACCACTGGTATAGACACTATGTCTAGGGCTTACAAACTCCTAATCCACTGCCTTAACCACTTGCTGAAACTTTATTACTTGCTGTGACCGATTCCCAATAAACTGATTATAAACAGAGATCCTGGCAATACTGTTATAACCCACACCATCTAGATTATTATCACAACATGATACTACTTAGGGCTTATAAGGGTTTTAATGTGGTCCTGAGCAGAGATAAGCAATATTTTTTTCTATCAAAATATGTACTTTCTCAGAGATAATCTGTCAGAAACACATAGGTTGAAATATGCCATGCATAGAGTAATTTTGACTGTGCAGGGTGATTTCCATGCCAGGGAATCTGTACTAAATATGCCAACCTCCAGGTTCTGAATCAGGCAGGTTAAGAGAATGAAAACAAAGAGTAGCTGAGTTTACCTGGAGAAGTGGGAGATTGTTGCTCTGTAGTAAAGGATGTCCAGGAATGCTGTCGGTCTGAATAAACAGATGAAAAGGACAAGAGGGAGTGGACAGAACAGGGAAACAGAGAAGGAGAAAGTGATCTAGGGCCTCCGTTACGGTATCAAAGTCACAATTAAGAAAACAAGAAAGAAGGTTTTTAAATTATCATTTCAATTAAAACAATGCTAGTAAGACACATGCATCAACTGTGTCATTTGTGTATTATACAAGTGCCAAATAAAAATACACAATCTTGCCTAGCATATTCTAATAAACAGTGCTACAACAATTGTAACAAATATCAGGAACTGCCTTGCTCAAGGTAACCCTGTTCCTCTGTCCAGACATCAAGAGAGATACATGGATCACAGGCCTTTGCAGTAGCTTTCATGTCTGACCCCCACTTGCATTTCATAAGAACTGCTCTGTTCAAGCAGACCTTTGACCTTGGATGACTGAGAGGTGATTGTTTTTTAATGTTTGTAGCATGCTGATATGTTTAGTTGCTTTGTTGTACACCACCCAGAACAGGATTGATTGGGATGGTCTAGAAATGTTAACATTCTAACATTAAAAAATTAAGAGGGGGTGGGGAAAGGCAGTGATAGCATCCAGGGTTCTTCTTACCCTGAACAATTTCATTGTCTCCTTGGTGAGTTTTGGAACATATTAAGGAGCCGTGTAACGGGGTGAGCTCCTGTTACTTGTCCCAGCTTCTGCCAACCTAGCAGTTCGAAAGCACATAAAAAATGCAAGTAGAAAAATAGGGACTGCCTTTGGTGGGAAGGTAACAGCGTTCTGTGCACCTTTACCATTTAGTCGTGCTGGTCACATGACCATGGAGATGTCTTCAAACAGCGCTGGCTCTTCGACTTTGAAACGAAGATGAGCACCACTCCCTAGAGTCGGGAATGACTAGCACATATGTGCGAGGGGAATCTTTACCTTTACCTTTAAGGAGCTGGAAAGGGGAAATGTGACTTTTGCTTCCTTAGAAAATGTTTTTGGTGCAAGAGCACTGGATCCTTATCCACTGAACAAACATACTGAACTGACCTAGCTACTTCTTACAATTATAAGAATGAGAAAGGTACTTATTATGTCATCTTAAAAATAAGCTGTTTTCCTCCTTTAATAGGTGAATTACAATAATAGGAAGATGGCAAGTGTTGCCAATTTTTCTTCCTGCACTTCATGCTAAGTTAAACAGTAGTGAGAATATATAGAAATTATGGCAAGCAATTTTAAGATTCAGAATTCAGCATGCAATAGGTAAAGATAGCTTCCTTAACTTACCAAAATTTTTTAACATGCCTGTTTCTCCTGTATACTTGTAAGAGTTTCAAGAGAACAGGAGACAGGGAGAAGGGAGGAAAAAAGAATAGATGTCAGAAGGAAAGGAGATTTTTGTTCCAAAACTGGAGTCAACATCTTGTCTTTTAAATGTTAGAAATCCCAATTAAAGGTTAGTATCAGTTGTGCCCAGAAAGCAATGAAAGAGAGCTTTAACATGTTTTGACTTGCATAATCTAGTCAGAAATCCAGAATTAGATGCGAATTTATAACCTGACACACATTCAAATGTGCTGTTTTTCATAGATAGTTGTTTTCTACTCCATATTTTTCAAAATTGCAATATAGCTGTACGAACTTGTCAAATGTTTTTAAATAAAAGGGATACAAAATGTCCAGATATGAAAATCTAAAGCAGATGTGTATACACACACACACACACACACATATATATATGCATATACATATAGCACACCAGCACTTTAAAGATGTGATTTTAAAAGTGTTTTCTAAAGTATTTGTTTTAAAATACTTACTTCTAAAACTGAATAAAAAGAATTGAACTATTATTGTATGAATGTATTTTCAGAGTGGAATGGATTGCAGATGTATATTGTAATTTGTTGAATCTAAATACCTAAATGCAAATACCTGAGTGATGAGACCAGATACTATTTTAATAATATTGAGGCAGAAAATTTTAAATCAATTTTCACAAGCTAAAGCTTTTTTTTTAAAGGGATCCTTGTTCAAAAAAACCTCCCAGATATAAATTATATGTTCTATTGCAGATTAATGCTGGGGTTATTAAAACCACAGATCCATAAAACCTTTCAATTTGATATCCTTAGACACAATTATATCTTTATATCATCAGACAGACAGAAAATTGTAAGTCATTGGCATTAGACTGGAAGCAACTGAAAAATATATTCATATGGGTAGTGGCAACCAGTTACAAAAATGCTGAAAATGATACATGACATAACAACATTGAATTACTACATTACTGTAGACCAGTGTTTCTCAATCTTAGCAACTTTAAGATGTGTGGAGTTGAAGTCATTATTACAACTACAATATACATTTTAAGACTCAGATGCTAATAACATGGCTTGATCTGGTTTAAATTGTAACTCCTTATTTTAATGCATGCAAATTGTATTTGAGTGTTTCCAATTTAATGGCCATTTTACTTCTAGTAAACAAATAAAATAACTGAAAGTCTTACCAGAATTTTCATAGGGATCCATATGATAAATATCAGCTTTCCTATCCTCCAACACATGGTCAAATGTGATTTGTGGAACAGGTAAAATCTTATCAGGAGAGGGTGATCCATTATCCTTTTCTGTTTTGGTTTTCTTCTTTTTTACCTAACAAAAACAAGCATTGAAATATTCTTTTAAAAAAACAAACCCCAATCCTTTAATTCATCACTATAGGATAATTTAAAATTAGAAAAAAACTAGAGAAATTACTATGTATGCGAATATTGTTGGGGGCTGGCAATATTCTACCACATAACTCCCAACGACCGGTAAGATCCCACAGAGTTGGTCTCCTCTGGGTCCCGTCAGCTAAACAATGCTTTAGCTGGCGGGCCCGTGGGGGAGGGCCTTCTCTGTGGCTGCCCCAGGTCTCTGGAACCAGTTACCTCCTGAAGTCCAGACCGTCCCCATCCTATTGACCTTCTGAAAAGCAGTGAAGACCTGGCTTTTCCGGCAGACCTGGGGCCATTGATTTCATTCTTGCGATCCGGCAAGATCCGGCCATAAATGGTGTGAATGAGTTTTAATGTTTTTAATGTTTTTAATTTTTGAATGTTTTCTATAATGATTTTAAATGCATTGTGAGCCGCCCTGAGTCTTCAGAGAGAGGTGGCATACAAATTGAATGAATGAATGAATGAATGAATGAATAAATAAATAAATAAATAAATATACTGACTCTGTAAACTGCTTAGAGAGGGCTGTAAAGCACTGTGAAGCGATATATAAGTGCTATTGCTATTATACAATTTAACTTCCATTTTCTTTAAACTAGTGAGATTATAATTATCTCACTATAATTTGAATTTATAATTCAAAAGGCACATGTTTCTGCTTTACAACTGGCATTTATTATCATGGATCTTCACTGCAATTATTCAGAAAACTGGAAGCTTTTTACATTACATGATCACAGTCATTAGTAAAGTCTAAATGAGGTGATGACTTGACTCACTATTCCTTCCTTCCTTCCATCCTTCCTTCCTTCCATCCATCCATCCATTACTATAACAAAATTAAATTGTTTCAGATGTCCTTAATGAGGAATTACTTGTTTACACAGCTCAATATTATTTCCTGAGAATGGCACTGAACTCCTGGATAACTGATGGAAGTTTCAGGAGTTCTACTGTGGAATCATCGATAATCATCTATTGAAGCACATGAAGTGCAGTGTGCAGATGATGAGCCCTTAGGTCCCTTCCGGCTATGATTCTATGATTCTCTGAAGGTAACATACACAGTTTCATAAACATTACCAAAGACCCACAGTGTTTTACAGTTTGGTTCTTTGGTTCCTAGTAGCTATTTTTATTTATTTTGAAGTGCTGTCTTTAAACCATCTCAGAGTATTTAGATACCCAATGCCTCTATCCTGTTTTCATTCTGGAAACATTTTTTTAAAAAAGACGAATATAACCAATTTATCTACATCTTTTTTCAATGGTGAAATCCAAATGTTTTGACTACCGGTTCTGTGGGCGTGGCTTGGTGGGTGTGGTGTGGCTTGGTGGGTGTGGTGTGGCTTGGTGGGCGTGGCAGAAGGATATTGCAAAATCTCCATTCCAACCCCACTCCAGGGGAAGGATACTGCAAAATCCCCATTTGCCAGTTCTCCGAACTATTCAAAATTTCCTCTACCAGTTCTCCAGAACCTGTGAGAACCTGCTGGATTTCACCCCTGATCCTTTTCCCCTAAAAAATTCTAAATGGGAAATATCGATACTAAATTTGAGTTAAAATCACACATAAAAATAAACAGAACAGAATTACCTTATTTGAACAGTTTTTTGGAGGGAAAAAACCCACCTTATGCACAATTCCTCTCTACCTACTTAATTAGAATTCTTTGCCAATACAGGAAGCTTTAAAAAGATATTATTTTCTCCTATCCTTGCCCAAAGTGTGGGGTGGAAGAGACTTCATAAATCATGTAAAAGGTCTCCTAAGTCTGTTGGGACTATGTAATTGTAACTGTAACTGTTAACTATGCATATAGTTAAAAAGTTACCAGATCCATTGCTTTGCATTGCCAGAAAGGCAAAGCTTCTAGAAAGAAACCAAATGAAGCAAAATTTCCTCATATGTCTCTGTATTCCTATGATGTATATTCTACTGAATATATTTCAAGATGCTGGCTCAATTACAAATGTATTTAGGTGGTATTCAGATGTAGATTATACTGTACCTCCATTTACTGGACTCAGGGCACTTCCATGAAGGAATAAACAGCAAAATATTTCAGGAGGAATATTGTATCCCCTTGAGCCATATTCCAAAACATTGTAAAATAACAGTTTGCCATTTGTTACCCTTTTTAAATTCCTCACAGTTTCACTAACTGCATATGGTTGATGCAGATTCTCGTGAAGAAAATCTGAAGAAAATTTGAAGGATAAAATTGTCCCCACCCTCAGTTCTGCTTGTCACTGAAACAAGAGAAGTTTTTATGCATTTTGAAGCACTGAACAGAGATGGAAGCCACAAAACTCTCCACAATTTTATAAAAATGTCGTGTCAGGTAGGCAGGCTGACCAGTCTCTCATGTTCCAGAATGTAATGCTACATGAAAAATAACATCTTCTGCATAGATGCTTTATTTTGGAGAGAGACTGGTCAAAATATTGAACAAGGCTATGTACCAATACACCTATTTGATGGGAAAGAACTTCATTTCCATCCAGCTTTAAATATTAAGTTATTCAATAAAAAATGTCAAATGAAAACAAAAAGGTATTCATTACCGACACCATCGCTATTTTCTTTGGCTTGGGACTAGGAGACAACAGATGATAACTTCTGGATGGCTTTTTAATATATATTTTCCACGTAGAAGAATCTGGGTTTTCTGATGCATAGCACCTCCAGGCTGTCTAAAATATGTTTTAGAAACACACAAAGGATGAAGTTAGCAAGAAAACAGATATGCATCTCTCAGATATTAGTCTAGGTTGCATGGATATACATTTTTATATCTCTAAAGAATACCGTAAACCAGGAATTATAGAAATTTCAAAACAGAGGCAGAAGAGTGGAGGGATAAAAGAAAAAAATATGCGCCACTTATGAAGCAATGAGTTACTGAGCATACTTTATATTTAGTTATTAAACAGGTCCAAATAAAAAATGCAATTATGACTCAAAGCCTCACATTTAGTGGTGAAATCCTACCGGTTTGCACCAGTTCGGGCGAACTGGTTGTGATAAAAGCTACCAGTTCAGCGAACTGATAGTAAAAAAAAAAAAGCTACCGGCTAGTGTGAACCGGTATTTCTGATGATCAGCTGTGCCGTATGATTTAAAATCACTAGAAAGCAGGAAATCCTGCTTTCTAGTGAATCTAAATTGCGTGGCACAGCTGTTTCCCCCTTGCTGTTCTACTTACCTTCCCAAGTCTCATTTTTCTGTGCACAGCACGTGTATGGTGCATACTGTGTATGTGCATGCACGCAGTATGTGTTTGATGCACCGAACCGGTGACAAACCGGGGAAGATTTCACCACTGCTTACATTGCTTCCTTCTGCAGTAGCTGCAAATGAAAACTGGATGAAGACTGAAAAATCATCAGTCCAGTTTCATTACTGGAAAAATAAAATAATAATCTTTCTGAGCAACGTTTGACATAATAACACCAAATCTACCCTTTTAATAGTTGTAATACATATAAGAAAGCTAGTGTTTAAGCATGAAGGCACCTGAATAAGAGAAGCAGCTGCTGGAATTTGTCGGTTGAAATGCTTTTGCCTTTGTTTCTGTTGTACCTTCAGAGCAAAACCAGAACCAAGGATTCCCTGAGGAACAGAGGAAATTAGTAGAATAAACCAATCAATCAGTTACATAAATGCCATTTCAAATATAAGGTTTGTGGTAAATTCAGCTACCATGGAATTTGGAGCAAAGGTTGAGATTTTAATGAATTTGGGCATGTTTATTGACAGCTGCATCATTCCTGAAATATCCAATTAGCTCTATTTGAGGTGGAATATTTCCAGTATTTTATACTCTCTAGCATTTGAACATTTAAGAATTGCACCGAGTGATTGTTGCAAACTCATAGCATAAAAAGTGAGTCTTATTCTTGCTGATCGTAATATATTTTACATATATGAATATTAACATATATTTAAGTAAATAAATCCATGACATTCTGGGATTGGTAACAAAATGAATACATAAATGTCAGGATCGTTTGAATTCGTTTTGGCAGTGCTTTGAATTATTATTTCTGCAAAATGGCAACAAAACAGTGCAATTGTTGTTGTTGTTGCTACTAATATATTTCCTTGATCACCCTCAACTTCTCAGCTGTTTAAGTTTCCTTTTTGAACTCAGGAAGCCCACTCAGAAAACCCTCCTCTCAGGAATTAAATAAAGTGACATAAGCCAGGGAGACAGCGGTCACTATATATTGAATACGTCAAGGAATTTTAAACCTATTTCTTGTGATTAATTGTGCAAGAGCCTTACATATTAAATGTTTTTCCTCCTTAAGAATTATCAAAAGCGTATGTTGCCCTCAAATTAAATGAAGATGGTAGAAAACAACTGCAGAGTCTATCTATCTCTACTCTATATTACCGTAAGTGTGTGTTTGTATGTAAACATGTATATGACAGCAATGGAACGCAAGATCGCAGGGAAATTACAGCATACTTAAATAAAGATGTAGGTATATCTCACCAAATGCTCAGAAAAGTTTGAAGCGATAATGTTTTACTGTTTACATATTTTACTGATATAATGTTTATTATTGCCTTTAAGTTTCCTGTTTTTGATTTTTTTTTTCTTCCTCTCTTTAACTCGTGTAAGCTGTCCAGAGTCATTCTGGAGTTGGGTGACAATCTAAATCTAAATCAATACTATTCCTTATTTTGTTTTTAGGATTAATATTTTAGTTTTTGCCCTTATGGCAGTCAACATAACAAATTTTCACCTCTTATAAGCTGTATTGAGTTCAGTGCAATGTAAAAGAAGTAGATAAAAGTAATGTGCAGTTAATATTACATTACATAGGGGCTAATAAAAATCAATCCTAATATATGTATGTACAACTAAAAAAAGTTTGGACAACTTACTGCAGGCAAGGCAAAAAATGATATTGCAAATACAGAAAAGCAAGATGCAATAGTTTTTCCTATCCACGTTTGAGGCACTTTGTCTCCATAACCAATGGTTGTAACAGTCACCTGAAATCAAGAAATAAATATGATTACCATGCGGTCATCTAGCTTTATTAATATTTCAATTATTTCTGAAGTATATTTATGTACCATGTTTCCCCAAAAATAAGACCCTGTCTTATATTTTTTTGAACCCAAAATAAGTGCTTGACCTTATTTTCGGGGAGGTCTTAGTATTTTGGAGCGCATGGAGCAAGATGGGGTTCCTCTTGCCATCTTACCTGATTTCCAGCTCTGCGTTTAAATATTTTTGGGGAGGGCTTATTTTTGGGAGGGATGTGCTCAAAAGCCCAATTGGGCTTATTATCAGGGGATGTCTTATTTTTGGGGAAACAGGGTATTATAAATTATATGTATTATAAAAACTAGAAAAGTTTTTTATTCATAAGAAATTAAAAGTATTTTATAGTTTAATTTATAGTACTGCAATGGTACTTTTTTTCTTCAGAAAAATGTCTTTTAGGGTATTCCTAGCAAGTTAACTAATAAGCTTAGAAAACTGTCTGAATTTCAGAACAGCATCTGTCCTGCTTCTCCAGTCATTTTGCTTCTTAGAGCCCTTCTGCACTATAGTGCTGGATTCTAGGAATTAAGTTACTGAAATTGTCAGTTTTAACTCATTAAAAACAAAAATATAATTTCATAAAAATACTTCACTTTAATTTAACTTTTAAATTATTTTTTTAATCTTTTAAACTAATTTCACAAAAATATCCTCACTTTATTATTTTTATAAATAACTCAAGGTGGCACACATACCAATTATTTCTTCTCCTATTTTCCCCACAATAATAATCCCGTGAGGTAGGTTGGGCTGAGAGAGAATATGACTGGCCCAATGTCACCAGATGGCCAAAAGTGTGATTAGAACTCTGAAGAGGTCTTCCTGCCACAGAGGACAGGTAGGTAATCAGGTAGAATCTAGATATTTGCCTACAGAGCATGGAAACTAGAAATCACTACTTGCATCAATTCAAGTCAGAAAATATGCAGCAGAAAAAGCGAAATTAGAAGTTGCCTTCCTGGTGGGCTGGTGATGGTGAGAAGATGATGTCATGCATTGTGCCTTCAAGCAATGCTAAATGGCTAGTACACATACTGGAGGAGATTAGACATGACAATCAACTTCCATTAGTCTTTTAAAATCCTTCTTTCAAAGTTCATAATTTAGTCACTTATCTGAAATAGTATAGTTTCTCCTGTTTGAGCAGGGAACTGGACTAGAAGACTTCCAAGGTCCTGTCCTTTCCTTTCCTTTCCTTTCCTTTCCTTTCCTTTCCTTTCCTTTCCTTTCCTTTCCTTTCCTTTCCTTTCCTTTCCTATCCTATCCCATGCCATGCCATGCCATGCCATGCCATGCCATGCCATTCCATTCCATTCCATTCCATTCCATTCTATTCTAATGAATCTATCATGCACAGTTCCATGTATATAACTAGCTTTTAGTGTTTCATATTCAAGGAAGTTTGGAAAGTTGAACTGTCACTTTCTATAATAGAATTCAGAACATGTCTTCCAGTACAATGAAAACCTCCATACAATCATATCTCAACATCATAATAATGTGGTTTTAATAATATGTGAACAAGCCTACCTACTTCCTGGGCTTATGCATTCCATCCTTTCCTTCTATGTGATCCATAGAAGGTATCTGGAAGCTATTATTTCCTCAGGTTTAAAACAGATCATCTTCAAATTGTGGTTTGGTTTTATAAAAAGTAACTGCAATTCACAAATCTGATGATCTGGGTCACCATGGTTAACAAAAAGCAGAAGGAAACATACCAGAATGATTCCTCCTAGATGGGCAGAAGTGGGGAGAATGGAAATCTGCAAACTAAGTAGGTATGCACAGGACTGTTTAATAGCTAAACAAAGCCAATACCCCTCTCCTTAAAAATTCATTATTAGTTTTCAATATTTATGGGCTACCACAATATAAAACTCTAGATATTCACCAGACATAAATACTTGTAGTTATAATTATACTTATCATGATACTAACAGAGTTCACATTTCCAGACCTTATCATGATTTTTCCTCATGTAGTGTTCTACATTCATATTTCATTCTCATTTTTATCTTTTTTCTACATTAGCACTATAAATTTATGATAAGGCATTTATTTATTATTATGCTACCAAGTAGCATAAAAATCCAGGGAGACAGATTAATGTCCTCCTAAAATGCAGTCAGCATAAAGGAGCAAGAGGTTTTTCAGCCAAATGGCCACATAAAAACTAATTTCTTGAATCCTATCCCAGTCCTCTTAACATTTCCCTAAAATAGCTTGACATTCCATCTCAATAAACTCTTTTAGATTCCCAGGCCAAGTGTAGTAACCAAAAATAAGTAACCCAACTAATCAAAGTTGGGTGCTGGTATCTAATTTGTACATTAAAATGTTTAGACAGCTGTTATGTCAGTTATTTGTATATCCCCACAACCTCATGCATCTGTGGGGTAAGAAAGAAACCTATCATTACACTGTTACGTATGGGAGAACCTTAATTTAGGAGAAAGAAAAGTGCATAGGAAATGAAATTACAAAAGAGCTCATGTTAACATGCTGTAAATTCAAAGCATTAATTGAAGCCTTCATGACTTGGAAAACTTTACAGTGCATGAAGTCTCAGGGCATCCTGCCCAATGTCTACTCTTCTCTATAGAAAAAAAAACTGTGCCAGTCCAACCCAATCATTTTGGGTTTATTTTACTGTATGGAAAGATCTGTATACAAAGGAATTCCAGTCCAGGTGAAAAATGCTGTAGGGGAGATTTTTATAATAACAGAAAAAGTAGGCAAATAAGCTAGGGACAGAACTATCACTGGTGTAAGTGGTGTAAATCAATTTAATGACTGAAATAGTTCTTTAAATTCATTCAAATATTTATTTGCAATACTGGGATGTTTATGATAGGACATAACAAATTTTGTGAGAAAATATTTTCAACATGTTCATTTGAACATGCACTGAAATATTTTTTAATTATGTACTTCCATGGAAAATATTTTTAACACTGCATATTAAAGTAGAAAAGGGACAGAACAACTTACAAATAAAGTTCCCCTTATCTTTTATTCGTACATCAATCATCTTGTGATGAAAATGAGTAATTTAGAGGATTATGTATGCCCCCAAATTAGCTAATGGGCATTTTGCAGATGATATAGTAACAATATCAACTGGACTAAAATGAACTCTGAGGACTCTAGATGCTTACTATTGTGAGAAAGAACTTGAGATCAACTGTAATAAAAACAAAATTTTAATTTCTGCAAAGTGACGTAGTGACCATGCCTATTGGTTATAGAGCCAGACAAAAATATAGTTCTTTAAACATTTGGGCATAGTCTTTCATCACTTTATACAAAATGTATTATAATGATAGTTATACTATTTTCTACTTCCCCAGAATGGTACAGCGTAGACCAACAGCATTAAAGCTTTATTTGGCTACAGCATGCATACAGCTTCTGTTTGATGTTCAGTTGGGACCATCCTCTGGAAAGGATTCAGTCCAAATTTTTAAGGACTATATTTCAAATGTGTGACTAATGTGGTGCAAGGAAGGGAGACAGGTTTAAAGATGGGCACACTACTTGTACTTCTACCCATGGGTTAAAGTTACTATATTTTTCAGAATGTCTGCAAATTATTGTTATTGTTATTGTAGACAATTATAGTTTAACATGGAAAAGAACATTCCTTCAAAAATTGCAACACTATGGAGTTTCCAGAGAGGTCATTCTGATTATGGGTACTAACTGCACTTATGTAACATGCTAGAAAGTTGGAAGCCAAACTGGATTGATCTGCACTATCCGGAAAGTGTCCCCCCATACCACTTTTAAGGCCAGCCAAAATTAAGTAACTGTCTCTAAATTTCAAAAAGCACCAACATTAGCACATTTTAATGTTTTCCTGAAGCTGTTCTCAACAGCAAATACAAAACAACCAAAAAACACTAGTTAAGATCATCTCTTGCAGAGAAGAATTTATCATATCCATACCTCACATTCTTTTATAGTGCTTACTCCATAAAGATGAAGGGCCTGCTTTATAACTCAAATCCTGGGCAAAGTAGAATTTATGTAGAATTAGTTTAACAGACCAGTCCAATGTCATTTCCTTAAACATAATTAAATCTTGGTATAATTGTTGCTGTGACTGCCTCAACGACTTAGCTATAATTTTATGTTGTCTTATTTTAGTCAAAACAAAAACTGTTATTTAATTACAATATTTGACTACATATAGAATTCTGGTCAGTGACTGCAATAAAAAATTATGTTGTTGATGATTATTCTTATATCAAATGAAAGTTACCTCTGGTTCAGTCTTTTATTTCTAACACTGACCAGTTGCATGCCAGTTTGACCATTTCTGAGAAAAAGTCTTATTAAAGTATTTGAGGGATGGATTCTTTCAAAACAGAAAAAAAAATCAGCCATTTTGTTTTCAATTAAAAACTTCAATAAATGGAACCATTACAATACAAAACTATCTGTTTGTTATCTGTCAAGTAGGTCCAATATATATCTGCAATCAAGTTTTCTTTACAAAACAGAAGAGGTTTATATGTAAGAAGTTATTTATTCTCTTTACACATGTCTATGCTATTTCAGAACTGGAATTGTAACATACTAAAAGAGAAGGCAATGTTTGAATAGCTTTGTTTGATCAGCTGGATAGTTTTACAGCACTATTATGTACAGAACACTGTTTTTGCTCTCCCAGCAAGCTTAGAGCCAAGCATCTGGCAATGCTGAAACTTTGATGATATCATTGCCTTGCAAAAGCTGGTTAGAGTTGAAAGTTACAAGAACACAAATCACAAAGAACAATGACAGCCCAAACAGAGCCTGACAAGAGAGAGGAGTGATTTGTAAACAAAAGAATTATGTTGTTTAATTAATATCTTATGCTCTTGTTGATAGATGATCACTTCTATTCAGGTATCTTCTTAAAATGGGATAACTAGAGATGTGGTTTATTAAATATTAACCAATTCACCAAAATCAGAGGCAATCTGGTAGCAGTTTTTCCAGCTAACACATTTTATTAAAAGACATAAGCTTTCCTAAGCTGCACAGAGTGACTTGTCTGATATAGGATTTTAATTGGGAGGAGGTGGGTAGGACACAGAAAGGGTGGAGAAGACAGGTTAATGATGCAAGTTGCATGAGGCAGATTACAAATGCTTTATCAATTAACAATTGTAATGTGTTAAAAACTCTTTTTAAGATAGCCTTTTTGAGATAGCCTGAAACCTTTTTTGACATATGTAAAATCTTTTAACAATATCTCATTGTAAAATGACTTATGGTCCACAGTATATCTGACTGCCTTTTGTATACTGTAAGACTCTTGACTGTTTTTGTAACAATTTTGAAATTTGGCTTAAATGTGAGTTGTGGTCAATGGAAATTTCTGCACAGACTACAACTTTTGTGGGGCAAGAAAATGTAAACAAAATTCGGAGACTACATAATGGATTCTGCAATTATTCTAGGGCAGCTGAAATGCTATATAATACACTAAAAATACATGTTAGTAATTACTCTTTATAATACTAATTATAAGTCTTGTCCTTTTAAACATAAGCACTTTCAGTCCTTAATATTTAAAGAGAAGGAATGAAGCATAATTTTTTGGCGAGATTTTGCTCAATTGGAGGCTTATTTATAGCAACTCAATTCATTTATCTATTACAGTTATAACATATAAAAGAATATGTATGTAAATATATTAAACTGTATTAAAAACTTTAGGGAGGTTTACAAATTAATGTGTGAAATATTAATATTACGTTTTAATAAAACCATATAGGCAATATTAAAAATTCTGTTTCATTTATTAAAGAATTATATAACCTTATTCACTCCTTTGTCTTAATAACTAACACTAATGTTGGGTAGGAAATGTGTGTAATCCCTGAAACTCTCCCATTTCAGCGGCTGTGATCCTCTTTAGATGTTCCCTCAGAAGCAATTCAATTAGCAATTCCTTTCAGCATCTCCAAGAGCTTCAGTTAAAAAATTCTGCTTCTGGAAGCCATCCAAACACTTGAGGAAGTGCTATTTAAGTTTCATGTACAGTATCATTTTTTTAAAATAAAAGATTGTTTCTCAAAACTGTAATTTTTACAGTTGAACGTTTTAGGTTTTATAATTTTCAGAAATCTTTTTACAGAAATCTGTATGCATTAAAAGAGTTTCCAGTTTCTATATAAATAGAATTATTTATAGTCTTCGTTTGAGTAAAAATCAGGAGGAATTCAGGTTGTTGTTGCTTCTACCTGTAATTTGTTTTATCTGTTGACGTTTTAATTTGCAGTGTATGCCAACTGTATGCTTTTTACAATGTATGGAGCATGGGGCTGTGTTTTCACATATTGGCTTTTTTTCTTTATATAAACTGATTGTTCTCATTTTTACTGAGAAAAGCTTTGCAGCACCATGCCTCCCAAGAATATGTTTCTCTTAAACTCAGGAGCAGTGGGGTTTGCTGTTGTTGTTGTTATATCTGCCATCTTTAATTAATAATCCATATGAGTCATGCCTCTAGAAACTCCATACAGTATAATACTATCTAAAACCTTTATAAAGGACTTAAAATCATTTTAAAAAGTAGACCAATCAGCAATCTCATTGTATTCTCTATTTACATGTAAAAACAAAGAAGGGAAAAGGGGGAGGTGTTTATAGACAGACAGAGAGAAGGTCAAAGTATTATCCACCGGTCTTTGAGTTGGCAGAAATTTGCTGATCTTATTTGTAAGTCCCAGTCTTCCAGAGTAACAAATCAAGCAGTTGGTACTATCCTTATTGTTTTAATCCAGGATAGGTTAAGGAAACTGATAGGCAAATGTCCCTTTCCGTCAAATATCATTTGCTGGCAGGAAAACAGTCATCAATCACTTTCCATAATATGGGATGTAGCAGATGTAGATGAAAGTTGATGAGGGCTTGAAGCAGCTTGTTTTGACATCTGTCAAGTAACAGCACTGTGCCTGTAACCAGACTATTTCTGATTATAGGTTTAGCACTGGTTTGAAAGAGCACTAAACCCATGTCTAAAAATAACCTGGATGACAGACACAGTTGTGGAGGAGGGATGTGGGGTGAACTAGGAGCAAATGATCAATACAGAACAAGCTCCATCTTCAAGTAGTGCTGCAAAAGAATGGATGTGCTGGTATTGAATCTACTTCTGATACATCAGAAAATAGCCCACAGAGCATAACTGTGTAGGCAAAATGACACAATTCATCATCTCGGTACTGGAAACAATAAAAGTTATGGCCATGACAAACCTCATATTACAGGGGTGGGGAATGATGGCTGGCACAAGAATTCTGGGAATTGAAGTCCACAAATCATAAAGGGGTCATTGTTCCCCGCCTCTGTCGTATTAACAAAACCAGTGGAAAACATTGTAATGTACCCAAAACAGCAACTAGAAATACACTGCTGGCAGAATGAGGTTCTCCATCCTGATTTAAATCAATACTCTATGCAATACCAGACTAGCACTTTGTCAAGAAAGTTCAGTTTTTTTATATACTGCACAAAAGAACACTCAACTTGTGTTTTTAAGGAGCCTACATTAAGACCTGATAAACACTTCAGACATCACCAATCAGGCATTATATATGGGGGACATGCTTCTGCAGAAACTGATGTCTGGATTCTCCTGCAGCTTGAGCCAAAATAGGGGTGTGAAAATGAGCCCATAGAACTCATATAAGAAACAATAGCTAAATGTGATACTTGTCATCCTTGTCCTCATTTATCAAGCAAATGGTATATCAATGTATCCATTATTTGATAATTGGGTATGTTCATTAAGCAAATCTAATTTCTGGATATTGTCTGCTTGGGCAATTGAACAGAATGACAATTAGAAAACCTAACAATTTGCAGGGTTCATCTAAGCCTCCATGACGCCAGCTGAAGATTGTAAAACTGCCCTGAATTAAGACTGGATAAAACAGAAATTTCAGAGAATCAAAGGAAATAGTTCAGAAACTGTACACTAATATACAGTATTTGTTCAGAACTCAAATCAGTAGTGATATAGCTCCAGTAGAGTGATATTAATTTTTCTGAGCCCTCAAATATTGCTGCAGTCATGAATATTGCCTATTTATTCTAGGCAGAAGTTAAAAAATTAGACTGGGGCTGACAGTGGAGCTCTTTTATGTTAATACAAATACTCAGTTTCACTTTCTCTACCTAGAAACCAGGAGACTGTTCCATCTTAGGCAGGAAGCTGGCTGGGTGACTTTGAGCCAATGACTCTGTCTCAACCCAACTCACCTCACAGAGTTGATGTTGTGGGGAAAATAGTAGGAGGAAGGAACATTAGGTTTGTTGTCTTGAATTATTTATAAAAAATATAAAGGTAGGATTTAAAAAGGTCCCACTGCTCCCCTGAGACTTAACTCCTGGACAGATATAGAATCAGATGACGCCTGCCTCTCCATCTTCTGAGGATAGCAAAGAATTGGTTCTTTTATAACAAAGGGGAGAACTTTGCAGACAACCATGAATTAATACAGGAGGAGTATATTCTTAAACTCTGGGAAAGAATAGGGAGTTGTTTAAAATATGGCAAATGAAGAACAGACATTTCAGCCTTATCTCTTAAGCAAAACTTTAGTCCATTAGTCTTACAGAATGCATGAAGAGAAAATTTAAACAGCTCTTAGAAACCTCACCTTGACAGGTTTCTTATTTTTCATTAACAAATTAAGATTGTACTTTTCTTATTTAGTTTCTGATATTTTATAATTTAAACCTTTTTTACAGATTAATAAAGTGCTGCATGGCTTTTGCTTCCTTGGTCAAGCGTCACCATTAATGTATTGACAATGGAACTTTCTATTTGAGTGTTCTTAACACTTAGACTTATATAATGCTTCACAGTGCTTTACAGACCTCTCTAAGCAGTTTTCAGAGTCAGCATAGTGCTCCCAACAATCTGGATCCTCATTTTACCCATCTTGGAAGGACGGAAGGCAGAGTCAACCTTGAGCCTGGTGAGATTCGATCTGCCAAACTGCTGTGCGGTGATCAGCAGAAGTAGCCTGCAGTACTGCACTCTAACCACTGTGCCTCCATGGCTCTTGGTTAATTCTAATTATGATTGGACAACTGTTTTTATAGTTAACCTGAAAACTAAAATGTCCAATTTCAAATAACACAATAAGCTCTAGTTGTAGAAACAAAACCTTTCCATTACAACTAGTTTGGGTGATCCATCAGATACAGGAAGGAATACAAGGAATCTGCATACAAGGAATCTGCACTTTTCTATTCTAAACTATTTGTGGCCTTAATAGAAGGAAGTAAACACTCAAAAACCTGAACCTGATTATCATGAAATTACAAGAATAAGAACACAATGTACTTTTTCTTCCAATAATTTAGATAGTGACATATTTCCTAATTAAAAATACATTATATCACATTTGATACTTTTATATACTTACTACTCCCCACCAAAGTGCATCAGCATAGCTGCTAAATTCATGCTCGCCTGAGTCATTCACAGCATCTTTTTCAGCCAAATACACGAAATATGAAGAAAAAATCAAGCCCAGAAACCCAATATACAGAGTAGTTATCAATTCCTAAAAGAAGAAAAACAACCAATTAATGAATAATTAACCATATGGGGAATTCTGCTGTCTTCAGAAGCTATTTTGAAAAAATAATACCTGAGGCTCAAGTTTATACTTCAGTGGGCTTATTATTTTCCAGTATTATTTGGTAATATCAAGAGAGAGAGAATTTTAAGTGCCAGAAAGCCTAATTCTGAAAAGCTAACAGCTCAATCTAAAAGCTCTGAATGTGAAAAATTCCTAATTTGTGTTGAAGGAAGCCTAAATCTAAATTAATTTATATCAATGCTAGATGGAAAAAAAATATAAATTCTACACAATTTTATTTAATGGCTTCAATCCATTCCTCAAATTGAAAGCAAAATGTTTGATAAGCAGAGTAAATGCAGAGTAAATAGCATTTGCTGATTAAATTGTGAAAAGCATCATGGAAATAGGCATGGATGAAACTTGGATTTCACAAACTATAATGTTGAATTGTAACAAATTTAACAACTAAACCTGACACTCAATTAAAGAATGCTGTGTCAGTTTAATTATATGAGTGTTAATTCGTTGATTAAATGTGCATGTGAATAAAACAACACTTCTGATTTGAAAAGCATATATCTTTTACTCAGGGTATACGTGGGTCATAGCATGTTATATAAGAGAGAAGTAGAAATTACTTTAAAGTCAGATCTAGTCATTGGTAGTTGGAAGGGCTTTGAAATATTTTTTTAACAATATAGGAACTGCATGATTTATCAAAAAACATTTTAGTAAAGTTTCTTTATCAAAATATTTTGCATTTCAAAATGATCTAATATGTACTTAGAAGTTATTATAATAATATAATATCAGACCTATCATCCACTGGGAGTTTCAGCAAAAAAAGCTTGCATATATTCCATCTTTCTATAAACTACTAGACTGACCACATTGAGATGTTTTTTTCTAATTCATCAAACCAAGATATGCACAGGACTATCGAATCTGCATGTAATCCTTTTGCTCCACCCTTTGCCACAATCTACAATTAGGCAAGAAACCTCTAATTTTCCAGTTTCCATTCCTTCCAGACTGGGAAAAAATAACTATCAGTTTCAAATATGTTCAGAGTATTAATGGCCAAACCACAAGTCATTTTTACTCTAGAGTAAACAAAGTTAATCCAACTGGAAACCTTAATGAAGTAGGGTGTGACTCTAGTTCTTTGTCCTATATTTTTACTCTAATCCAACTGGAAACCTTAATGAAGGGTGTGACTCTAATTCTTGTCCCATACTAAGGTCATGATCTAGATCAGTCTTTCCACATTTCAATTAATACAGTCAAGAAGGGAATCACTAAAATAAACCATATCTTGTTGGGTCAAATCAATTGACAGGAACAGTTAATCCAACTTGTTTTGGGACTACAATGGCATAAATGTTTTAAATGTTCCTTTCCCAAACACTACCAATCTAAATCTCTCTCTCTCTCTCTCTCTCCCTCCCTCCCTCCCTCCCTCCCTCTCTCTCTCTCACACACACACAAACAACCACGCTGTGTTTCCTGTAGTCCTTGACTTACCACCACAATTGAACCCAAAGTTTCTGTTGCTAAGTGAGACATTTGTTAAGTGAGTTTTGTCCAGTTTGCCACTTTTCTTGCCACTGTTATTAAGTGAAATGGGTTTCCCCATTGAATTTGCTTGTCAGACAGTCACAAAAGGGGATCACAGGACACTGCAACCGTCATAAATATGTGTCAGTTGCCAAGCATCTGAATTTTGATCATGTGACCACGGGCATATTTCAATGGTCGTAAGTGTGAAAAATGGTCATAAATCATTTTTTTCAGTGCTGTGGTGACTTTGAATGGTCACTACAACAGGACTACCTGTACAATGAAAATAAAACATATGGTTGCTAACTAGCCTATGCACTGAATTGAGAATTCAGAACAGACTTTCGTTTACCCAAAGAGGAACAGATGAACCAGTGGTGGGTTGCTTCCGGTTCGCACTGGATCGGGCGAACCAGTAGCAGCAGCGGCGGGACACTCCGCCCACCCACCTGGATGCTTCTGTGCATGCGCAGAAGCGTCGCACCGCATGCACGAGCAAACTGGTAGCAACGGGATTTGGAACCCGCCCCTGATTTGAACAAACTTCATCTCAGTTCTGGATTTCTACAAAACCAAGTCAAAGATTTATGCATGTACCTATGTATGTATGTAATTTATATACATTTACATACATATCCTCCAAGATCTCAAGTAAATGTATTTGGCTCTTTCCCTATATTTTATCTGTATAACAGCTGTAAAATTGATCCAGGTGAGAGATAATAAATGACTCAACCAAATCCAAAAAATATTGTAGTCAAGTGAGATTTGAATTTCAAGCTCCTAAATTTTAGTAGAAGCTCTTATTTTAATATTTAGGCTTGAATTAAATATAGCAGTTACAATTTCTCATAGGTCAGACAAAACAAGAAGCCACAGGTAACTATTTTCTGTTCAAGTGAATAATAATAAAATAAAATAATAAAAAGCGAAGGCAACGATTCTGCCTTGTTTATTAATACTATTATAATTCCATGTTTACCTATTTTAAAGATGTGGAGGCATATCATGGTTATTAGGAGAATAGGTTCAATTATTGTGTGTGTGTGTGTGTGTGTGTGTGTGTGTGCATAGGTCTTTGGTTATTCGGGTCTTTTCCCACGTAAAATTGGAAGTGTCTTGGCGACGTTTCGACGAAGTCTCATTCATCATCTTCAGGCTGGTGTTCTCGGCTTCGTGCTTCCAGGAGCAATGTGAGATCGCAGCTGTCTCTTCCTTTTAACTGCTAGTGGGGGTGTGAGCTGATTGGGTGGGGACTTGGCTGTGTTCTGATTGGGTGGAGGTGTGTTCTGGTTGGTTAGGGGCTTGGCTGTGCTCTGATTGGATGGGGGGTTGGTTGTGCTCTGATTGGGTGGGGGTGTGTTCTGTTTGGGTGGGGGCTTGGTTGTGCTCAGCTTAGTCTGAGTTGCAGGGGGATTTGAGCTGGTGAGCTGCGTTGTTGTTGTTTGGCTTCGTGTTTGTGGCCGTGTGAGCTCTTCATGGTGGGTGTCAGTCTGCTTCATGTATGGATTGGAGGGGTTTAAAGTGGCTAATGATGCAGCACTACTTAACCTGAAAGAAGACACCAGCATAATAATCCTACCAGCAGACAAGGGCAATGCCACCGTGGTTATGAACACATCTGACTACCAAACCAAATTAACCAACCTACTCCAAGACTCCATATACAAACCCCTAAACACAGACCCCACCACCTACCTGGAAAAAACCACCAGATCCAAAATAAAAGCCTCCCCCATTAGCGAAGAGATTCAGCAAAGAATCATTCCCAGAGAGAAATCATCCAGATGCTCTAAGCTTTATGGTCTCCCCAAGACACACAAAGAAGGAACCCCACTTAGACCCATAGTCAGCTCCATAGGCTCACCTCTACAAAACCTAGCCAAATTTCTCGCCAAACAACTACAGCCCTATGCAGAATCCATCACCTCATACGTAAAAAACTCATTCCAGTTCATAGACATCATAAAGCAACAAAACTTACAGCCCAGGGACCTACTCGTGAGCTTCGATGTCATATCCCTCTTCACCCAAGTACCAATCAAAGAAGCCTTGACAGTTATCCAAAACAAATATAACCCCCCCCCCAAGCACATCTTAGATCTGACCAACCACTGCCTATCCAACACATACTTCATCTATAATGGACAGAAATACAAACAAACAGAAGGAGCACCCATGGGATCACCCCGCTCACCTGTCATTGCCAACCTCTATATGGAACACTTTGAAACCCAAGCTCTAGAAAAATCTGATCACAAACCCAAACTCTGGCTCAGATATGTGGATGACACCTTCATAATCTGGCCACATGGGAAAGAAAAACTTCCTCACACACCTCAACAGCCTACACCCCAAAATACAGTTCACCATGGAAACAGAAGCGAACAACCAACTTCCCTTCCTGGATGTCTTAGTCTACAGAAAATCCAATGGCTCCCTAGGACACACTATCTACCAGAAGAAAACACACACAAACCGCTATCTGCACGCACTCTCACACCACCACCCTGCCCAGATCAACTCTGTAGCCAAGACACTCATTTCCAGAACAAAACGCTTAGCTGACGAACAACACCTAAAAACCGAACTACACACTCTCACTAACGTACTAACATCCAATGGATTCCAAAGAAATAAGTTCACCAACCTAATCCAAAAAGAAACCCCCACTAAAATCCAAGACAGAGAACAAGAAAACGGCAAAGCCCTCCTCCCATACATAAAAGGCACCACAGACAGAATAAGCAAAATCCTCCACAAACATAACATCAAGACAGCATTCTGCACAAACCAAAAAATATCTACCATCCTAAGGAACCCCAAAGACAAAATTGAGTTAGAAAATCAAGGAGTATATGAAATCCCATGCACCGCCTGCCCCACCACATACATCGGACAAACCAACAGACGAATAAGTGCACGCATAGAAAAACACAAGAACTCAGTCAGAAAAGAGGAACCAACTTCTTCCCTGGTCCAACACCTTAAAGCCACAGGACATGATACTGACTTTAAAAAGACCAGAACTATCGCCAAAACTGAACACTTTAATAACAGAATAATCAGAGAAGCCATCGAGATAGAAAAACGCCCACACAGCATGAACAAACGAGACGATACCTCCCGCCTACCAGCCATTTGGAAACCCGCCCTTATTGACAAACGAGACCCTAACACGACGAATGATACCAGACCCACACTCACGAGAGCCACACAGGATGTCACCACCACACATCCACGCAGAAAGCAGACTCAAACCCACACTGATAATGAGCCACGACCAAGGACCAGAAGCCAGACCGCAGCTGCATCATTAGCCACTTTAAACCCCTCCAATCCATACATGAAGCAGACTGACACCCACCATGAAGAGCTCACACGGCCACAAACACGAAGCCAAACAACAACAACGCAGCTCACCAGCTCAAATCCCCCTGCAACTCAGACTAAGCTGAGCACAACCAAGCCCCCACCCAAACAGAACACACCCCCAGCCAATCAGAGCACAACCAACCCCCCATCCAATCAGAGCACAGCCAAGCCCCTAACCAACCAGAACACACCTCCACCCAATCAAAACACAGCCAAGTCCCCACCCAATCAGCTCACACCACCACTAGCAGTTAAAAGGAAGAGACAGCTGCGATCTCACATCGCTCCTGGAAGCACGAAGCCGAGAACACCAGCCTGAAGATGACGAATGAGACTTCGTCGAAACGTCGCCAAGACACTTCCAATTTTATGTGGGAGAAGACCCGAATAACCAAAGACCTACATACAAACACCCGCGAAAACCTGAAAAAACAAAGATACACACACACACACACATACATACAGTATAAACATACACAGACACATAAAAGTATTGCATTTACTTTAAAAATGTATAAATCTGTGATACTCTGTAATGATACAATCATAGATGTAGAGCGAATCTATTATGGGATATAAGCCTTTTAATTCAGCATATATTCAACTAAAATGACAAGTGTTCATATCACGTTATTTTCTGGCCAGATTTCACTTACAGGTAGTTCTCAACTTACAACCATTCATTTAGCAAATGTTCAAATGACTTACTATTGGTCCTACTGAGTCTTGGAGAAGACTCTAAACTTTTCCAGAGTCCAGAAGTACAGTTTCCTCTGCAGACTTTCCAGTCCATGTTGGGAAGTGAGAGAATGTGTAGGCAAAGCTAGAACATCTTTGTCTTTAATCCATGTAGAGTTTTTTGGAATGACACCTTTGGGTGCTCCAAAAATAATGTGAATCTAGATTCCCAACAATAAAGAAATAAATACTCACAGTTCCCAATTTTGCATACCTGTCTATGTATGAACACTACAGATCCCAATAGTCTCCACGTGCCACCCTGCCGATCTACATGAAGCATGCGCAGAATCTGCAGAAACCGGATGCCTCTGGGGGAGAAAATGGGTTTATTCAAAGAAAATGGAAGATAACTAATTAAAATACTTTGGAAATAGAAGTCTGATTGTAGAAAAGAAAAACAACAGGAAATAATATATGTTCAGGTAGTCCTCACTTAACGATGATTAGTTACAATTGTTGCGGCATCCCTGTATTCATGTAATTGAGATCTGGGTACTTGACAACTGATTTGCTCTTATGACAATTATGACAATTGCAGCATCCTACATTCACGCAATCACTATTTGTGACCTTCCCAACTGGTTTCTGACAAGCAAAGTCAGGGAAGCTAGCAGGAGGTCACAAGTTAATGTGATGTCTCACTTAATGACTGTGGGAGAGTAGCTTAATGATCATCGCAAAACATGATCATTAAAATTGGGTGCAGCCAGGTTGATGCCCGACTTGATGAACACACCACTTAAAAAATAAATCTTCCAGGCTCTATTGAGATCTCAAGTTGAGGATTACCTGTATAAATTTACAATTAACATATTTACCTGATTGCCGAAGTTGCAAAAACTTGACCTTTTGAACCAACACATAGTACTATCATGGAGGCAACAACTACAATAAGATCTGGAAATTAAAAACAGATAAACAAATAAATGTAGATTTAAAAGTGTATGTGCCTTGCACATATTTAGATTTTATGTTAAAATATTGTACTTCTATTTAGATGGTAGGTGTTCAGTACCCACTGATAATTAATATTTGATTATACACATTTGCCTTGCTATTTTCCTTTTCCTTTGCTTGTATTTTTATAAAGACTTTGTGCACAGTCAAATATTTACTATTGTTTTAAAGACTTTTTTAAAAAAGATTTTTATAAAGATTTCATGCACAGTATCATATTTGCTAAGATGTAGAGGAGGTTTCAAGGCAATAATTGTTTTTAAGATTTCTTTTAATAAGGCGGTGTGTTAATTTCCAGTATCTTTTGAACTTTTACATAGCTGCTACATACGATAAAATGTGTTTTTTTTTTCTGTGTCACAACATTGATTATTGTATGATTTATCTATTTTTACAATTATGGACAGAGTTATGTCCCATCTATAAAACATTTTGTACCAATTACCTCTTCATATATTTTATTGAAAACATTTATTACTTAATCATGCAACACTGGTAGAGCAAGGATGCATTCTTTGAAAAAAATAATGAAGATAGGAATGTCCTTTCATCAATTTGGTCAAGTAGAGAAAAGCAAGGAAAGAACCACTTCCAAATGAAGCAATTTTATCTTCCCACCTGCACTTTTTTTTTTTTTTGAGAAAAAGATATACTCTTTTTGTGAGAAACAAACAGTGCATACGCTCATTATGAAATCATATAGAGTGTTATATAGAGCCTGTGAACACTATGTGTCCATTTCTGAAACATGGAAATTCAATTTACTGCTGCTCTGGAATAGTTTATAAGAGCACTCCATTATCAGAATAAATAATATTTATTTTACTTTATCATATTTGTATCTGCCTATTTCACATAGAAACAGTGTAGTTACTAATGACTAATATTATATTCTTTTTGGATTGAAATATTAACTTCCAGATCACTCTTCTGGGAACATAGAACTACAACCACTGGTTCCATCATTTCATTAATGTAGGGATACATTAATGAATCTTAATGAATCTTTTTAAATCTTATCATTTCTCCCTTTATTGTAATATCAGGAACTACACTGAAGTATGATTAGAAGAAAATGGTTCGAACGGAACAGGATCAAAAACTGAATTTGATTTGATATTTTCTTACCACATTAAAAATCACAATTTATTTAAATCCCTGGAAAATTTTGAGGCCCCAAGTCCAAGGTTTGTAGGTCTACTGGTTATAGAAGTAACCTAACAACGAAGAATGGAAAAAATAATGGCAGTGCCCACTCTCCTTGTCTGATTGTCCACAACCAGTGATCCTAAATTCAACATCTTAAACAAGCTTTCATTAGAATAATTTTCCTATTAATATTTCTTCTGGTTTTCCATCATGATCATACATCAAATCTATACATGTGATTAGTCTGTAATTCAAAACAGAGACAATCAGCCCTTCTTAGATAATGCAGCACAATATTTTCTATTTTCTAATTTAAAATAAATCATACTATACAAAACCACACATACTCACCAATGATAGAAATGGGTTTTCTAGCAAAACGAAGCCTTCCCCAGAAGCCAACATATTTACTGCGGCATCCTGAAGACCACAATCGAACCACATATTCAGTTCCAAAAAATACCACTAATACAATTTCCTAGAGGAAACAGATAGGGAGCCTGATTAATTTAATATGCTTTTAATGCTTTGCATATGCTATTTGGAGAAAATGGAATATCAGGTCTGGGAGTCTTAAAATAAATTGTGACAATCACCTCCCAATATGATGTGCCTCCTGATTGGAAATTCAAGATAGCTGTAGCCCTCACCCATCTAAAGAATAATAGTTGCAGAATAATAATCTTCAACAACAGTCCAGAACACAATTAAAAATTAAATTAAATTAAATTAAATTTTAAATTAAAAATTAAATTAAATTAAAAATCTTTGTTTTGCATTTTAATCACATTTTGATCATCATATCTTGAAAAACATGTGCCTGAAAAACATAAAAAGGCCTCTACATTAAAGGACAATTTTGTGCATGTAAAGTCCAAAATTAATAAAGTTTAATAGTATCTCAGAATTAAATTAAAACTACACCTTAAATTTCAATTTTTGAAGTCATATTAGAAAAATACCTACAAATGCAACAACAAGAAATTACATTTTTATATACCAGCTGTTCAATTCATTGCAATACTTGGTAAAAATAAAGTTTCTAGTAGAAATAATGCCAAAAAAGAATAAGCAAAATTTTGATAGAATAATAAAATTGCTTATATATTCTTCTATTAAATTCATGTTTTTATTTAGTAAAATGTTTATCGGTGAATTATTGTATAAACTTTTATATAGATACTTGGAACCACTACTAGCACTGTGGCTAAATTTAGCTTTAAAATGTTTGACTTTCCTATGTCTTTTTCACTACATATATAAGTGGAAAAGTAGGTTCCACACTGCCCTGCATGCAAATACCTAATGTGCAAATAAAGAAGCCAACTGCTCATTTCTTTAAAAAGAAATAACATCAGAATGTTTATACATAAACTATGCTGTAGTAATTCTGCAAAAGGATCTTTTTTTAAACTAAGAAAATATAATGACAACTATAATTAATTGACTCTGAGAAAGAGAAAATAACGAGGTGTAGTGAACCAAAATTTCCTACATGCAAATTAGACTTTAATATTGTAAGAAGGGTAGGAAAGTAGAAAGAAGCAAGGGGATAAATTACGGATGCCTTTAGAGTCGCAATGTGTGGGTTTGTGGAATAAGGGAATAGCATGCAGGAAATTTGCATAAGAGCTGTGGGTTTTTAAAGACCCTCCATGATTTGCTGGGTAACAGGAACACTGACAAATATGCAAATGTGTGCTGTCCTAAAGACAATGAAACAGACATACAGTCAATGGTTACTGCCATCCAGTTCTTTGCATGACATGCAGACAAGCTTAGAGAACATTGATTGTTCTATAAACTCCTGCAATTGGAAAGAAGGACCAGTCAGCTTACACCAAGACACATTTTTCACTCCTGACATTTCGATAAAGGCATATTGACCTAAATGAGACCCATGTTATTCTGGAAACATCTGAGGTGAAAGGGCACAAGCTGTTCTTCATGGTCATACACAAAAATGCCAGGTAACTATTAGCAACTGGCAAATTCCCCTCCCCAACCCTTGGCTTGGTGACACACAAATGTTTTTTTTTTTTAATATCTTCCCTTGTATAAGCTCAATAAATCCACTGCAGGAGGAGGAGGAGGAGGTGGCTGATTGATATTTGTTGCTATATTTAGAGACAGCTGTCAGAATAGCTGCTTAGAGGCGAAAGCCTCTGCTGTTTACATTTACAATAAAATGTGCTAATCATTAGAAAGGCAAATAAACAATTCTTTGTGAATTACTTCAGTATACCCTGCCTACCATTCCTCAATAAACTGGAATTTCAGGAGTTTCAATATTAAGAGGCAAATATAACAACAGCAGCAGCAGTCTGCTTGTATGCTACCCAACTCTCAATGAATCTTGATGGCTCAAATAATAATAAATCAAATAAATCACAACCAAATCAATAAAGGATAAAAAGAAAAGATGGCAAGTGTGATGAAGTGAGAGATCTTATTCTCTCTCACCAAAGGCCTGGGAGAAGAACCACCGAGAAGGCGGGCTTCCAGTGATGACACTGTTTAATTAAAGGATCCCAGAACGTGCCAACCTGCAGGACTGAATTGGGTACATGTTATAGGAGACAGGTGGTCCTTCAAGTGACTACGCCTTATGCCATAAAGGGCATGCATACTAAGGACTTCTTTCTTTTTTACAACTGTTATCTGGCACCAACAACTTCAAATTTAGCCATGTTATCTGGTTAGAGTTAGGCTGATATTCTTATCAGATATTTCCATTTATATTGCATTTTAAAAAAATGAAACCTAATTTTTTTTGGAAAGCAAAAAGTTTTCTTTTGGAACATAATCCAATGTTCAACCCTTATAAGCTTTAGTAAGACCACATCTGGAATACTTCATCCAGTTCTGGTCACCACATAAAAAAGATGTTGAGACTCTGGAAAGAGTGCAGGGGAGAGCAACAAAAATGATTAGGGGGCTGTAGACTAAAACAGCCTACAGGAATTCGCTACGTCTAGTCGAATGAAAAGAAGGACTAAGGGAGATATGATAGCAGTGTTCCAATATTTGAGGGACTCCTAGAAAGATGAGGTGGTCAAACTATTTTCCAAAGAACCAAAAGGCAAGACAAGAAACAATGGATGGAAACTAATCAAGGAGAGAAGCAACCTAGAACTAAGGAGAAAATTCCTAACAGTGGGTCCTAAACATCTTGCTGTGGTTGCTCCATTATTGGAGGCTTTCAAAAAGAGATTGGGTAATCATTTATTTGAAATAGTATAGGGTCTCCTTGGACTAGAAAACCTCTAACTCTATTATTCTATGTTCTACATTTGTTAGATCAGATTGAGGCTGGAGTCGTAAGCATATATAACAAGAAACCTGTACTGTACTCAATCCAAGAAAGAAGAATAAGTGATCAGAAGGTCAACTACTACAACATGGAACACCCAAGACTGTCTTTAAAGACGATTCAGAAAATAGGACAGAATACAGAGACTCAATTATTTTAGGGACTAGTTGATCAACATCTGGACAAACTCCAGTTTAGTGCCAGATATGCTTCTGCACTTTTGGCCTCAAGTTAAAATGTTTGTGCGATTCAGGTGAAAGACCAGAATCATCCTTCAAACAACCTAGTCCCAAACAGATTCTGGTGAAAGTCCAGAATGGGTTCAAGATTAGGTTGTTTGAAGGATCATCCAGCCCATAAACTTACTTGACCTCTTATCTGTATAAGAGTTCCTCCTCAAAATCTATAGGTAAGATTTCCCATGCCTATTTTTGTCTGGAAGAAGATAGGTCTGTTTAGGAAAAATCCTTGTCATTCTGGAATTTCCTACTACATGATAAGTGCATGTTCTCTACCTCTGACGTGGCTCGCCTTGTTTCATAACCAATTAATGAGACTGGTTTTTCAAAGTTTTCCTTCCCACTGATTGTCAACTGAATGTTTCCTTTGTTAAAGGGTTCAGGAGTTTTCCTTGGAAATAATTTCTCTCTTTCTACAAATAATAACAGGATCTCAGTATTACTGGAAAGGTCTAAAAAGTTCTTGGCTACAAAAAGATTGGAAATTAGTATAGCCTTTATTGTCATTGTACATCATATATACAAAAAAATTGAAATTACATCTGGCATCAAAACTGGTTAATCAAGTACTTGCTTTTCAAACTTTTTCTATTATTGAACTAAAGCTGCATGAAAAACTACCAAATATGCTACAGAACTCCCAACATTTATTTCATCCTTTGGCAACCAAATCAAAAAGCAAAATCAGAATAATTCTCCTTACGTTATTTTTTTATTTTACTAACTGCTACTTACTCCGAACTCTGAACATTCTTTTAAAAGCTATGAAACATTGTGAGTTCAGACACTCTATTTGGCTGTGAGACTTTACACTATATTCCGTCAACCTATTTGAATTCTCTCCCAAGCCTGTGTCACAGTGCTCCATACATCTACAGTAATAGTAACACTGAGATCTGTAGGCTGCTCACATCACAGATGTGTACTAATAGTTAATAGTAGTAACTTTCAAATTGTAAGTGTGCCAAGCTCATTTGCTCAGTATTTACCATTGCCTTCAACAATTAGCTAGGCTGGATGAAAATATTTTCATTCAAATGAACTGAACTGAAAGAAACACAGGCCAATTTGGAGCATGAATTAGCTGGTTAAGATTCAGTTACTCAGCAAAAATAACACCCTTCTTCACTTGATTTATTATTGAACCTTTAAAGGCTGTGTACAAATGCTCCCATTGTGTGCACTGTTTAATATGCTTAGGTTGAAAGTCTCTTTCAAAAATGGAGTTGCTTATAGCTTGTTGTTCAAATATATTCCAGTTGCTTTATCATCAAAATACTATGCCCTCATTTATATGCTGGCTGGAGAGAGAGAACCCACTGTCAATATTTCCTTTCCCCAAGCTGTGGCTTCCAGAAGTGGCAGACTATTATTTCAAGAAGTTATAGCCATAGGTTGGCAATTTTGGAAAGTATAGTCCCAACACGTCTGGAAAACATAAGAATGAGGAAATGTTAGCATACAATATAAACAATGGGGATTTCCCCATCTTTATGTGAAATTCCCAAATTACGGAAGATTGTAGAGTGGATTCTTCTTTCATTCAAAAATTGCCTTTCTGAATCACATATATTTGAAGACCCATCCTCTTGCCAGTTTTGGCATTTAATGTACTTCTAACCTATGTGATTTTAACAATAGCCCATGAGAGAAAAGTAAGATGAGATCTATGGAGAAGATGACAAACAAGTAATATATGTATTATTTATACATATAATTGCAGGAGATGCAATGAAACATACAATTGCAAGAGATGCAATGGGGAAACATAGGGAGGACGAATGTTAGGTGTAAAAAAAAATTAAAACCTATTTTTTAAAAAATCTGAGCTTGGGACAAGATTTGGGGCAGTACCTTTTCTAGTTGACATGAAGTCCTATCGAAGAAGTGAATAATGGGCAATATTTTTTTTAAAAAAGATAACCATAAGGGAGAGTGTTGGATGCCATTTGAAATCTTCTCAGCATTTGTCAGCTTATTAACATAGGCTCTCTAAGAATCATGGCTCATGGTTATGACTAGAACATCAGGCATGGTTATTTTCTTCTCTCTTCCTCAATATGTGTGTGTCTTTGGTTTACCACCTTGCTCTGAGATTTCTAGGAACAAATGAAACAGATAAAATACAGCCTGGCATAAAAATTATAATTCAAAGTTATGCTGATACTTGCAATGCTACATAAATGGCTCAACTACAATTACACATACATCACTAGGAAGTGCTTTGAACCTTTGCCTGGCAGAGGTCATAATGTTACATCATATTTCATAATCATGGTATTATTTCACTTGTCTCAAAAGGTCGAATTCCTACAGCTGGCAACACTGCCTTCCTGTTTGAATCAAGCTTCTGATTCGGAGAATATTACAATTAGTGTATTTATTATGAGCAGCAATGAGCAAAAACTGTTTTTGGAGCCGCAAAATGTGACGCAGTAATGTTTAGCCTGCGGCTCTCCTGAGCTCCCTTTTTGCTGGTGGAGGCACCATGGGCTGGTCCTTTGCTGTTTCCAGGGTGGACCCCGGACCTTGAGTTTGACATCCCTGTTTTAGAGCACAAAATGCTAGACTCCCATTATGCACTCTGTTCACAACTTCAAGAATTCAGAGGTATTGACCAGCCACAATTACCTAAGCGTCTTCAAATCTTACATGAGAAGTCCCCTCACTGTCCAAAGTCCCAAACTTTGATGATGCAGTTATGAGGAAAAAAATCTTCCCTTTCCCCTTGAAGATGTCAAAGCTCACCAGTAACAAAGCTCAAGTTCTTTTACTTCACTGGTGGCTCAACTGTTATTAACAAAGCACAATTACAGTATCAACATGTCTATGAATTCGTTTAAGTCCTTTCTGATTTTACAGGTGGTCTTCATTTAACAACCAAAATTGGGACTGGCAACTTGGTCAATAAGTGAAGTGGTCGCTAACTAAAACTGTTTGCTTATATTTTACTTCAGCTTTAGTTTGCTATACAGACCTTTGAAGGTCATAAATGTGAGGATTCATTGTAAAGGATTAGTTAGCAAGCTAATTGCTAAACCAGGTCTACCTATAACAGAAAGTAGGAGTCACTTATTTCATGTCCATAGAAACCAAACTATCAAGCACAGGAAACCAGGAATCAATGCAGTTCAAATGAATACAAGTTTATTGCAAGTTAACACTCTCTATAAGAGTCTGAACTACTAATGGTGACAGCAAATTGGCTGTAGACAAGAATCAACAGAATTCAGGGTGGGCTGGACTTAAATAGTGTGTGAACATTGAAAGGACTGGACACTAATGACACACTTATCCCCTCCCTTGGTCTCAACCTGACCTGCACATATAACTTGCAACCAATTTGATAAACAAAATCCTATTCAGCCATGAGGATCAAGTTTACCAATTCAGGTAGTCCTCGACTTATGACCACAATTGAACCCAGAATTTATGTTACTAAGTGAGAAATTTATTAAATGAGTTTTGACCCATTCTACAACTTTTCTTGCCAGAAATTTGTTAAGTGAACCACTGCAGTTGTTAAATTAGTGAAATGGTTGTTAAATGAATCTGGCTTCTCTGTTGACTTTGCTTGTCAGAACGTCGCAAAAGACGGTCATATGACCCCACAGTACACTACAACCGTCATAAATATAAACCAGTTGTCAAGCATCCGAATGTAAGTCAGATGACCATGGAGATGCTGCCACAGTCATAAGTGTGAAGCATGGTCATAAGTCACTTTTTCAGTGCCATTGTAACTTCGAACAATCATTAAACGAACTGTTATAAATCAAGGACTACTTGTAGTAAAGCCATCATAGAAAAGAACTGTTAAAAATAGGCAACAAGCAATTATGTAGTCTTTTAGCTAAATGCCTTTAAGATGGCCTGCCTAACATTCTTTATCATCTTCTTTAGATAGCCACCAAATTCACAAATTCCTACTTTATATTGTATCTGAACAATCATGTAAGATGCTGTATCCAATTAAGGATTATTGCATATACAGGATGTAAGGATGTCATACTGTATATGCAATAATTCAATTATTGCATATACAGTATGAGATTTCTGGAAACTGCAATTTAGGTTCACTGGATAATCTTTATCAAATGTTCTTTTTGTTTTGAATATTTTTTCTGTCATTGAGAGACAGATTTGGTTATTTAAAACTTTAAAATGTGACTTTGCAAAATGACAAAAAATACATTTTAAAACTTTTTATTAGCATACCTCTTTTGTCAGAAAATTTTTTAACAGTCAAAACATTAAATGCTATTGAGATATTTACCTAAAATTTCAGTTAGAAGAAAGAGTCTGTCTAAATGTATGTCAGTTCTTGACTTTCAGAAATCTTAAAATGGTCTCATGTCTCATGTTATCACACTATAAAACAGAGGCAGATGTTTCTGTATGTACTATCAGATGAAATGAGCTAATTTCCCTTGAAGTTTATCTGCACTGACCAGATGACTTTTTCAGTAAGCACATCCAATGCCTTTGTGGTTACTATAGAGACAAATTTTCCCATCCATTGTGCAGCCGTCTTACAGTAGCTACCAGCTGTTGTCTAGTCATATATTCCATTGGAGGCGAGTTAGGTAAAAAAATGGGAAATCCACAGCTGAGTTTCTCCTAGCCACTGTAACTGAAGCTTGAACTGTAGTTTTCAATTTCCAGCCTCTTTGCCACTTTCACTAATCACTATTGTTGAAAACTCTAACAATGTGCCTCTATTATTACTGTTATATAGGATAGCTGATAGGAATAGACCAGGAAATATGAGTCCTTTTTGGGCAAAATATTGCCATATATTTTGCCCACAAGAAATACATATAAGAATACAAATAAACGTGTAGTGTACTTATAATGAATACCACTGAATGACAAAGTTTTGCTAAAATTAGGTATATTTAATTTCAGCAGGAATGTAAATGCTTTGTAGCTTCCTACTTATTATTTATTTAGTGTATGGCATGTTCAGTGGTCATGCTATCACTGATATACAAATTTAGTTTAAATAAAGCATCAGCAAATGTGTGTGTGTGTGTATACACACACACACACACACCGGTATATATGTGTATGTGTACATATATATGTGTGTGTACACACACATATATAAATCAGTGGAATTTAAAAGTCCATTTAGTTTTTGTCCCTAAAGTTCTATCTCAGTTTAATTCAGACTTCCAATTATTTTCACTCCAGGCTGTTGAGAGGGGGAGGGAAGACCTTCAGATTACTGCCCCTGGGTTCTTTCAAAACTCTTATACTTTGCTTCAGTCCATTAATTCATCCTTCGGAACTATGATGAGTCACAGGGAAGAAAAACAATTGTAGCCACAATTTTCATTCTTGCATTCTTCTATTTAAGGGGACTCAAGTTCAAATGTTTAATTATATCTTTGAAGAGTTAATAATCAATTCAACAAAGGCTTCAGAATGTCTTTGAAGCTTTAAGAACAAGCCAGAGATGATGGAGGAGGAGGAGTGAGGTTACAGTGTTAACTCCACAGGGAATTTAGATAATAGGTTGTAAAGGTTGAGAGCCTGGATTATGTCTTCCAGTTAATAAAGTTTGGCAAAATGTGTTGCTCTGACTTGGTGCCATGCTGCTGCACAGAATGCCAGTAAACATTATATTCTACCTTTGAACACAGATGTTCATTATCTTATTCAATTCAAATACAAACAGTTATTGCTCCTGCAGTAAACTGAGTCACCATGCTAGTTTAGCTATACTAGCAAATAAAGAGAGTAATCCTGTTGATTCTTCCAGTTCTTTCTGGAGTATTTATCTCCACCATCTATGCTTTCCTTCTTGTCTAAATGTGTGGTGGTTCCTTGGGTTCTGTTCATACATTTACCTAAGGTCTCACCTCATCTTTCGTACCTTTTAATATCACATTGCAAGACCTCATTAACATGATTATAACATTCATCTCCCTTTCTTTTTATCAATGGTCTCAGATGAAATAGCAATAGCACTTAAGACTTATATACCGCTTCACAGCCCTCTCTAAGCGGTTTACAGAGTCAGCAAATTGTCCCCAACAATCTGGGTCCTCATTTTACCGACCTCAGAAGGCTGGAAGGCTGAGTCAACCTTGAGCCTGGTGAGATTTGAACTGTCAAATTGCAGACAGTTGGCAGTCAGCAGAAGTAACCTGCAGTACTGCATTCTAACCACTGCGCCACCATGGCTCTTAATAGATAATAGCATTTTTCTGTAAATGGCTATATAATGATGGATTGAATGGAAAAGTATTAATGGTGCCTTAATCAGCCAACACAAAGAAGCAAAATGCCGATAACATGTTTGATTTAGACACTAATAGCATTCTAGTGGGAGGTCACACACACTTTATCAAAAATTAGACATTTTTGGGAGGATGCATCCAATGTTAATCTCAGAAAGGAACCATTGTCAAAAATTAGAATCATCATAGAAAAAGATAACATTGGCAATATGATGTATGTTTAAATACCTTAGTCTTTAGGAAACAAAATCCCAAATTCGGGCTGTTTTTGAAGACTATGAACAAGTTAGAATAGTCCAAAATTTACCTGCTACAATAAAGCAATATAGGAACATTTGTGTAAACCACAATAGCAATTTTTGCAGAGAAAGGTAGCAGAATAATGTGAAATAGAGAGGGACATTTTTAGATCTCCAAAAGGCATGAAAAGCATGTACATATACCATTTCAGTTCAGTAACATATAGTGACGTGTGAAAGGCACTGGACTAGCATCAAGGAGACCCAAGTTCAAGTTTACCCTCAGTGGCTCATTTTGGGCCAATCACTCTCTCTCAACCTAAAACTACTTCACAGGGTTGTTGCGGTGATGTTTGCCACATTTATGCTACGCCCTCATAACATCTGTTATAAGCAATTTCATAGCTTCAATAACATTCACTTTTATTTCTGAGTCTAATTCAAATTGACAAATTCAGTTTTAAGCTTAGTTGAAGTAATGGTTTTTGAAAGACTGTAATCTCATAACCTCTTTTGAGATGATGGTTGCTTTGAGTTTTAGTTTTATTATACCTCAAGAAAGAAAAAAGTAAAACACACACACACACACAAACCCCAGATATTCACAAAATAAAGGGAGTCAAATTTAAAAGAGTTGCTCTGGTTTTTTTTTAATTCCTTGCAATCCTCCATTCATTTGTAATATAGAATATTTCTTTGATAGATCACTAGCTTCTTCCCTATGAAAGAAATATAAGTCACCCACCTGAACAATAAACGGGATGACTGGATTACAGGCCTGATCTGAGAATAAGATGGTAATAATACACTCTCGCTTTTTGAATGCAGTCTCGTAAATCAAAGAGTCTTATAAATACATGCCTTCATCAACTTAAAACATGATATTTATTTTTTCACAGAGGACTTTTAAACTCTGTTACCTTGAAGCAACTACTGTTTTCAAGTGGTTATACTGAAAAAAAAGAAAAAAATGCTCATCAGTCTAGACATCTACATTGCAGACTAATAGAAATAAGTGCATCTTTCATGAGATTTATTTTTATAAACAAGAGCTAGACCACCAGGTATATTCAATATATTTTCATGTTTCAACATTCTTGTTAACTGCAGCTCCCCTTTCTTCCCTTTTCTTTGATCCTGCTTTAATGTAGGCATCAATCACCTTCCTCAAAGGATATATATACAGCGACAACCCCACCAAATATGCAATGAATCCGTTGCCTCTTCTTGGATAAAAAGAGAACCCAACCTACACATCAACTTGACAGGAAACCTACCAGTATATAAACATTAAAGATAGAAGGATTAGTTTATGAAAGGAAGAGGGAGAGAAGATATAGTTGGGAAATTTTGCAAATATCCAGTGATGGACTATATTTTGTTTTTATATTTGATTTTTAAGAAGTGTTTATATACTGCTCAAAAAAATAAAGGGAACACAAGCAGACGACATCCGAGATCTGAATGAATGAAATAGCCTTATTAAATACTTTGTTCTTTACATTCAGTAGTTTATTCACTGCTCAAACAACTAAAGGGAACACAAAACTACTGTATGTAACGAACAAAGTATTTAATAAGGCTATTTCATTCATTCAGATCTCGGATGTCGTCTGCTTGTGTTCCCTTTATTTTTTTGAGCAGTGTATATAAAATTAATAACCAAAGTCACTTTGCCACTCTTTACTCAAGACATAAGTGCAGCCAACTTAAAGAATCTATTCCTTAGGTATTGGGGAAAAAAAGCAGCTACATCAGCATGACATTCTTATGGCATATAGTTGATATAAGGGCCAGCACAGTAACCAATTCAAGAAAGCAGATGGCAATTTGGAGGGTGAGTCTGAGAATTAAATATGAGGTTGAAATTATACATTCGGACCAAAATGGATTCCTACCCAACAGATATATAAAAAACAATATAAGAATTATCATCAATGCATTAGAATATTACGAAGCTCATCCCGAAAAACAGGTAGCTGTGGTTTTCTTGGATGCACAAAAAGCTTTTGACAACTTAAACTGGGACTTTATGATAAACCAATTAATAAGAATGAATTTTGAAGAAAAATTTATAGACACGATTAGAGCCATATACACTATACAAAGGGCAAAGATAATAATCAATGGGGAACAAACAGAAAGTTTTGAAATAATTAATGGAGTGAGACAGGGCTGCCCACTGTCTCCTCTGTTGTTTATTCTGTCTGTGGAGACATTAATGTCCCAAATTAGAGATAATTAGGAAATAAAGGGATTAAAAATTAAGTCACAAGAATATAAGGTCCAAGCATTCGCAGATGATCTGGCATTTATAATTGAGGAACCTTTAGAATCTAGACCTATTTTATTACAAAATATAAACCAATTTGGTGCAGTAGCAGGATTTAAAATGAATAAAGACAAAACTAAAATATTGACTAAGAATTTAAACAACAGAGTGAACAACTAGAGGAGGAACTGGGAATCTCATGAACAAAGAAAATTAACTATTTGGGAATTTGGCTATCAGAAAAGTGTACTACCATAAAGAGGGACAATTACGATACACTCTTATTACAAATACAAAAAGATTTGGATAACTGGACTAAATTACCAATATCATTAATTGGCCGAATTTCAACGATAAAAATGAACATATAGTATAGTTACTATACTTATTCCAAACAGTACCAATAACATTAGGGAAATTTTTTTTTGAACAACTGAATAAATTGACATTGAAATTCATATAGTCAGGGAAAAAACCGCGCATTAAATTCAAATTATTGCAAGATAGTAGGAAAAAAGAAGGTTTCAGTTTACCAGAATGGGAACTTTACTATCAAGCGGCATCCCTAACATGGCTCAAAGATTGGATACAATTTAAAAATAAGTGGGTATTAACGATAGAATGCCATGACCTTCAACTCGGTTGGCATGGCTTTTTATGGGATGGGAAAAATAAATCACACTCTTATTTTCAACGTCATAAGGTAAGGGATGCACTACTGAAAGTATGGGAAAAGATTAAAAAGAATCATTATATGAAAGTCCCAGTTTGGTTGTCTACAATGGAAGCAATGATACATCCAAATACCACAGACCTAGATAAATGGTAAAATACACAGATTTATTAGACACAAAAGGAGAATTAAAATCAATACAAGATTTGAAAAAACAAGGAATAAATTTGGAATCGTGGCCATATTTACAAATCAAAACTAGATTTAAAAAAGATAAGGAACAATTTGGCATAAACAGGAAACAATCAGAATTAGATAAATTAATATTAGGATCGGGAAGAAAAATGATTACAAATATCTATAATTACTTATTAAGATACAAATTGGAGGAAGAAACAGTAAAGGAAACAATGATAAGTTGGGCTAGGAATTTCGGATATAACATAGAATTGGATAAATGGGAAAAATTATGGGAGAAAAATTACAAATTGACCATGGCAGTATCATACAAAGAAAACAGCTATAAAATGTTTTATAGGTGGCATTTAGCACCAGCGAGACTGGCAAAAATGTACCCCAATTTATCACCCCAATGTTGGAGATGTGGTCACAAACTAGGGACATACTACCACATGTGGTGGATGTGCCCTAAGGTGAGGAAATTTTGGTATAAAATTAAAGGGTGGTTGGAAGAGATTACACTCCAAAAGACAGATTTTAAACCAGAGATGTTCCTCCAAGGAATGATTGATAGAAAAATGGAAAAAGTCTTTATTATATTATATTGCATATTCTAATGGCAGCCAGAATTACTCTAGCACAAATGTGGAAGTCGACCAATACACCATTGGAAGAAACAATAATAAAGAAATTCCCTGAATGCGCCGAAATGGATAAATTAACGATGGAGATCAAAGAAAGAGAAGACTCAGATTATTATAAAGTGTGGAACAGGTTTTATACATGGTTGGAAAACAGAAATCAAATTAAGAAATAAGATAAAGTGAAATTAGATATTAACATACTGGATATAAATGTAAATAATTATCCTGCTAATAAAACAGTTAATTATGAATATTTAAAAATAAAGAGAAGGAGCGGGAGGATAAAAGCTAAGAGTAAAGACAAAAAGTTGCAGAAAGTTGTAAAATTGTATATATCTGTTGTTAGTATTGTATTTTAACGTCTGGTGTACGTGTGTTTTTGTCTTTTGTTTCTGTCTCTTGATTTCTTTTGCTATTGTGTGTTTGGTTTTAAAAAGTAAAATACTCAATAAAAATTATTTTTAAAAAAGAGGTTGCCAAATAGCAATAGCAATAGCACTTAGACTTACATACCACTTCACAGTGCTTTACAGCCCTCTCTAAACAGTTTACAGAGTCAGCATAGTGACACCCCTCCCCCCTCAACAATCTGGTTCCTCATTTTACCGACCTCGGAAGGATGGAAGGCTGAGACAACCTTGAGCTGGTGAGGATTGAAGCCTTTGGCAGTCAGCCAAGGGCTTGGCTGACTGCCCTTGGAATTAGCCTGCAATACTGCATTCTAACCACTGTGCTACCACAGCTCTTCAGTGTATTCCTTGGGGACTAAGCTATTGACCCAATTAAGTGATTAGGTTATATGCCTTTAAGAAAACACAGCTCTCTCTCAAATACATCTTCTGTCACATCCAAATAACTTCTCTCTTATTTGCAAGAAATGTTTTCTCTAGCCATCCTTCCTACCTGGAAAAAAAGGAAGAGTAGAGTAGAGTAGAGTAGAGTAGAGTAGGGCAGAAGAAAAGTAGAATTAGAATTAGAATTAGAATTAGAATTAGAATTAGAATTAGAATTAGAATTAGAATTAGAAATAGAAATAGCAGAGTTGGAAGGGTCTAGTCCTACCCCCTGCTTAGGCAGGAAACTCTACACCACTTCAGACAAACGGTTAAATAATCTCTTCTTTAAAACTTCCAGTGTTGCAGCATTTACAACTTCTGAACGCAACTCATTTCCCTGATTAATTGTTTTGACTGTCAGGAAATTTCTCCTTAGTTCTAAGTTGCTTCACTCCTTAATTAGTATCCACCCATTGCTTCTTGTCCTACTCTCAGGTGCTTTGGAGAATAGTTTAACTCCCTCTTCTTTGTGGCAGCCCCTGAGATATCTGAACACTGCTATCATGTCACCCCCAGTCCTTCTTTTCATAAGACTAGACAGATCAAGTTCCAGCCTATTGTCATTCCTATATAAATATAAACTATATAAATAATTAAATAATTAATTCCTATTCTTATCTCTTCTCCCATTTCACTGCATAGTACAGATAGTCCTCATCTCACAACAGTTCAAAGTTACAACAGCACTGAAAAAAGTGACTTATGTTTTTTGCACTTATGACCATTGTGGTATCCCCATAGTCACATGATCAAAATTCAGGTGCTTGGCCACTGACCCATATTTACGATGGTTGCAATGTCCAGGGGTTATGTGATCTTCTGCAACTTTCTGACAAGCAAAGTCAATGGGGAAGCCAGATTCAGTTAACAACCGTGTTACTAACTTGACAACTGCAGCAATTCATTTAACAACTGTGGCAAGAAAGGTTGTAAACTGGGGCAAAACTCACTTAACAAATGTCTCACTTAGCAACAGAAAATTTGGGCTCAATTATGGTTGTAAGTTGAGGGCTACCTGTATTACAAAGGTTACCCCAGTCAAGACTGTAGTCTCAGGGATAGCCAGAAATTAAGTTAGGACATTCATTTCATCTAACACCAGGGGTGAAATCCAGCAGGTTCTGACAGGTTCTGGAGAAACGGTAGCGGAAACTTTGAGTAGTTTGGAGAACCAGCAAATACCACCTCTGGCTGACCCCAGAGTGGGGTGGGAATGGAGATTTTGCAATATCCTTCCCCTGCCAGGCCCACCACACCACGCCCACAGAACCGGTAGGGAAAAAAATTGGATTTCACCCCTATCTAACACCCATTCCTCCTTTTTCTCCTCACACACATGATTTTTCACCTTCCTCTAGGTAGGGGCACAATATTATTTCTGGCTGATTGATTTTCTTTAACAAAACTTACTATGGTAGATTTTAATGGTACTGAATGTAATCATTTGGGGGGTTAAGTAGAACTAAAGGGATACACCCTTTAAACATGCCACCATCTAAGAAGATGCTTTAGGTTCCACTGCTACTCAGCATCTGGCCAGCTAGGCTATCTCTAGCATTATAGGAAGGCTTGCATTATTTCAGAAGAGTCCCTAAAATGTTGGCATTTACAAAGTTATCCTAGCATGTACACTGGGTAGAGTTGGGTAAAAGTCAAATTTCTCAATGGCTAAGTCCACTCTCCAGTTAATACCCACATATTCTGAAGAAAAAGAGGTCCTGAATGAAAATTTTTGGAGGTTAATGGCAAGAACCTATATATTGAGAAGTCTCAGCTCAAAAGTAAATTCAGTTAAGTTTGCTGGTTTTAACTCTTTCAATGGATAATGGAGGAATCCCAGATGCTGAAGAATTGTGTGTTGGGGGGAGGGGGGATAGATTGACAAAGACTGTGAGAGGTTTGAGGACTAAATTCAGTGAAGAATGGTAAAAGGAACAGTAAATGTAATCTATAGAAGAAAAGGCTAAGGGCAGATTACAGTATCAGTCTTCAAATATTTGAAGGCCTTTCAGAGAAAGAGAGTATGGGTTTATTCTCCATATCCCTGAGGTTTGGACAAGAATCAGTGGGTCAAAACTTTACAGATGGAGATTCAAATTCAAAATAAAGAAGACTTTCCTAACTGCAACAACTATTAAGCAGTGGAATAACCTGCCTTTGGGAATCCTGGATTCTATATCAATGAAGGTTTTTCAGTAAACCTTGAACAACCAATTTGTCCACAGCAGTTTGAGGATTCCTGTCTTGGGCAGGGGATTAGACTAAAAAACCTTGAAGGTGCTTCCAATCCTATATTTCTGTGAGTTTTTTTCACTCTACATTTGCAATTCTAATACGGCATGCTACATCCATAAATCAGAAATATAATGCATGCAAAATAACCCCAAGGTTCAAAACTCAACATTCCAAGGTAGAATGGAAAAAACTCTTTCATGAAGCAGAGTTCCTGCTAATTAACATCAACAATATCAGGTTGGATAAACCGGTGATCTGACTCCTATTATTTATTCCCATTAGCTATGCATGCTGAGGCTGACGAAAATCCAAAAACATCTCTAGAAGACCACAAGTCCGCCCCCAACCCCGTTTTGGTTGATGGTAATAACTGCAACCAAGCTTAGGGGTGAATTACACTCAACCAATTTCATTTATTTGGAAAGCATCTGTTCTGCTGGAAACAAAGGAGAAAAATGAAATGATAAAACCCAGTTTATCACTCATTTTAATATATCAGTTATTTGCAAAGTACAATTTTGGCAGCTAATTGTAATTACAAATTACACATTTGCCTCTTTTTGATTTTAAAAAAATACTTCCTGATGCTTCTGAATTTAGAGATTAAGATTAAAGCTTAAGTTTAAAATGAACAGATTCTCGCCTTTTGATAATGGTAAAAGAGAATTATTTCTCAACTGTTAAGCATCAGTTCCTACTGTGCTTCTTGAAAAAGAACGCCTCACACAGAACAAATGATTTAGAAAACTTGAAACTTGAAGCAGACAGCTGTCGAACAGAAACTGTGCACTTTCCTTCTCTTAAAAGAAATAATTTGGAGAAGAAAAAAGAAACACAAATGCGGAGACATATACTGAACAGTTTATCACCTATTATCCCATAAGCCTTTTGATTTTCAGCTTGGTTTCTACCCATTTTTTTAATATTAGAGGCAGCACAGCCCATTCACAGGTTTTATTGCAATTGACTGAGATACAGTTAAGATGCATTTTCCCTGGGGAGAAAATGTTTCTGACAACACCAGCTGCATAGATGCCCAACCTCCAGAGCAGAAACAGAGTCATCACACAGATGAGAAATTTCTGAGAAGAAACAACAAGATTGCCCTGAAGGAAAAAAACTCTTTACCTACCACATAAAAACACAAGTCTGGGATCCAGATGCTGCAATCTGAACATGGTGGCATCACTGTTAAATACTTGACATGAAGTGACAGATGATATTATGTGAAGCTCACTATCTAAAACTTGAAGAGATTTAATGATTCAACTGGCTAAAATAAACAAACACAAATACAATTTTTTTTAAAATAGCCAACAGTGTTTTGAACTTTTTGCCTGTAAGGGTTTACTAGAATAAATACAGACACAAGACTTCAAAGCATACTAGTAAAATTATATTGATTTAACTGGGTTGATTTTTAAATGTTGTTTACTTATCAGATGAAGAGTAGAAGAAAAGGAAACATTGCAGACTCCAATCTGTCCATTATGAATTATTTTGGTACTGACTATAAATCTGTTATTGTACTTTCTTCTAAAATATATTCCGCAAATGCACTTTTTAAGGTAAAGCAAAATACTTTATTTTGCAAATTAATTTCCCACTCAAATTTAGGAGTCCTATTACATTAACATGCTCCCCAGCTTCTGTATGTCCATGTTTCTTTCTATTTTTAGAATGTGACATAGATTAGTGGAGATATAAATATGAATAAGTGCTTAATGTAATCTACTGCATGAATCAGCAGCTGTTTTGCATTCAGCCTGCATTTCTTTTTTTTTTCTTTTGGCTTTTTTGTAAAACTTAAGGCATCTATCTTGTCCTTCAAAATCTTCTACAAGAGCCATCCTTTTTAGGACATTAGATCATCAATCTGTTTAAGTCACTCCAGCTTACATTGCTTGGCAATGCTTCTTCGGGGTTTTAAGGAGGAACTTTTTCTAGCTTTCTCTATAAATGCATGCAATTTACAGATGCCTTCTTCTGTTCCTTTTTATACCAAATTCCACTATCACATAGAAGAGGAATTATGACTGCAATTCACTTGAGATTTAATATAACAAGGTATGCCCATTCACAATTTCAAAATGCATATCCCCAAGAATAGCAAACTGAGATAAAACACAGACCAAAGACTTTCAAGAAAACTGTTACTATGTTTACTTGGATTTAACTTTTCCAAGACCTGAATTGAGTGGTAGGATGCAAGTCAAATGCTATATCAAGAAAAAAAACTGTGGCATCACGCAGCAAGCTGATCTATTGAAAGAAAGAGAAGAGGAAAAAGAGGATAAGGAAAAGGAAGCAAGAAGATTGTCCCATTCAATGGATCAAAAGAGAATTCAATAGTGCTAAATCTAGGTCATCAAGAAGCCCAGTCCAATCTTATTAAACAGGGTTGTTAAAATCAGGCAGAGATAGCACATGGCATTAGAAGATAGGATAAGAAGACATACCAGCAGAAAGCAGGACCTTGGAGAGCTCCAAGAAAGTCCTACTAGCTGAAAGACTCCCTATTAGGGCAATAAAAATCTGGTTCAGCAACTGTTTTGGGGTGAAGTGCCATCTATACGCTGATGATACTCAGCTGTACATCTCCACCCCAGACCACCCCAACGATGCCCTTGATGTGATGTCTCGCTGCCTGTGCGGGTCTGGATGGGGAGGAACAGGCTCAGACTCAACCCCTCCAAGACCGAGTGGCTGTAGCTTCCGATGCCCCGATATAGTCAGCAGGTGCCATCGCTGACTATTGGGGGTGAATCTTTGCCCCCCACGGAGAGGGCTCGCAATCTGGGTGTTCTCCTGGATACGCAGCTGTCTTTAGAAGAGCATATGACGGCCGTGGCCAGGGGGGCCTTTTATCAGGTTCACCTGATTCACCAGTTGCAGCCCTTTCTGGGTCGGGACGCCCTGCGCACGGTCACTCATGCCCTTGTTACTTCCCGGTTGGACTATTGTAATGCTCTCTACATGGGGCTCCCCTTGAAGAGCACTCGGAGGCTCCAACTGGTCCAGAATGCGGCTGCGCGGGTGGTTATGGGCGCAACCCGTTGTGCCCATGTGACACCCCTCCTGCGCGAGCTGCACTGGCTCCCAGTGGTCTTCCAGGTGCGATTCAAGGTGTTGGTTACCACCTTTAAAGCGCTCCATGGCATAGGACCTGGGTACCTCCGAGACCGTCTCCTGCCACCAATAGCCTCCCACCGACCAGTCCGTTCCCACAGAGAGGGTCTCCTCAGGGTGCCATCAGCCAAGTTGTGTCGGCTGGCGACACCCAGGGGGAGGGCCTTCTCTGTGGGAGCCCCAGCCCTGTGGAACGAACTGCCCCCGGAAATTCGTAAGATCTCCAACCTCCGGGTGTTTCGCTGCGCATTGAAGACCCTGTTGTTCCGCCAGGCCGGACTATCAACACAATAGTTTTAAATTGGGGTATTTAAATTTTTTGGGGTTTTAAATCTGAGCCAATTTATTTAATTATTTTAAATTTTACATTGTTGTTTTGTCTGTGTTTTTAAATAGGTTGTACACCGCCCTGAGTCCTTCGGGAGAAGGGCGGTATAGAAATAAAATTATTATTATTATTATTATTATTATTATTATTATTATTATTATTATATTATTATTATTATTATTATTATTATTATTATTATTATTATTATTATTATTCAAAGCCACCCGAAGACTAGTGTAGGTAAATTATAATCTGCATTCTTTCCAGTTACTTCCACTCTTTCCAGAACTGTTAAAGCACCAGAAATTTGAATATCAGGCTTATGCAAGGGCGAGAAGAGCTCTTGTTTGGAATTCCTTCCCTGAATTTGAAAACAATAGCAAGACCTTATCTTTTAGCTGAGGGAATCCTAAAATGGAATTGACTGTCCTTTCATTGGGAAAGTGAAGCTGAACAAACTACTTTGCTTCTCTCCATATACTTCCATTGACCATTGTGAGAAACCCACAGTTGGTTAAAAAGGCAGCTACAAGTAGTCCTAGACCTACGATCACAATTGAACTCCAAATTTCTGTTTACTATGTGAGACATTTGTTAAGTGAGTTTTGCCCCACCTTTCTTGCCACAGTTGTTAAGTGAATCACTGCAGTTGTTAAGTCAGTAACACGATTGTTAAGTGAATCTGGCTTCCTCATTGACTTTTCTTATCAGAAGGTCACAGAAGGGGATCACATGACCCCAGGACACTGCAACCATCATAAATATCAGTCAGTTGCCAAGTGTCTAAATTTTGATCACATGACCTGGGGCATGCTATGGTACTCATAAGTGTGAAAAACAGTCATAAGTCACTTTTTTCAGTGTCGTAACTTCCAACGTCACTAAAGTTTCCTTGTAATATTGTTACAGTTAACAGATTTTGGCTAGATATAAAAGCAATTAATTGTTTTTTACAAATCCTTAATTTTTAATCCTAGTTTAATTGTAGTTTCCAACATACTGTTTCTCATTGAGCTGAATTCTCTAGAAACAGCTCATTCTATATATTTCTGCCAACAATTTCTAATTGTATTAGAAATATTGTGCATTCCAAACAGGCTTATAGGGTATATTAATACTGTTATCATAATATAATCTATCCTGCTGGACCATTGGCCTGCAGTTTGACAGCATATATTTCTTAACTACCCCTATCTCTGAAACTTAATGCACAATCTGTCATTCCTCTCCCCAGTTTTGAACCCCAACTCTTCAAAGCAGAATAAATATCTCAAGTCTATATAAATAACCCAATGGGCTGAAGCAGCAAAAAACATCAAAAATCACAATTACATGACTGCAGAACACTACAAATGGCACTAAATGTGAGCTGGTTGACAAGCATGTATAATGCAATGACATGACCACAGGAGGTATGTGTAGCCCTTGTAATATAAAAAATTATTTGTAAAAGGAAGGAAGGAAAGAAGGGAGGGAGGAAGGAAGGGAGGGAGGGAGGCCGGCCTACCATATTCCAGTTACATTATTTTCTGATTTATTTCAGGTGCATTATAAAAGTCCATGTATCACATAAATTGATTGGATACTGTAGACATCCAGTTTTCCACCAAAATTGCCAAATAGCAAGAAGTGACCACTGACAAATTAACAAATTATGTAAAACTACCTCTAGCACTTCCTGAAATTATTTCCAGTGGTTGGCATCATAATACGCCTCCTCACAACTATATCTGTGCTTGAATATACTTTTAGCAAATTTAGTGAAACCATTTCACTTCTCTCAAACTTTCCATACTTGTTACTTTGTTGTTTCACTATTGGTTGATATATAGGAGGCTAATCGATATAATTAAACATTAAAACATGTTTACATCTTATAATTGTTATTCCTTATTCACTTAAAAGCAGACATAATTGAGAATAAGAAATTTAATCTTCATGGAAATTAACTTGCTGTGACTATTAGTCTGATCTGATCCAATGCATACATTATTTATAAAGCAGCCAACATTGCTGAAAGAATGTAAAAGCTATGTAAGAGGCCAAAAAGTCAGAAAGCTACAGTATTTGCTAATATAAATACATACCAATACAACAAATGTATGTCTTTAACATAAAATCTTCAGTTCCTGATTTGAAAATGAAAGACATGAAAGTGGGTGCTTCCAGGTGGAAAGCTCTCAGATACTCAAAATTTAATGTTTTCTATTGTAAACTATAAACAGAATTGCATTAAATTGCATTTTATTTCTCTGGCTCATTATACCCCTTCTGGAAATGTAGGTCAGACAATTTTCCACTTCAGACAAATTGGGCAGTTGCAAAGTTGCTCCTCAGGTGACTGTTCTAAAATTTGAGAAACTAAAAGCAACTGCATTTGCATCCTGTTTCATTTCCTATTATCTGATATTGTTTCTCATAAAAGCATTTCATCCACATATTAAAGCTGTTCATTACTGTACTCTAAACTCAATATGCAAATCTCATAAAACAGCTCTTTTTTATACTTGCGTAAAGTACAAATATCAAGAGAAGTATGTTTATTTGAATCATATTTATTAGTAGAGGAGAATTTCCCCTAAAAATATTTTAAGTTCTTTTTCCAATTCAGTGGTTTTTTTTGTCCACATAGTGGACAAAACCTAAATGATTTAGATTCCTTCCCTTTTATACCCCTTATGGTCACAACCCATTCTTTCTCTAACAATGAAGCTTCCGAGTAAAATCAATACATGAATTATTTTGGTCAGCCAAGATTCTGCTATCTCCTGTACGCACTACTGCCTTTATGCTGTATTGCCCGATACCTTGAAATTACCACTAGTGTGTTCAATACATGGCTCATTTAAAGTCCTAAAATGTAAGTTGTCCTTAGCAACCTTTCAAAGTTATGACTGGCCTCCCCAATCAATTTCAAAATAGGACCTGAAAATTTGCCAGCTTTAGTTTTTCTAAATTTGCTGAAATTCATGTTTGAACAAAATGTGTTTCCTAGATTCAACAGATTCTAGATTCTGATTCAAGATTCTAAATTCAACAAAATGCATTTCCTAGATTAATTCAATCTCTTTCTCCCCCACCCCCAATCTTGGCCAATAATTTAGTTACTATAAATAAAAACTGACCAATTTAAAACAGGAAAGGAAAAACAACAGAAGTGGCCACTTGTAGTGGAAGATCAGGAAACTTGCTCATTTCAAGAGAGAGGGAATGCTCAGGAAGTAATTTATTTGCTGAAAACTTTGTAGAGAAAGATGGCAAGGGAAATTGCTAAATGAAACAAGTTCTTTCTTTTAAATGTTTTGCAACAAAAGGTAGAGGGGAGAAAGCAAAACAGATTACAGTGCTTGCTATGCTAGATACAGAATTATTCAATAACCCAACAAGTAGGGGCAAGGATAGAAAAAGGAGAGGAAAAATACCTTCCCCAAAGAAAGTCCTCTTTCTGAACAACAATGGGATATTTTCCTATTTATACTTGCAAAAATATTGTGCTGTTACACTAATGTTACCCTCCTTACTGAATTTTCCACGGTAAGGTAGAAGATAAGAAAAATGCAAACAAAATGCAAGTTCTGCAACTTGACGATGACAATGTCCAGATTCCCCATGAATTTATGGCAGAAAGAGAGGAAACCTTTAACTAGAAATCCTGAGATTGGAAATACCTTCATATCTGATCCCATTAAGTTTTAAGATGTCTATTAGATTTATTTATTTAGTATATGGTATAACATACATGGACTTACAATGTATATAAATGTTTCACCTAAATTACAAACATAGTACAGGTAGCCTTCAACTTAAAACAGTTCATTTAGTGACCATTCAAAGTTACAACGGCACTGAAAAAAGTGACTTATGACCATTTTTCACACTTACGGCTGTTGCAGCATCTGCATGGTCACATTATCAAAATTCAGATGCTTGGCAATTCATTCATCTTTATGACAGTCGCAGGGTATGGATCTTCTGACAAGAAAAGTCAATGGGGAAGCCAGATTCAGTTAACAACCTTGTTACTAACTTAATAATTGCAGTGATTCACTTAACAACTGTGTCAAGAAAGGCTGTAAAATGGAGCAAAACTCACTTAACAAATGTCTCACCTAGCAACAGAAGTTTTGGAGTCAATTATGGTTGTAAGTTGAGCATTACCTGTAAAATATGAAGATAAAAGGATCTATATTCAGATACCAATCTCTAAGCCCGGGATCCCGAACCCTTGATCTGTGAACCAGAACCAGTCTGTGGCATGCCAGAAACTGGGCCGCAGAAATAAGTGAAACCCCATCCGTGTGATGCAGGCCACACATGAAAGCACGCCCTCTCTGGTCTGCAGAAGACCTCCCTCCACGGAACCGGTCTATGGTGCCCCAAAGGCAGGCGAGCGCTGTACTAGGCCATCTAACCATTGAAGCACAGCATCATTTATCTGAGAAAATCAGATCCTAGACATATGCCCTCAGTTTACAGCTGGTTACAATGTGATCTATACTTTGACATGGGCCCCAGCAATCACACTGAAGGGAGGACAGTATGTCCCATTTATAAGTAAATTCAGGCAGACGCCATGTGATTTGTGAATCCTATTCAAATTTGTCCATTGCTGTATTAAATTAACATAGGAAAAAATAAGGACTCACTGATTTTGAGATCTGAACGGAGCAGAACCGAGTAATCAGAAATAACATGTGAGGATTTTTGCATAAAGTTATACGTTTATGTTATAAGTTGCATAGGTTAATAGGAGGAAGAGTCACACACACCCCAATCAATTCTCCCCTGGGAGACCCACACATGGACCTTAAATCTGATTTACAAGCAAAACATGGAATTGGAACGTTGTTTTCCTTATAAAATCTGATTAAAACTAAAAACGCATTAGCCTCTCTCTCCATGGATACCTCTCAAAGGTGTCTTAAGAAATCAAGTCACTTTATTTTTTAAAGAATTAAAATCAGGGGATGGGATTTTGCCTATTGCTTATTAGAAAATAAAACATTGGATGCATTTATTCCACATATCTTCTAAAACCAGCCCATCAGTATTCACTGCAGTTATGCAATCCCACAACACCTGCAATTGCAGGCCCATCATCTCCCCCAGGAGCCACTTGAAGCAATTCAATAGCTACCAGCAAGTGACAGCTGGCAAGCCCAAACCTGCCCCTGGAAGTCTATCATATGTAATCAATTGCAAACAGAGCATCAGCAGGCTCATCTCTTTATTTCCTGGCTAATTCCCCCAGGGAAAACAGAGAGCAGCTCTCCACTTTTGAGTCAGGGTGCTGTAATACCCGTCCCAATCTCTCCATTCCTTTTGCCCCCTCATTTTCATCAGTTCACCAGGCTGCTTTGGCTTTTCAGCTTGATACCCGTTATGTTATGTCAGCTGTTACGTTACGCTAAAGACAATGGATTCCAGCTGGCCGAGGTCAGATGTAACAACAAGAACCTAACAAAGCCTTGGGCCCTCCAGTTATATTGAAATTGAGATACACACCGAATGCAGTACTTAATGACAAACTACTTCCCAGACTTTGGACAAGGCATAAAGGAAACACCTGTCACTGCAAGTGCTACATGCTAATCCTGATAAATTGAAAAATCCTTTTCAACGCTCAATTCTGCTGTGCGCCCGTGTTCAGTTTTCCCCTCCCTACCCCAAGAACCAAAATAGCCTTCCTCTTCTCCACTTACTAGATATTAGAGAGTGATCTTGAATACACAAACACACACATATATACTCCGTGTATGTACTGTGTGTGTGTGTGAGTGAGTGAATGAATGTGTGTGTATACACACACACACACATATTCAATTAGTAAACACTTCTCATGCATCTGTGCCATACAATGTGAAATCTGGCGCTGTTATAAATATTGCTGTGTTTCCAGAGGGATGGCCATGTTTAGTCTGCTGCAACAAAACTACAAACAGCTCTCAAAATACAAAGTAGTCTTCTAGTGCTTTAGGGACTCAAGAAATGTATTTTCTTAAAACATATTCAAGATAATGCTTTATTTTTCTCCCAGCAGCAAATAATCTCCACCCATATGGCTTTTTAAAATGGTCCGACTCATTCTGCAGATCTATTGAACGTGCCTGAAACAATGAAGACTAGGAATTCTGAGAAAATCAATACCAGCATTGGGAAAGGTTTTCCAAGGCTGTTAGTCTGTTATAAAGGAATTGGGATACAGAGTGGACTTTCTTCGTTTCTAATTTGGCCCTTTTATGGAGTCTATGACAACTCGCCATAGCCAACTTGCTACCAACAAGTTACACTAATATCAAAGAAATAGTCAAACAGAATCATTAAAGAAAGGATGCCAAAAGAGGTACAAAATAAAATGTAAATGACAAAACTTAAAATAATTTTTACAATTATTTTAAATAATTAAATTGAATTGTTGAAATGTCCCGCAGTGAATTTTCCTGTGGCAAGTTGGCTGTCTCAAGTTGTTCCACGGTGGCTCAGTGGCAAAGACGACACTGAGCTTGTTGATCAGAAAGGTCGGCAGTTCGGCGGTCCAAATCCTTAGTACAGGTCTCCTGCGTGAGCAGGGAATTGGACTAGATGACCTCCAAGGTCCCTTCCAACTCTGTTACTGTTACTGAGTTGGCCGCTGTGAATTGGCCATGGCGAGTTGACCATGGTGAGTTGGCTGAGGCGAGTTGTCCCATTCCGCCTTAACTGCTTTACTGAGATTATTGGGTGGAAAATAGCCAGCAGATGGCAATATGACACTTATGAATGAAGGCAAATATACATATCCCAGGATAATGTTTCAGGATCCAATCTGGGTCAGTCACAGGGACCAAAGGTTTAGTCTTCCAAGCTTTCAGACTCGTGCTGGAGCCCATCCTCAGGGAACTTCTATCCTAACGGAATGGGTTCCGTTAATATGACTTTTGTTAAAATGAAACTCTGCAGGATTGCAATGCATATTCATGCAAGATTCTGGCTTGAACCAGAATCAAATTGAGTGTGTCAATTTATGTGTGTGTAAATGAGGAAGGGAAGGAGGGAACAGTTGGGGTCCCGGATTCTAACTCATTGTCAGTCACAGCAACTCACTGGATGGTGGATTTGGGTCAGTCCTAATTCTAAACCCATTTTACCACTTATGGAAATTATTGTGGGTAAAAACAGAAAGCAACAGTGCTATGGACACCATGCTGAGCTCCTGAAGTAAAGGTGAGATATAAATCAAAAAAACAAAAAACTGGAATTAAAAAGCAAATAGTAAATTGCATCAGTAACAGCTGTTATTACTTTTATCAACTATTTTAGGGGTGTTTTGTTAACCTTAAACACTCTTTGACTCTTATTCTATGCTCATTCTATTTTATATTTTCATTTTATTCTAATCCTGCACATTCTTTTCAGGAAATTTAGGATTGCATACATATCATCAATTGCTATTTTATCTTTATGATAAGGAGTGGCTCATGGGTCATTCAGCAAATATTCATGACTCACAAGGTATCTGAAGCTGGGTCTCCCAGATCCTAGGTCAACGTTCTGCATTACACTGTTGTTCCACAATACAGTAGTCCTCCACTTACAACAGTTCATTTAGTGACCGTTCAAAGTTACGGCACTGAAAAAAGTGACTTGTGACCAATTTTCACACTTATGACTGTTGCAGCATTCTCATGGTCATGTGATTTATATTTGGATGCTTGACAACTGACTCACGTTTATGATGGATGCAGTGTCCTGGGGTCATGTGATCACCTTTTGCAACCTTCTGAACAAGCAAAATCATTGGGGAAACCAGATTCACTTAACAACCATGTTGGTAATTTAAGAACTGCAGTGGTTCAGTTAAGAAAAGTGGCAAGTCATAAAATAGGGCAAAATTCACTTAACAAATTTCTCACTTAGTAACATAAATTTTGGGCTCAATTGTGGTTGTAAATAGAGAACTATCTGTATTAAGGAACACCAAACTCTCAGTACAAGAGCATTCCATTTTAGCCTCCAGAGCTACAATGTTACTTGAGTCCAACTGACTGCCTGCAGGCAATCACACATTCAGCCTCCAAACATATAGGGCAGTGATGGATAACCTTTTTGCTGTCGCGTGCCAAAAACGGGGGAAGTGTGGGGGGATCATATGTGTGCATGCCCATACCCATAATTCAATGCTCCCTGCCCCCCGCACATGCACACACGACCTCCCCCCCCGTGCTCCCCCCACTTTTGGCACACAATGGCATGGTGGGACCGGAAGGCCGATTTTTCGCCCTCCCCAGGTTCCAGAGGCTTTCTAGGAGCCTGAGGACGATGAAAACAGCCTCCCCCCCAGATGCCCTCCCCCACCTTCCGGCCCCTTCCGGAGGCTGAAAACAGCCTGTTTCCTGACTTCCTGTGGGCCCGGAAGACCCGAAAATCAGTTGGCCGGCACACACATGCGCGCTGGAGCTGAGCTAGGGTAACACTCGCGTGCCCACCAATATGGTTCCGCGTGCCACAGGTGGCACGCGTGCCATAGGTTCATCATCACAGATATAGGGCAACATGTGAACATCGGTTAGTGGAGTGGGATTACCTGGAACCCCAAAGGTGCTTTTTCAAGAAGCAACTGGACTTTCTTTGTTTTTCGTTGAAGATTTTTTGCTTCTCATCCAAGAAGCTGCAAAACATGTTCAAGGAAAAAAACAAAAAAAGTCCAGCTGTCTCTTGAAAAAGCACCTTCGGGACCACCATGACCTGGATGACTGAGAATCTCAGTAAACATTCCAGATACTAAATCCTTGAACAGGGCTCCTGAATCTTCCAAATACAATTGCTTTATATTAGAGCATTTTCCATACTGAAGGAAAATATTATGGGGCTCTGCACTCTGCTGGTTTTCAAAGAAATACAAATTGCTGCCGCTTTTTCTCTGTGCCTCCCTTTACCTGAACTTCATTCTAAGACCAGATCAAACCAAAAATCAGGAACTGAGAATATTCCTCACTATTCTTGCTAACCTTTACAAAGTATTTTTCATTACATCTGAATATGTACAACAAACTTGCAAATCAGCTATTTAAATACAATCATCTTGCATTTGCTTCTCTGTGCAGTTCAACACTGCCCCCTTTAGATTTTGGATATGCATTTTCCCCTCTCATTGCCAATTTAAATGGAGCAGCAACACTGCATGCAATTTGGCTTAATGCTTTCTGGGCAATCTAAGTATTCACTCTTCCTGAAATTTTTCAGTAAGTTTTGCTTGAGCTACAACGTTTCTCTAAATCTACCCAATATTCTTACCAGGAAGGCATTTTTATTATGGTTGGACTCCACTCTGCTGCTTTTTTGAAGATGTGGTTTTGTTAGCGATCCTGGGGACCACAAATGGAGCTGATCAAGTGAGTGATGGGATTGTGCTGCTGCTGCTGCTATGGGAGAGTATGGCTGGGTTTTTATGTTGTGGATTTTTAATGTTGTAAGCTACCTGGAGTCACCTATGTGTGATTTGGGCAGCCATATAAATTTGTTTGGTAAATAAATAATAAATAAATAAAAATCAAATGAATCAACATGTTACATTTATATCCTGCTTTCAATCAGAGTCTTAAGGAAGCATGCATATTATTCCTTCCTCCAATTGCTCACAGCAACAGTGCTGGTGAGGTGGGTTGTAGTGAGAATGTGACTAGCCCAAAATCATCTGGTCAGCTCCCACTGGAAAGTGTGAACTGAAACCTAGGTTTCTTGGTGTCAGTACAATACCTTATTGATAAGCATGGTGGCTCACATGTTTAGGATGCTGGCTTGACAAGAGCAAGCTCATATTTTGAGACCCGAATGTTGCTGTGGGGCAAGGTAAGAGCCTGTCCTTCACTCCAGTTCCTGCTGGGGACATGAAAGAAACTGCCAACTGGGCATTCTTCCTTCCCTCCCAGCAACAGTGATGCCACCAGCTAATCCTTTTAACGCCTCAGTGCCTCTGACAAGAATGCAATGTACACACCTTGTTCCTTATCATGCCAGTTCTTTTCATAAAAATTAACTAAAATCTTCTCTCTCTCTCTCTCTCTCTCTCTCTCTCATACATATTATATATTTCCCCAAAATAAGATGTATCCCAAAAATAAGACCTAGCATGTTTTTACGTGTGTGCCTAATATAACCCGTACCCCCAAAATAAGCCCTACTTAAGAGCTTGAGCAGCAGGGCAGCCATTCTTTCTGGTTGCTCGTAGTGGCACAGCCATGAGCTGGGGGGTGGAGTTGTCCCATGAACCCCACATTGGCTTACCTTCTGGATGGGATTATTGGAGCCACCGCCATAGATGCAGCAAGTATCGGGGCGTGGATGGCCTGGCTCCGGGGGCCCTGAGGTAAGTCCGTGCGGGGCACGTGAAACAGCTCCACCCTCCTGTCTCACAGTGGCAGCAGCACTGATGCACCCCGAGGCCTCCTGCACTGCTGCAAGCATGCAGAAGAACTGGGCCTCCGGTACATGGGGAAAAAAAGACACCCTAGTGTATTTTGGAGCCCAAAAGAAAATAAGAATCTGTCTTATTTTCAGGGAAACACAGGGTGTGTGTGTGGGGTGTGTGTGTGTGTGTGTGTGTATACACATGCATACATACACATTATACATACGTGTGTGAAATATATATATATATAATCCACACACGTATGTATAACGTATGTATGTATGTGTATATGTATATAGGTATAGATATATATGTATAGGTACAAACACCCGCGAAAACCTCAAAAAACATGTATAGGTATATGTACATATATACATATGTATTAATAGTAGAATTGTGAGATAGAATATGTTAGATAGAAAATTATATTATAATGCACTTAAGTACAACTATTCATTTAGTGACGGTTAAAAGTTATAACAGCACCCAAAAAATAACCTACAACTATTCCTCACAACCATCACAACATCCCCATGATCATGTGATCGAAATTTGGGTGTTTCACAACTAGGGATTTTAGAGGTCTTTTAGTCCAACCTCCTGCCATGGGCAGGAATCCTTATTCCTTAATTCTTTATTACATAGGAATAGAGCTCTAGAGATTATATAATGTATGTTAAATATGGTGAGTGTTAGATCACTTTCAATTTTGAAGCCTTAATTATTAATAGGAAGGTATCTTTAAGTAGCCTTTAAAATGTGACGCTGCCCTAGCTTCTCTTTAAGAGCAGTGAAAACAGCCATCTTGGCTAAAATGACAACAATGAAAAAGTATTATTAAAACGTGAGAAAGGCAGAAATTTGTACACCTTTCAAAACCAACGTGAACTTTTTTTTTTTTGTAGTTCAGTATGATCAAGAATTAAGGCTTTAGTAGGAAAAGTGATCTAACACCTGCAATATTTAACATACATTATATAATCTCTAGAGCTCAGACCTAATCTGACAACAAAATGAGATTCCTGCAAGAAAATAGCTTTTTCAGGCCCACTAAATATCCTTCTGTTCAGAAGAATGTTTAATCCACTTGGATCATGTGCCTGGATTTTCTTAGAGCATGCTGAGATAACAACATTCCGCTGTGTCTTGGCACCATAAAAACATTTGCTTATAAAAATAAAAGAAAAATATAGTCTCATGGGGAGAATACCTCGTTGAATTTACTTTTTCCATAGTTTAAATATTGAAGTTTCAAAAACAATTTTTAAATAAATATGCCTCATTCTCTTTGTGGGTCATGTCCAAACATCTCTCCCATTAATATCTTAAATCTGCCAATGTACATACATAACCTTTCTACATGATAATCACTTATTCAGTGTAAACTGAATATTTTGGGGTGGGGGGGAGAGACTTAAATCCTGCTCACACCTCCACCTAGTGGTATGAAATTAATTCTGCACCCTCTTTTCAATTTCAGAGCAATAAATGGATAGAGTATTAATAAGTGTATCGTTCTCTAAAGGTTAAAGCATTTACTTTCTTCAGAAGGTTCACTTGGATGCCATGGATACTTTACTTGGTTGTCTGAACCTGTGTGTGCATTCATATCCGATATCCTTTGCTATTAATTTCACAAGAAATGTTGTTTATGCATGTACACAGATGCACAGGTAATTAAACAAAGTGCCTTTTTCGGAGCCAAGCCTTTGAAAGGATGCAGATGCGTTTATGCTTGAAAAGGGGGTGCTTACCTCATGCTTTGCATTCCCCTTGTGAATATTTGCCCCCATCTTAATCCTGACTACAAACATTTGAGAGCAATCTAGTCAGAATTAAATCTCACTGATATTAGTAAAATAAAGGTGTTTTTATATTCTGTCATGAAAATAATTATAAAACAAAACAATTTAGCCTCATGTTCTTTATTATTTTAAATATTTTATCCGGAGGCCTTTCAAATTAGTACTCAACTGTTAAATATATATATATATTTTAATAAAACCCTTCACCTTTAAAATTCAAAAGAAACTATAGTTGCTAGTGTGGATTTTCCAACATCTAGAACACTGACTTTTTGAAAATCAGGAAATATAAATACATGTGAGAGTTTTGGATTCATTTATTGGCTCATATTCCAAGGCCAGTTAAGTACTTGGTTTCTGTTTAATTTCAAAAGAACTTCATTTATAGAAATAATGAGTAAATATTGCCTTTCCATTTAATCCCTCAGAACTAAGAAGAGATTAAATCTGCAAACTTCAGTTTCACTTACCTTTGCATATTTATGCTTTTCCAAAAATTAACAGGACAATTTGCTCACATGTATATCCATTTATATCTTTATGCATGTATTTTTGTGCACATTTTCTCTAACATGCACATTCCCCGCACAATTTCCTAATAGAGCTTTAATATGCGATTCCTATTTATAAGTATTGTTTGTGCAAACATATCTTGTATGCATTTTAAAACTGCAAACTGTATTAAAAATTTGAAGGAGTATAGATTGGAACACAGAGATATTCTTATTTTTTTGTAAATGGAAGAGACACAAATATAGGAAATATACTGTATATATAAGCTTAGAAGGAATAAATTTCCTTTCTCTGCTGATCTTGTGGCGCATGCCTTTACTGTATAGGATGCAGGGATGTCAACATTGAAGCATATCCTGTTTTCTTTTTCTCATATGGTCAGTGATACTTCTGATCATGCTATAATCTTTCATTTTTAAGATTATGGGGAAAAAAATAAACAACCCTTCTCATACTTTCAAGACTTATTTCAACTCTTCCTGTTAATTCCACCTAGACCTTCAGCAAAAATATGTCATTGGGCTTCCTTTCTAATGTTGAAGTGCATAGGCTTTTTTTTAAAAAAATAATCATACTAACTTTTGAATTTTTCTCATATCATAAGCCGTATAGCAATAACTAATCTCTGTGCATTCATCTCTTTCCTTCAACAGTCTCTGCAGGATTGTATTCTGCACAGAAAGTAGACAATTTATTCAACTGGTCTCCATCTTGTGCAAATTGAGAAAATAATTCAATTATTTTCTTTGTATCACACTTTCTACTGAATTATGAAATTTTCATTCAGAGCTTCTCAAACTCAGAAAATCCTCAGTAATTGTTAACAGTTATTTTCCACAATTTATTGAGTAAATATTAAAGTCATCCAGCAAGAGGACAATTATGCAGGTCTAACAAAAATAAAACATGCAAAACAAAGTTCTCAAAAATAGATTTCTATTTCACAGGGGAAAATATTTTACTCAAGGAAAAGCTACTACTGTAGTAAAGTACCCAGAAGAAACACAGGTATATTATTTAAGGAAGTAATAATACAAAAGAAGATCATATATATTTATTAACAAAAACAAATTAACATAAAGAGAAACATTTTACTATACAGTATTGTGTAAAAAAGGACAATTCCCCTCAATCCCTACACTCTCTCGAATTCTGAGCCACAGGCTACACAGATGTAAGCAAAGTGACTCCTATGCCTTTGTATTTCTTTAACCTCTGAGATTACTAGGCTTCCTATGTGTGCATAATTGTTTTGCTAATGAATTAAAAGAAAAAATAACAGATTGCAAAGCAAAGCATCAACTTCTAGCACCACCTTCCAAGGATACCTCTGGGTAAGTTCTAATAGGCCTTGTAGGTTTTCTTATGTTCTTAGATTTCAATCTAGCACTCTGTTTGGAAATATGTTCCCAAATAGATGATAGTATGCAGGGTTTGCAAAGTATGTCATCAGTTGAATGGTTTGTAATAGGCAGCCATTTTGTGAATAGTAAGCTCCTCCCACTAAAACTGCTTTGTGAAACAAGTTCCACACTTGTTCTCTAGTCTACAAGTCTTTTCTATCAGTGAAGGGCACCAAAACTCTTAAGTCGGAAGAGAACTGTTCCAGGGAGAACAAAATGATAAAGTCTTGTCATATGGGCAGCAATCCATTCAGATGATATTGGATTTATCATAAAACTTAATTTAAATTACTATAGTGGCCAAAATTGTGGAAACCTTTTGGAAAAAGTGTGTATTTTTGAGGTTTGATGGCTAATAACACCCCCCCCCTTTTTTTTTTTTTGGAGTTTCAAGATAATCATATTTCACTGCTGGAATGGCCTGGGAATAGCCCAGACCTTAACCCAATTGAAAGTCTATGGAGCCGACTAAAGAAACTTGTTAGTCAGAAGCGACACAGCAATAAAACCAGATTAATAGAAGCAATCATTCAATCTTGGTTTCACATTATAACAGCTGCAGAACTAAAAGACTTGCTTCACTCCATGGGAAGACGTTGTAAGGCCATAATTCATGCTAAAGGTTTTTTTTTTTTAATTTGATTTATATGCCGCCCTTCTCCGGAGACTCAGGGCGGCTTACAATGCGCTAAGCAATAGCCTTCATCCTTTTGTATATTTATACAAAGTCAGCTTATTGCCCCCACAACTGGGTCCTCAATTTACCTACCTTAGAAAGGATGGAAGGCTGTGTCAACCTTGAGCCTGGCGAGATTCGAACCTGCAATAATTGCAGGCAGGTGGTCTTAATAACAGGGTGCTTTAGACCACTGTACTACCAAGGTTACTCAACTAACTTTTAACTGACATGATAATTTTTGTATATTTCGTTTCTTCTACATGATTCACTTTTCTTCTTTATACTGTAACTGCTATTCTAATAGCAAATCCTTCATAAAGTTATTGCATTACATTCTTGATTAAATTACCTTTCCATTGATGTATAATTTTATGGTATTATTCCAAAAAAAGTGGTGTTATTAGCTAGTTTTAGAAAATACACTTTTCCCAAAAGGTTTCCACAATTTTGGCCACTACTGTATAACATTGTTTAAACTTAGGAAGCTAAGCAAGACCAGATTTGATTAGCAAACTCTGTTAAATTTGGGATGACCAAATTCCACAAAGTAATTGCAAATAATTTTCCTACTGTGTCACGAAAACTAATTCTGTAAACATTTCCATGTAATCGCCACTACCTGAGCTTGTCTTTGCTAACTTAATAGCACTAACATTACCCTTCAAGGACCATCATAATCTATCCTTAACTTTGATGCTCTCCATGGCCTTATCTTCCTTATCTTTTTAGTCTTATATCAGACTAAATCCTTACCTAAACCCCACTTAATCATTGTTCCACTAGCCTCAATGTTCAAATATTATTTTCTCAATCATAATGTCAACCTGTGCTGGAATTCTAGAATTTTAGGCATTCCAAGTCTCAAACACGAATTTAAGAAATTTTAATTCAATGTTTCTGGAAATTACCAGGATACGAAAGCTGGTCTTTTTTCTGAAACTCAATTAGTCTGTTGTTCATAAAAGCCAATTAGTATCTATTCACTATATGAAACTATTCACTACCAGTTCTGTCTAAAAATAACTCTATAAATAAAAGACAAAATTAAGAAGGACTTAACCCAAGTGCTATAAACCTGTTGCGCTGCATACGAAAGACATAAAAACTGGGCCTTTATTCATACGAACTTGAACTCTGAAAGTTGACTCTCTGGAAAAAGGAGGGTAGGGTTTTGCCTACATTAAATATTAAAACACATATAATGGGGAAATCCCAACATAAGAAACAACTGAAGGATTAAGTGCCCAAAGTGAAATGAAATATAAATGTTGGCTTGCCCCAAGGAATTAAGTCAGGTAATGCAATGCCAGCAATTTCTACTGAGATATCAGCAAGGAACATAATAGCTGGGAAGGGCTGCTTATATTACTCTGAGTATGTGTTTCATGAACCTGACACAGGTCCTGACAATGGAGAACTCAAGAGGACTTATTTACTGAATACTCTTGAACTTGGACACAGCATTCAAGTGATTGTTAGCCTTATTGGATTTGTATGGATCAGTGCATATCACTGATGCACAACAGCAAAAACTATAGACTGTACAAATCCTTGGAAAGAAATGTTTGGTGGTGTATTCTAATGTCAGAATTTAGTATTAGTATTTCTAAGAGCCTTGGTGGCGTAGCAGACTAAAGTGCTGTTAACTAGCACCAGCTGCCTGCAATTACTGCAAGTTCGAATCTCACCAGGCTCAAGGTTGACTCAGCCTTCCATCCTTTCGAGGTAGGTAAAATGAGGACCCAGATTGTGGGGGCAATAAGCTGACTTTGTATAAAAAAGAACACTGCTTGGGGGGGTGGGGGCGAGGCGAAAGCCCTACTAAGCAGGTATATACAAAAGTATAAAGGCTATTGCTTAACGCATTGTAAGCCGCCCTGAGTCTCCGGAGAAGGGCGGCATATAAATTGAACTAATAAATAATAAATAAATAAATAATACTAAAAACATTAAGATATCTGTATATGACTGATTTTTACCTCTTGTCTTGAGAATTGCCACACATATTATTGTTCAATCACCCTACTCAATTGATTAAACTTTGTGGGACAATCTAGAGGACTACATCCTTCTATGTAGGGATGTCCAAAACCTACTGAAACAGAACTCAGGTTCTCTGCAACATTATCCTTCTCTTCTGAACTGTACCAATATGGTATGGTCAAAATATACTCTGGAAATTAATCCTCCAAACTAAAGCTGACGCATTCTGGATGTGGTCACCAAAACAACTGTTTTGCCAGGAACACCATGTTAGAAACCTCACAAAATGCTCTTGATTTGGATGATAAAAACCATTGGACCACCCTTGGAATGGCCAAATGAACACAATCCAGAGTATAATGAGAACCAATTTGGATTTCTACAGATCGTTCCATGCCTGAACCTAAAGGTTTTACACAAACCTATTTCCATGTTATCCATATTACTCTCATACAAATACAAATCAATCAGGAAAAAAAAAAGATGAAAGTATTGTAAAATGTGCACTGATAAGTATATGATTATACTTCATATTATCATGCTTGGACATTTTAGCAGATTAGAATACATCCAAATAACATTACCAAATATATACACAGTATATTCATATAAATACATGTCTATATTTCAATTTTAATTCTTCTCAAAATACATACAAATTATATGTTGCTTAAGCAAATATCCATAGGCATACCATCCAAAATAATGTCCCTGTGGCCAGAGCTGCATATTGATCAATCGTGGAAAGCACACTGAATATAAGGCAGATCAGCACTATGAGGAAACTGGGGGGGAAGAAAAAAAAACAAAAATTAAAATCACTAAAACATTTAGTTAAGTTTTTTTTAAAAAAAAAAGAAAAGAAAAGAAACAATAAATGAGAAATAAATAAAAATTCCTGTCTTTCAATAGTGTAATAAACTGCAAAGGAGAAAAATAAAGGTTGATCTCACTCAACAGAATGTGGGATAAAGGGACTGTGAAGGAACGTAGTCTAATTTTTAGCCTCTTTTTTATCAGATGACGAAGTTTTGGATAAGGTTTTACAGGAGAATACAATTCAGCTTCTCCATTGAGACACAAAGTTAACAGAGCTATAAACAATGCTTGCAAGGAGCTAACTGTTCATATACAGATGTACCTACACAAGGAACTGCTTGCTTAAGTACATGGAGAGTATGTGGAATTCCCCTTACCAATTCAGCTGCCAAGGTTGAATGCATGTTGAAAGTGTAGTTCTTTCAACAAAAAATGACATTATCCCACCAAAACAGCTATTGATAGCGATAGAAGTCATATAAATAAGACCAGAAAAGAAATTAGAGTACAATTTAGAACTTTCCATTCTAAACTTCAGTTCCAAGCAAGCTATCCAAGAAGAAAAACATTGATTTCTACTACCCATTTTGAGCCTGGAAGGCCTCCTGCTCTAACCTAGAATCCAAAATGGGGCACTTGAGGGGACTCCTAGGAGGGGCAGGGCGGGGCCAGCCAGAGGTGGGTTTAGCCGGTTCTCCAAACTGGTAAAAAACTTAACAACTGGTTCGCCTGAACCAGTGCAAACCGGCTGCAGCACACCTCTGGCTATAACATGTCAGATGCTGTTTCTCAAACAGCAAAATGTCCTGATATCAGATATACTGAGAATTTGCTAGAGGTTATGGCTACAAGGTACTACAATGACTTTGTCCATTGTATCCTAATTCTGCCTCCCTTCAGCTTTCACTATGCTGGATGATATATAGCTAAGCAAATGCCATTTTAAACTCTGAACTGGAATTCCTGAAATATACCACATCTTCATCCTTTTAAAGAAAGGATAATTTTGAAAGTATTTTAAAATATGTACTGCTAAGTTTCTGATTACATAATTCAGGGTTTGGGCATTTTAGCAGATCTTAAAAGGATAGATAGAAAGATCCTGTTAAGTAAGATTTTTTTTTTTTTTTTGCTTTAATTTATACGCTGCCCTTCTCCGGAGACTCAGGGTGGCTTACAATGCGTTAAGCAATAGCCTTCATACTTTTGTATATTTATACAAAGTCAGCTTATTGCCCCCACAGTCTGGGTCCTCATTTAACCTACCTTAGAAAGGATGGAAGGCTGAGTCAACCTTGAGCCTGGTGAGATTTGAACTTGCAGTAATTGCAAGCAGCAGTTGTTAATAACAGTGCTTAGTCCACTGTACTACAGGCTACAGGCTACAGATACCTAAATAGGATACACAGGAACCAATAGAAGGTAGTAGCTAAGTGAGGTAGCCTCACTTAGCAACAGGGGTGAAATGCTACTGGTTTGGGCCTGTTCGCCCAAACCAGTAGTAAAAAAATGCTTTAAAAGTAAAAAAAAAAAAAAAAAAAGTTCTGACGATCGTGCGTCGCTCATCTGATCTTTGGAACTTTTTTTTGTTTTTGTTTTTTTTACTTTTTAAGTATTTTTTTCATGCCGGCCACATGACCATGGAGACGTCTTCGGACATTGCCGGCTCTTCGGCTTTGAAAAGGAGATGAGCACCGCCCCCTAGAGTTGGGAACGACTAGCACATATGTGTGAGGGGAACCTTTACCGTTACCTTTAGCCATTCATGTTACAGTACTAAACTCCTTAATGGGTTATAAATATAATAGAAAAGTGGGAAGAATTGATATTACACTCTAGTAAAACCAGATGTCTGAGTTTTGTAGCTGCTGCTGTTCAAGAAACTGCTAAAATCTTGCTGGAAGCCAAGGTAAACTGTGAAAGGAGCTATTGATTGTTACTGAATTAAGCAGTAAATCTAACCACTAGATGGCAGCACATCAAAACGCATGACATTCCCTCATCAAGTACAGTATTATAAAAGTGTATGAGAAAAACAGAGAAAATTCAAGGTGAAATATAAGGTCAAATATTTACAGAGCTGAAAAACATATTATCTATACTTATATAATAAATATGCAAAAAGTCTTTTTCTTCAGAAAAGGAGTCCAGATCCTTTTTTTAAAAAATGGCTTTGGTACACTCAATGACCGTCGTATAATATGCTGATTTTGTAAAAGCACTTAAGAGAGGGCTGTAAAGCACTGTGAAGCGGTATATAAGTCTAAGTGCTATTGCTATTATCATCAGCCTGCTCATTTATTTATTTATTTTATTTATTATTTATTAGTTCGATTTATATGCCGCCCTTCTCCAGAGACTCAGAGCGGCTTACAATGCATTAAGCAATAGCCTTCATACTTTTGTATATACCTGCTTAGTAGGGCTTTCGCCCCCCCCCCCAAGCGGTGTTCTTTTTTTATACAAAGTCAGCTTATTGCCCCCACAATCCAGGTCCTCATTTTACCTACCTCGAAAGGATGGAAGGCTGAGTCAACCTTGAGCCTGGTGAGATTTGAACTCGCAGTAATTGCAAGGCAGCTGGCAACTAAGTGCTACTTTAACAGTCCACTGCGCCACCAAGGCTCATAGACGTAGAATGAACACACATACAGAAAAGAAAGAACATGCGATATATGAAAAGGCCTAGCTGTATTTTTACTTCCATTATGTTAAATTGAAATGGCCGGTTCCATCGCAATGTTAAGTATATTTCTAAAAAGATGTAATTTATACCACTTGAAAATTATCCTGGATCTTTTCATCAGTGAGTCTTAGAACTCCCAAATGGAAAAAAAAAAAAAAAAAGGAGGTGGGGGGGGACGGCTGAAAATGCTAGGCAGAAGCAGTTTGTGTTTAGCTACAGATATTCTAGCTCTTCTTATATCAGGAAAGCACAGTTCCGGGGGGGGGGGGGGGAATTAAAAGAAAAAAATTCCAATGAATAGAAGAGGACATTACATGACATTTTAATATAATCAAAGAGGGTAATTGCTTGACGTAGAAGAGTTTTTTTTAAAAAAAAGAATATCTGGGTTTCCTGGTACTAGTGCCAGTCATTTTATTCGCACTTGACTACAGGTTAAGAATTTAGAGAAAGTCTTATGTTTCATGCATTTTCTCAACATTGATTATGTCACATCAAATTTGTGTCAACTCTTTAGCAATCACACAGATGGATTTTTCCAGTCTGGTCTTTCAAGTCTCTCAACAATTTATTCCTAGCCAATAAAACTGAATTCATCCACCTGGCTTCTAGTTGTGCTCTGTTTCCCTTTCAATTCACCTTTCCCAACATTATGGAAAGTTAGGGAGTTTGGTTTTCTCATAATTGTCCAAAATATGATAATTTGAGCCTGGTCATTTGTCTGATTGTCAGATTGATTTGTTCTTGCTGTTTGGTGGTGCATAGTTTTTTTTTTTTTTTTTGGGGTGGGGGGGGTTGTTATTCATGGAATTCCCAGACATTTTCTCTAACAACAACATCAGAACATTAATACTCTTATTAATAAGATAATTATAATAAGATAAGATAATTAAGATAAGATTATAAACTAATAGAAACTAAGAAGAAAAAAATAAAAAAGAAATAGAGAGAAAAAAAGGAAAAAATAATGTACAGATAGTGCTCACTTTATGGCCAGAGTTGGAACATTGATAATTGAGCGAAGCGTTAATTAACTGATATGTCACATGACTGCTTTATTCAATGACCACAATGGAACCTCTGGTTGTGGTCATTAAGCACAGGACCCAGATCATTAAGTAGGCAGAGCAAAAGAGCTGCCTGCTAGATTTCATGGAGCTGCATGGAGCTGAAATTCTCCCAGCAGGTAGCCCTTTCAGTCTCAAACACTCCTGGAGCCAAACTAAGGATTTATCCTCTCCTTCATGAATGGAGGGGAAATCCTGCATGGGTCCGCAGGAACAGAGCTAAATGCACCTGGCTGCCAAGCACCCAAAATACGGTCATGTGACCATGGGGGGGGGGAGGCGGGGAGACGTTTTACAAAAGCCAGAAATGTTTGATAGGCCATAAAACATCCTATCTGAGGCTTTCATAACTTTGAATAATCCTTAAAACATTTGGGTGTAAGTTGAGGACTACATATACATACATACATACATACATACATACATACATACATACATACATACATACATATGTTTTCTTTTCTTGTTTTCTTTTCTTTTCATAGGCCTTTATGTGTATTTCACTTTAGCCAGGTTCTTCCTACGTAAACCAAGATTTTTATGCAGCCCTAGTTCAGTGAAATCACAATCCACTAGTTTCTAAGCTTTTATATATATAGGTATTATGTATATATATTGATTTCCTCTTTCATCATAGCAAGTATAAACAATTTTAGTAACTTAACATCTTCTCTTAAAATACAACAAATGATCTCTTGTTCCCATCTCCCATCTCTCATTTATGAAGAAATCCTTAAAACCTAATCATTTGTTCCCAGTCAGCAAAGTCCATTAAAGGTTGGCAGAGTTAACATATCCTTTTAACCTTTAACAAATCAATTTTATATTCTTTCCTTTTATTTTTAACAATCTTGATCTTTATTTAAACAATCTTGACCCTTCAAATAATGGCCTAGAGTCTAGACTTTGATTTCTTTTCATTTTCTTTTGTTGCTTCTCACAAAATTCTTCAGAACTTTAACAAGTCTCTTTTGTAAATCCAATATAGGAAATTATTCAGATTAGTCTTTTGACTTCTTATTCGTATATGCCTTTTAATTCTCAACACATCAGCCAGTTTCAATTGTATATCCTGTGCTGCATCTTTTCCATTATCATTCTAGTAGCCTGTCATTTTTAATCCACTTTCAGATTTAAGAGCTAAAAGTTAAAATTCTTAACTGTTGGGTTCATTGTTCATAAATATCCCTCAATACATCCAATGCTAAAGTATTTTGTTTCATTCTGTATTAGATTCTGTAAGTCACATTTAAATATTGTTCTCCTTTAATTATAATATTTAACTATAATCATATTTCTTTTTAAGAATTCAAAACAAGATTTCTCTATAAGAAGGATTGTTATAATTAAATTCAAAATCTTATTTCAAATCAGTCTGGATCTTGGTCTGTTTGTAACTTTCGAGAATCAACATTTCAATCATTTTTTAAAAAAATTGTTTCTTAAACTTATTTTTAACATTTCTTTATTTCCTCTTCAATTTCCTTTCCTCTTCTACTTCCCTTTCTCTGTCAATTCTATATGAGCACCACATGAGTTTCTCTAAGCCTTATCATCTGACCTAAGGTTTCTTTGTATAAACCTTTTGTACTCGTAATAGTGCTGTGTCTGGGTGCTGAGTTATTTCTTATCTCTGTTGTTATAATCAAAACAATTATGAATGTTTAATTTTGTTCTCCTTCAAGAAAGAAGCACTGTGCAACAGGTGCATGTTAATTGTAAAGTTGCAAAGAACTGAAGAAATATAGCAGTAGGGTATTCTTGGCATTACCAATGAAGGAATTCTACTCTGAGAATATATTAACAGCAGTGGTGAAATTCAAAAATTTTCCCTACCGGTTCTATGGGCATGGCTTGGTGGCCATGTGACTGGGTGGTCATGTGACAGAGTGGGCATGGCTTGGCGGTCATGTGACCGGGGAAATCAACTATCACACTTTACACACAAACTGTCACAAAAGCTACACAACTGACTCACACACAATGCAAAAGCAGCTGGACTTCACACACAATGGCCCCTGCAACAAGCAGGAACCTCACAGAGTCACAGACAACTCAAAAACAAACTATCACACTTTACACAAAAATACCGGTTCGGGCAATAGGTAGTAAAACAATGCTTTAAAAAGTAAAAAAAAAAGTTCTGAGGATCAGCTGTGCCGTGCGATCGTTGGAACATTTTTTTTTACTTTTTAAAGCATTTTTTTACTACCTGTTGGGGGGAACCAGTAGCATTTTCACTACCGGCTCAGGCGAACCGCCCCGAAATGGTAGCATGTCACCCTTAATTAACAGTGATTCTGTCATGCCAGCACTATACTTCGCATCCTGGGAACATAGTTTCACTAAAATTTACAATCCCTATATTGGAGAACCCTCAATACCAGAAAGTATTTTCAAAATGAAATTAGGAAAATAATTACATTTGAAAATTTGATTATTATATATTTTTTTTGAAAGCAAGTGACTTCTTTTCAACCTTACTGTGATTGAGCAAACCAAAACTGTCTGGCAAATATGAAGGCAAGATATTGCCAGCAACCTTCATCAAGCAATTGCCATCAAACAGCTGGAATCAAGATGGCAAGTGGACATTGTGTGGTGCAGGCTTCCTCTTTCCTGTTTTTTTTTTTTGGGTGGGGGGAGAGGGGGGGAAGGTTGCTTTGTTGAGGGTTCTGGACCCAACCTGTTTTATGCATTTTGGTGATGAACTGGACTGTTGAGAGCTGGATCCTGAGCCAGATCAATTGAACCCTGGGGCTTGAATTTTCCTCTGGCTGTATAGGGAGAAAGCTGTGGGTGTTTCCTTATTCCCATGAGTTAACACTAGCAGTAGGAACTGGGCTGGTAGAAGCTTACTGAACTGTGCCTGCTGGTGCCTTGCTGTTTTGTGGAGGCGAAGTGGCCAGCAGCTGAGCAGATGATGGGGGAGATATGAGGCTTAGAAGTGGCATTGAAACTTCAGTAGCAAAAATAGCACTGACTAGTACATTTTGCCTGCCAGACGTCTGTAGAGATTCTCAGTCATCCAAGTCATGGTTGTCTCAAAGGTGCTTTTTTCAAGAGGCAACTGGAATGGATTTCCGGAGGAAAAAATTGCAGACTACAGGAACCAGGAGCACTACTCAGGTGATCCTGAGGGCATAGATAAACTTCAAGTGCTTCAATGACCCTCTAAAAGGATGCAAATTACCAACTGTCTGCAAGGAATATAAATCCTTCCATTCCCCGCTATCCTGTCAGAGCTGAAGAAGCTTCTTGGATGAGAAGCGAAACTCATCACTTCCTTTCTTCAAAAGGATAAAAACAAGAAAGTCCAGTTGCCTCCTAAAAAAGCACCTTTGGGTTTGCCTGCCAGAGTTTAGATTTGTTTGGCACCAGCAGCATGCAATTACAGTATGTAGTATATAGTATTAACTTTCTGGTGGTACCAAGTTGGACTTCATGGGGGACTGGCAGCAGCCTAGCGTAGTGCTCTCTTTGCTTCCTGTTTTAGGGATCCAAAGGAGTACAAGTCAGGATGGCTGAATGAATACAATTTAGTGGCAGTCTAGGACTTGTGCCTGGAAGCTGCCGCAGATCCCTTTAGAGGAGCTATCTTGTCTTCATCAGCAGGTATATGGAAAAGATAGCATGGCAGCCATTTTTTAGTGGTTGGACTTGCTGTCGAATTTCATCATCTGGATGCTCCTGTGGTTTTTTTTTTTATTGAGTTGTGGATACTGCCTGGCCTTTGTATGGACTCTAGTGAGAGCAGCTGGTGTTGGTGTGACAGATGGAAGTTTTGGTAAGAGCAGTAATAGTCTTTGTGCTAAGCACTGCAGGCTTAGATACTCCCCCCTCCCTTTTTTTGGAGGTATGTGCCTAGGGATGAGATGTGGGGATCCCTTGTTTTGGATACTGGGTAGTCTTGGATTGGGAGATGGGACTTGGGGTAAATCTGTCTATTTTGGGGGTAACAATTACAGGGAGAGATATGGTGGGAGAAAGGAGGCAGGACACCTGCAGGGAATGTGATCTTGTCATCTTATATGGTGTTGAGTTCTAACTCCCTGAACTCAGCCTCATTTCCTGGCAACAAACCTACAGACGTCCTTGTTTTTGGCTGCTACTACTAAACGCCAGGTCAGTCTATAATAAGGCCTCCCTCATCTGTGATTTAATCTTAATAATGCATGCCAGGCAGCTCTCTCAACTGTGATTGAATCTGGGACTGGCCAGGTCTGGGGGCAGGGATTCCCCTCTTGGAAATGTGACCAGCTGGATTTCGGATATGACATCAGCCAAGGTCAGGGGTGGGAGTATGGCAACTGTTATCCGGAAGTCTCTGAAGGCTTTCAGGAGTGCTATCCCAGCTCAACGCTGAATTCATTGCCCAAGTCTAAAACTGAGCACACTGAGGTGGAGATTACAAATAAACAAAAAGCATTTTTGCAAAAAAACTGAGTTGGTCTCTCTCAAAGCCCTACCAAGGTCCACTGGTGGGTTTTATACAGCATTTACCACAAGTTACATGACACTAAATCACAAGGTGTTCCTTTACAGTAATTCCTGCCTCTTTACAGGTAGTCCTCGATTTATGACCACAATTGAACCCAAAATTTCCATTGCTAAACAAGGCAGTTATTAAGTGAGCCATGCCACAGTTGTTAAGCAAATCAGTACCCTTGTTAAGTGAAATCATGCAGTTGTTAAGTGAATCCAGCTTCCCCCCATTCACTTTATTTGTAAGAAGCTGGCTGACAAATGGCGATCACATGACCCCAGGATGCTGGAACCATCATAAATACATGCTGGCTGCCAAGCACCTGAATTTTGATCATGTGATTGTGGGGACACTGCATCAGTTATAAGTGCAAGGATCAGTCATAAGTTTTTTTTTTTCCAGTGCCACTGTAATTTTCAATAGTCACTAAACAAATGGTTGTAAGTTGAGAATACCAATGTATTAATATTTACCATATTAAGCACAGATGCAGTAATTGTGTTCCTAAGCGAACCACAAAACTTCCATAATTCACACAAGATCATACTAGCATATTTCTGCTTTTTCTAACACCATACTTCTTCTTTTTAGCCAGCCTGCAGATAACTGAATGGCACCCTTACCTAGGGTGACCAGGACGCCCCTGGGCAAGAGGCACCCTGAGGTTTACCTTCAAGTTCATGCTAAATAATTTGTACAGCATCTCTGATAACTCACTGGATTCATACTTAGTTGGATGCCAGCATTTCTACAGCTCCTGTGAAGGTTCCTGAGGTGCAGTCTTGCCCTGTTAGTAGCAATATATACCACTTCTCAATGCTTTACAGCCCTCTCTAAGCAGTTTTTACAGAGTCAGCATAAGGCCCCCAACAATCTGGGCCCTCATTTTACCGACCTCAAAAGGATGGAAGTCTGAGTCAACCTTGAGCTGGTGAGACTCGAACTGCCAAACTGCTGGCAGCCAGCAGTCAGCAGAAGTAGCCTACAGGACTGCACTCTAACCACTTCACCACCACAGCTCTGGAGCGATTTGAATTTGTCGACTTGAAGAAGTGGACAGGATCCTTATGACTGACCCATGCCCTTCCTGGCTAAGGCTATCCAGGGATGAAATGTGTGTGGACTCTAGTGGTGGTGAATTCATGCTTGATAAAGGGGGTTGCCTTTTGCCTCTTAAAGAGGCATTGATTCACCCCCTCCTTAAGAAGCCATGCTGGATCCCACCATAGTAGGCAACTTTTGTCCGATGTCCAGCCTTCACTTCCAATATCTAATCTACCCTTCTGCAGTGAAGAACAAGAGGAAGGAGGTCTAGGCTTTACAACATTGTTTACAAATTAGGTCCAAATTCTATTCTCCAGTTTCTTAAAAGGGCTGCTATCTTGCCTGGGTTCATTTATATTGCATGTTGCACTACCAACTCAATTGTTAATCAGTTAAAAGACAGTCACAGAGCAAGTTTCTTTTGTTCCACTTTTCTTTTAAAAAAAAATAATGCCGTGTTAACATTGCTGACTAGAAAATGATACCACTGACAAAACAAGATTTTGCAAAATTACGTTGTAATTTTACCCATTAACAGCTAGGACAAGAAGCAATGGGTGGAAAGGGCATTACGACCACTGCAGCATCCCCATAGTCACCTAATCAAGATTCAGATGCTTCGCAACTAGTTCATACTTATGACAGTTGCAGTGTCCTGGGATCACGTGATCAGCTTTTTCGACCTTCTGACAAGTAAAGTCAATGGGGAAGCCATATTTACTTCACAACGGCAGTGATTCACTTAACAACTGTGGCAAGAAAGGGTGTACAAGAGAAGGCGTAAAATGGGGCAAAATTCACTTAACAAATTTCTCACTTAGCAATATAAATTTTGGGCTCAATTATGATCGTAAGTCGAGGACTACCTGTATAGAGTGCAGTTAAGTAGCTATAAAAGGACCATAATACTTGTCTCCACCTAGAGATCATATGGCAGCAACAAACATCCATATAAATAACAAACAAGTCTACTAGTGTGAAACTCCTGAAGTCCAGCTTCCATACACCTGCATACAACCATTTCTCTAGCTGGGGCTAGTAGGAATGAAATAATGAAATAAATACAGTTGTAGTGTCAACACCTCAATATCGCCATTGCTCAGACAAAGGCTGACCTTGTTTTGCTGCAGGACTCGTGCTCACCTGATTCCATATACTTTATAATTTGGTACACCTTTATCGGTTGCAGAAAAATCTTCAGGATCATGACTAATAAGCAAATATGATTCTTTTAGCTGAAGGCTATCTACTGCAGGGTTGTTGTTTTTTTTTCTTTTTTTTTTTGTGGAATCAAAAGAAACAACAGAGTTCAGATTAACCCTGAGGTTAAAGAAAAACAACTGAAGAAAGGAACAGACTCAACTTCATAATGGAAGCAGGCATGGACAATCAGGTAGCTCCATATTCCAAAGCAACTAATTAATAATTTCACTGGTATCATCGGTTCTGATCAGGGACGTAATTATGTCTTTCAAAGGACACTGTGTGGGCAAGTAATAACATTTTCCTTAATAAATTCTATTTTTGCATCACAAGCAAAGGTTGTATTCTCTGCTTTGTCCTGGAAAGGTTGGCAGCAGGTTTGGAAAATCACAGAGGCAGTAAATTTCAGAACAGCAAAATAAATGATAAGGCGCAGCTGACAGTGTAATACAACAATATGCCACAATAATATTATATTAATCACCAACAACCATTGCTTCAATAAAGTTCAGCCTTAAATTTTGAGGGTAGCTTACTTTTAAATACAGCTATTTGAAGACCAGTAGCCAAGATAAGGAGCAGCATATGGTCTCATTATATTCATTTTGCATTGGATACATTAGATATAGTTCAATTTAGAAACAGACAGTCTGAATACTAGCTAGAGTCCCTACTAATGGCACAAATGTGCTAGAGGAGGGGTGTCAAACTCGATTTCATTGAGGGCAGCATCAGGGTTGTGTTTGACTTCGGGGGGCCGGGGTGGGCATGGCTAGGGTGGGTATGGCCAGCTCAACATCACTCATATCGGGGGTGCCTGTGGAGGTCTGAGTTCTCTGCCTGTGAAAACGGGCTGCGTTGGTTTCCTGTAACCCTCTCCCAGCAAAAATGGAGCTCGGGAGGGCTGCCCATAATCCTCCCAAGCTCTGTTTTCACTGGCAGAGGCATCACAGGCCAGTCCTTTGTTGTTTCCAGTGCGGCCCTGTGGGCCAGATCTAAGCACCCCACGGGCCACATTTGGCCTGCGGGCCTTGAGTATGACACTCCTATGATAGAGAATCAACTCTACCAAGTTCTGTAAGGGAGGATCAATGAAATACAACAAGTTAGCTCAGGACAAAATTATCCTAGCAATCCCATCCTCTGCAAAGACAATAGCAAAAGTAGCTGACATATAGCACCAAGAAACCTCTCTCTCCGTGAATGCAGCATGAAAGCTTCTATAGGATCAGGAAACTTTTCCAGCCAGGAATCCAATGGGAAAGCAAGACTTCATAGACACAAGTTCATACATTCTCAGTGTACACCTGCAGGCCTGAGGTGACGCACACCACAATGTAAGAAGTCAGAGTAGTCATCCAAGCCACTTTCTTCCAGCTTTTGTATTTTACACATGGGGCAATATGGCTTAAGAAGATTCATATACTCACATGGAAACCTGGCTTAGATGATTTGTCTCATCATATGAGTAAAAATGTTTCCTGTTTTAACTTGTTCTTTGTTAACAAACTAATTTACTAGGAATATAATTTGAAGTCCTGTGGCAAAAATCAGCATAAAATTTAATGCCAGAACATGATTTTTCTTTAGAGAAATCAATGTATTAAACACATCGTAGCAGCACATTGTAGATTTTTTTCTTAATAAAATGTTTAATTGAATTCTCTAATTAGTGCAAATATGCTGCAGCTAAGTATTTATTTATACCACAAATCTTCACTCTTCCTAGCCCTATAAGATATTCTGGACAAGAAGCACAGCCAGAAATACTAGCTCTATCTTTATGCTACAATTACATTAGCAGAAACTTGCAAGACTGAATGTACTTCTTCCCTCCTTTCTTTTTACTGTCTGGAAAACTATGGAAGGTCGTTTCTGAAATGTTTCTCATGCTGTGGGATGAGATACCCACAGTTCTTCCTTCTGTCATTCCCACATACTATTACACTTCTTTGTTCTGTATTTGCTGATTAAACCACTATTATTTTGAAAACCTGCAAGATGTTACCACTGAAGAATTACCTGCTATTTTAGGATTTATATTTCCAGCAGTTATGCTATTTTTGCTTAGTTATTATAGAAAAATAAAGGAAAAGGTAAGAGATGGGGGGAGGGAGGGAGAGATTTCAGAGGCCCCTCTTGAGGTAAATTGGGCATGGACCAAATGACAGGTCTTTTCAGTGGTGGCTCCAATTGTATAGAGGTAGAGATAAGTCTTTTCTCATTTTGAATTTTGAAAACTAGCTAAAGCAATACTGTTTAAATGGCATTTAGTTTATTTTAATGGTGCTTTTGATGTCCTGAATTGTTTATGGGATTGTTTATTGTTACTTGAGTTTGGTTACTAGGAGGCTAGGAGTCAACTATTGTTAATTATGTAAAATCCATATTTTTTCTCATGTTCTCCAGCAGTAAGACTGAATGGAAGAGAGTTTTTGGAAAAGTATTTTGGCATGGGAAAACTATTATTTCTCAATCAGAATAGAGCTGGAAGAGATCTTGGAGGTCTTCTAGTCCAACCCCCTGCTCAAGCAGGAGACTATACAATTTGAGACAAGTGGCTGTCCAGTCATTTCTTAAAAACATCCAGTAATAAAGCACCCACATCTTTTGAAGGCAAGCTGTTCCACTGGTTAATTGTTCTCACTGTTAGGAAGTTTTTTCTTAATTCCTAGTTGCTTCTCTCAATTAGTTTCCATCCATTGTTTCTTCTGGTGCTTTGGCAAATAATTTGATTCCCTCTTCTTTGTGGCAGCCGCTCAAATCCTAGAATACTGCTATTATGTCACCCCAGTCCTTCTTTTCGCTAAACTCAGTTCCTGCAACCATTCTTCATATGTTTTAGTCTCCAGGCCTTTGATCATCCTAGTTGCTCTTCTCTGCATTTTTTCCAAAGTCTCAACATCTTTTTTTGTAATGTGATGACCAAAACTGGATGCAAAACTAAGGTTTTATAAAGCAGTTTCCTTCAAGTATACAAACAACATATTTCAGTGGCAATGAGGATTCAAAACAGTAATGGCAAGTGAAAAAAATGCTAAAGATCTGAATTCCCCGGAGTTCAGTTCAGGCATACATGAAAAGTGATGTAAAAGAAATACATTTTTTCAAAGGTATAACCTAACCCTTTCCATTTGTAAAATAAGCAATCTTTATTTTTCTTTTCTTTTAGTGACTCTAATTCCTTGCATTGGGGGAGTCAGATGACTGAATGGAGCTGAGCGTTTACTGACCGGATGCCCTTCCTGCCGCCTACACGGAGTTTGCAGCAGATGTTTTCTCTTTGCACCCAGAGAGAGAAATATCTTCCATTACCTGGAAACGAACCTGCAGCCTCCTAATTGTGAGGCAAGAGCTCCACCTCTAGGCCACCATCCCATCCGCTCAAAATAAGCAATCTTTATAAGACCATTATAATTGCTTGCAATTGTTATTATTGTTTTCTTCAAAATCATGGAAAGTAGACTCATGGCAATGCAAATAATATGAGTGATAATGAGTCATTCTGGAAGGTGCCTCTCCTAATGTTCACATGCCCACATTTTTTTTCATTTCCAATCACCAGTTCTGTATTCCACTGCTTCATTGTTTTGTCTATAAACATTCTGATGTTTTTACTGACAACAATAGTTTTCAAACATTTGATGATCCAACTATGTGACAATGAATCAAATACCTTTTTAATAATCAATATAGATTTTTTGCCTTTTGCAATTCTCCAGAACCATTTTATCAATCAGAGGTTAATATATATATTTTTGTACCTCTGATTTTCCTTTTATTTTCTTTCTGTTCTATTGAAAAGATGTTATTTTCTTCTAAATAATTTTGGATGTTCTATGCTATTATGCCTGTGAGTAATTTAAACTTCTAGGCAAGCATGTTATTGGCTTATGGCTTCCTTTCATTGAATCTTTTTGATTCAGGTACAATTTTGCACGTTATTAACCATGTCTTCTTTATGCAATACTTCATTATTATTTCATTATTATTTTAAACATCATTATTTATCATTAAGTAATACAGAGGTGTTCATGCGTGAAGCCCAATTCACTATAAGTTAGATACTTTCCAAACAATTTTATTTGGCTCTGCTTATATTGGCAATGTGTTGTTAAACAAAACAAAACAATATGACTCCAACCTTTACGCAAACTTGTTCTTTAAAACTAAGACATTAAACTACAGAATCATTGGGCATGTTGCCAGCAGTCCCTTGGAGAGAGGAAATCCTGTCTGCATCATCATTTGCTGAAACTGTCTTGAGAACTTGACTTTCCAGGATACAAAGTTTACAGATGATTTTGCTAAAGGAATACGGGAGGAAAGTAAATGCTTCCTGAGCCTTGAGTCAGAAAAGACATGAACTTTCTCCTTGTAATGTAACAAAAGGCAGAAATTGTAACAAAATCCGCATATCCTATTTTTCCATTAAAGGGAATATATTTTTTATTTATTTGCCTCCTTTCTGGCTGCAGAATTTTCAGTTCTGCCCTTAGAAAACAAAAGACTTCAGATAAAATTTAGTTAAGGCCAAGAACATGTCTGATGTTCTCCTATTCAACATACACGTTATAAGAAATTACTAGAATGGCCTTACAGGGGAGAAGGGTGGCATAGAAATTTAATAAACAGTAAAAATAATAATTAATAAATAATGACATCATCTTGATATTATAGAGAAATCAAAACATTTATATGCTTTTGTATAGTGTACAACAACTGAATGAACAGATGGCCATGATAGCAACTGATGGACAGTTCAGGCTGTCAGTCATATTTTTTGTTATTAGCTTCCTTTCCCAGTGTTCCTCTCTCACTCAAATATGCCCTCCTTTCCAGCTAGTAAAAGCTAATATGGTGCCTTACAGATCAATGCTGAATGTATTACATCCTCAGCATTCAGGCACTCAGTTAAGCACTTAAATCAAGTTATATTTCTTTAGCCAAAGGAAGAACAGAAGGCATATCAATTTTCCAGCCTCAATCATGTATATGTGAAAATAAATTGTTTTTAACTCAGTGTGACTTAATTTATATTTACTTACATTGTGTAGCTTATTTATTCAGTTTAGGTCATTTTACAGCACGTAACTATCTGTTTGGCTGGTTAACACCCATGATGACTAGTGTCATCTGTAACCTTGGACACTTTGCTGTCCATCAAGTTAGGATTGGCAAGAATGGCACAGCTTATTTTTTGAAAGGAAATAGCGTAAAGAGTAAAGGAAGACTGATTATTGGCAGGTGATGCCCTGAATTGTAAATTAAGAGATCGCTTTCATTTCAAGTTCTTTTCTACTGCACATCTGTTCTGAAGCTCCTATCAATTCTATATAAATGTTTAATAAGGTTTAGGATTACAGGTTAAATTTATTGACATGGCTTGCCTACTTGGAATCAATTTTAGTGCTCTTATGGAAATGTCATTATTCACAGATCCAACTGAATCCTGTTAAAACATGAACACATGCATTTCTCCTTCTTTTTCGTCCCGTCCCCCCCCCCCCACCCCTGGTCATTATCATCTGTATCCTCCACATATCTCAAATCCAATCAGAAAACTCCTTCAATGTACAACAACAATCTTCAATCATTGTTAACAGAGGATTTTGAAATTTCAATCTTGTCATTCTTTTATTAATACATTTTAATTACTCTTATTCTTTTATATATCATTTCTATTATTATTGTTTTTCCTGTTAACTATTTTATTACTTGAATATATAGATGAAAGGGTAACAATTTGTAAACAGATTTAGTAGTTTAGTCATTTAAAATTCCTTTGGCCTGTTTTGCAAGGGGTGGGAAATTAACATTGTTGTATTATATCAATCAACAGTCAATTAGGGATGACATTAGTGGATATGTGTTTGCCTTTTTTTAAGGCACCTTTTCTTTTTAATGTCCTGCTTGTTGTGTTTTTTTAAAAAATTTTTTGTCCTTTTAAAATATATTTTGGTGCCTTGTATTTTAACTTTCTTTGAATAAACTAAATATTATATGAAAAAAAGAAAACTCCTTCAATATTTTAGACCAGATTTGAGGACAGAAAAAGGAAGCAAAACAGTCCCTTTCCATTCCACAGATGTGTTGCAAATTCATGGATGGTGAAAGACATTTTACATGATTTGGCTACATCTCATATTCTATTTTTACAACACAGGAGAGTCTCTGAGAAGGTGAGAAATTCTTCCAGAAGTTTGTAAGTAAAAGAAGAATTATTATTTACCAGGGTGGCTGTAATAATGAGCTCCCTTCATTGGCAACAGATTGGACTATATGATTTTACAATAACATTTTTATTCGTTTGCTTGTTTGTTTATTTGTCAATTTTATATGGCTACCCATCTAACATGAAGTGATTCTGGGTGGTGTCCAATAATTTAAAAAATCTATAGGAACTGATTAAAACAATAAACATAGATAAAGAAGATCATTAGAAGGAAGATATTACATGTAATGCAGCCAGTGTGTGAGCTCCCTATTACCGGAAAATCAGAGGTGGTATTCAGCAGGTTCTGACCAGTTCTGGAGAACCGGTAGTGGAAATTTTGAGTAGTTTGAAGAACCAGTAAATACCACCTCTGACTGGTCCCGCCCCAATCTATTCTCTGCCTCCTGAGTCCCAGCTCAGGGAGGAAATGAGGATTTTGCAGTAATCTTCCTCTGGAGTGGGGAGGGAATGGAGATTTTACAGTATCCTTCCCCTGCCACGCCCACCAAGCCATGCCCACAGAACCAGTATTAAAAAAATTTGAATCCCACCACTGCGGAGAATCCATAGGCTTGCTGAGGAAAAAAAACATATTTTGAGAGCTTTCTATAAGGCCACACAAGCTGGGGCTAACCTAAGCAGGAGGGATGATGTTCCAGAGGGCAGGTACTACAGCAGGAAAGGTTCAATTTATTTATTTTATTTTATTTTATTTTATTTTATTTTATTTTATTTTATTATTTTATTTTATTTTATTTTATTTTATTTTATTTTATTTTATTTTATTATTTTATTTTATTTTATTTTATTTTATTTTATTTTATTTTATTTTATTTTATTATTTTATTTTATTTTATTTTATTTTATTTTATTTTATTTTATTATTTTATTTTATTTTATTTTATTTTATTTATTTTATTTATTTCTAAACCGCCCTTCTCCTGTGGGACTCAGGGCGTCCAGGGTGTACAGCCAAGATAAAACATAGCATATAAAATTTAAAAAACCCTTTAAAAAACAATTAAATAATTTTGGCCCAAGTTTAAAACAACCTACTTAAAACCGAATTCAATTAAAAACTGAGAGGATGGGATCAAGCCAGTGAAATTCCTTCACAGATGGGGCCCACAGCATGCCTCTCTTTCCAGACCTGATGAGACAGCTAGATGTAATTGGGAAGAGGTGGTCCCTCAGGTAACTTGGCCACATTCCATGTAGGGCTTTAAAGATTAAAAGTAGCACTCTGAATGGGATCCAGAAGCAAACTAGTAACCAATGCAATTTATGGAGCAGAGGTTTAATGTGTGTCCATCTAGGGGTTAGCATCATTTTACACTAGCTGAAGCTTCCAGTTAGTCTTCAAGGACAACCCCATGTAAAGTGTGTTACAGTTGTTCATTTGGGAGGTAACCAGGACCTGATGGGACAGGTGGATGAGTAACTGTCAGCAGAGCCTCATGATCCAGGAACAGATGCAACTGGTGTACAACACACAAAGGCCCTATAAGCCATGATTCTTACCAGGAGTCCAGAAGGACCTTAGGATTGGGCACCAAATCTGTTTGTGGCAATGCCACCCCATCCAGTGCCAAAGATGGTAAAGTCCGAGACTCAGAAGGTCTTAATTATGGCTATGATATCACAAGGTCTTATAATCCAGGCAGCAAAGAAGACCCATTTTCATTTGGATATAATAAGTATTAATCAATTAATTAATCAAATTACATGATAAACCAACCTGCATTCCTGCCAGGTTAACTTGCTTAAACCCACTGAAATCAATGGGAAATAAGCTGGCCATAAAACAAAAAAATGAATGCAGGCATGGTAAAAAAAAAAGACAAAATCTGTTCATAAAACTATTTTCAAAAGCTTAAATCTGCCAGAACATTTAAAAACACTAGACATTCAAAGGAAGGATCAGTATAAATTGAAGAAAGATAATACTGCAGTTTTTGCTTGTAAATAGGGTAATATTCATTTCAGAAAATTCAATTTAAGTAATCATATTTCTGTGAATTGTTCTACCTACTTATCATTTTTATTGTTATCATGTGTAATTTCGAATTTTAGTCTTTCATATCCTAAAAGACATTTGAATATTCAAGTTTTTATCTAGAAAACTCACTTATTAAAAAAAAAAACAATACTCCCCAACGCTTTACATCTTGAAATAAACATAATCTACATTACGTACATGCAATATCTCAGAAATCAATGCATTGCTTGTTATTTTTTTTCAGCAGTGCGCAGAGGTATTTGTTATCTTCTTGGCATAAGCGACAGTTTATACAACTACGTAACTTGTAAGATCTTGGAAAGGAAACCTTAAACACAGCTCCTGTTCCATCAGCAAAACAATTCTTTCTTTCTTTCTTTCTTTCTTTCTTTCTTTCTTTCTTTCTTTCTTTCTTTCTTTCTTTCACTCTCTCTCTCTCTCTCTCTCTCTCTCCCTCCCTCCCTCCCTCCCTCCCTACCCCCCTTTGGCTTTCAATAATAACATTTGTTATTTTCTTATTTAAAATCAAACTTAATTTCGAATTCATCTCCACCAGGTCTTCAGACACTACCAAACATGGCTTTGGATCTGGGCAGTAAGGATACTAAGCCTCACCATTGCAACAGGAACAATCTGCAACCTAGCAGAATAATAGAAATATCATAGACTAATTATTTAGAAATATTATCCACTAATCATCAAGGGACGTGGTGGCTTAGTGGGTAAGACGCTGAGCTTGTTGATCGAAAGGTTGGCAGTTCAGTGGTTCGAATCCCTAGTGCCGCATAACGGGATGAGCTCCCGTTACTTGTCCCAGCTTCTGCCAACTTAACAGTTCGAAAGCACGTAAAAAATGCAAGTAGAAAAATAGGGACCCCCTTTGGTGGGAAGGCAACAGTGTTCCGTGTGCCTTTGGCGTTTAGTCATGCCGGCCACATGACCACTCTTCGGCTTTGAAACGGAGATGAGCACTGCCCCCTAGAGTCAGCAATGACTAGCACATATGTGCGAGGGGAACCTTTACCTTTACCTTTTTAATCAGCAAGAAGGTCAATAACCTTCAGAGTGGAACTAACCTTTGCCTGATGATACTCTTAGCCTAGAATCTACCTTAATGTCAAGCTTTGCCATTAAGGTGGGAAACAACAAAGCCTTACATTTTACATCTCATTACATTTCTGTATTCTGTAAGCTTTCCCTTAAGAAACATGCAACTAAATATAGGAATTTAGTCATTAAAGTCAGGAGTCTCCAACTACAGGGCCTTTGAGCCCTTTGGAACCAGGCTGCGGAAGTGGCAGGCGAGCACGCATGTACACACATCCCCACTTGCACGAGCAGTGGCAAGCATACATGTTTGCCATTCCCTCGCCCAGGCTGGTCTGTAAAGCCAGAACGCTTGGAGTCCTCTGATTAAATTGACTTTTTAAATATTTTACCTATATGTTTGATACAACAATGCAGCAGCGGTTCCTGTTCACTTAATAAAGGTTGATTATTCATTCCTTCCCAATTATTTCAAAGTAATTGTTTTTAAATGCTTGATTTTAGCTAGATTACACTGGACAACTTGCAACTGATAAAATACTGCCTAGTGCAGCAACATACTTGCAACTGTAATCAACGAGACAAGAACAGCTATTTAAGGTTGTAATCTTGAAAACACCTACCAGGAAGTAAGTTCCATTGAGCCTAATGGATATGCTTCTGCATAAAAACATCCAGGATAGGACTTAAAAAAAAACTGCTTGGGGCAGTTGATGAACAAAATATAAATTCATTTCCATTACAGTTTCCATTTTTAACAGACAAAATCCTGCCAGGAATAATATGCCACAGGCAAATGGAATAAGAAACGAAGATTGACAGGCGTAAAAAGAAATTAGACAAAATGTGATATTTGTTACAGAAGCAAACTTCAAACATCTTTATTTTTATTATTACAGTTGCAGGCTTTTAGGATATAAACATTAAGGTGCATTTAATAAATAAAACACAATGCTTAAAGGCCCCAACCTTTAAGCCTTGTGAGCTATTGTGAGCTAATTTCAAGATTTAATTGCTCTCCTTTCTTCTTATATCTTAAAAAACCTCATTTAGAATACAAAGCTTCAGTTCTAAAACTATGGTCAGATGTGGACTGGTTACCAGTTGTGGTTACCGGTTCTGGTTACCAGTTGTGTTTCTGCACGTCTCAACTGTAACTTTGCAGGGGAGACCTATCCTGACATATGAACATGCTTTATATTGCACTGTTTCGCTTCCACATGTTCAGTTCCATAATGGAACAGTGTAATTGGGAGATCTGAGGAGGTCAATAAAACACAGGAAAAGATTAGTATACACTTGAGACCAAAGGTTATTCTTTAGGGACTGATGGACAAACAGTTAGAAAAAAGTCACAGAATTTTTGTTTTTGTACATGATAACCAGTGGTGGGTTGCCCCCGGTTCGCACCGGTTCTTTGGAACCGGTAGTAAAACTGGCAGGAGGTTCCCCCACTGATCCTGATGTCATCAAAACATGTGCATGTCTGATCTTGACACTGGTGTCTTACTAGTGGGAGGACAAACAAGGCAAAGTCCAATCTAAACAAGGTAAATTTGTTGCTCAAAACACTGACCAGAGAATTAGAATCAACCTATGCTAGACAGAATTACACTCAGATTCATAATCTTTATATACTTTTGGCTTAGCTCCAAATCTGAATATCCAGATTTCAGGAGCAGCCAGAAGCACATATTTAAACTACGATCACTATGCCAATTCCATGTGTTCTCAATGCTGTTAATTGTAGGAACCTATTCTATATGTAATGGCCTTCAACCTTGGAAATCCACAAGGTTATGACCAGACAGCTGACTAGGATTGCTCATAGGAAGTAGGTGAATTCTTTGTCCAACCAACTTAACTGTTTCCCATGTTGTCCCTAGACACAATTCAAAGAACTAGTTAAAAGTAGTAAATTATGGAGTTATGTAACTTGGAATCGAGGTTATCCTAAATATAACATTCTTCACTATGAATCTGATGCTCCTGTTTTGCCCCCCTTATAAAAGGTATTACTTGAGAATATGGGAATTGACTACTTGGTGGCTATAGTCAATGTCTTACAAGCCTTCTCACTCAGCGGTGGGTTTCACATTATGTTACTACAGGTTCACCCTGCATGCACACACTCGCTTCATGCGCATGGCTGGTTTGCGTGTGCCTGCCTTTTACACATGTGCCCTTCCCCTGCCTTCCTCTCATACACTTTGCTCACGTGTGCCTTCCGTGCATGCTCCTGGCCTCAAAAACATGCCTAAATAGGATGGCATAGAGTCGGGGTGGGTGGGTGGCCGGCCCACCCGTGATTTCCGCTACCAGTTCAGGTGAACTGGTCTGAACCGGCTGAATACCACTCTATTTTCACTGTATGTTAATTCCTGGGTCCCTCTGGCTTTCTTAAGAACTCTGGGAGATGAAATGTCAGAAGAGATGCCAAGAGTGTCATTGGAGGGAGACAAAATATAAACTGACCAAGCACATGTAAGAGCTCATGTTGGGGATTACATTGTGAGAACAAAAGCAGTGACATCCATTTTTAGCATTTCCATGAAATAGCCATCTAGTAGCCCCTTTGCAGATGACCTATTCCTTGCTTGGGAAGGACAAGCCCAGCCCATAGGACTATTCACTGAGCCACTGTGAAGAATATTCCAGGTATCTGGCAGATAAAATCACTCAGATTTACTCATAGTTGGACTGTCAAGGTGATTGAGAAATGTTTCTGCTTGGTTTTATAGAAAGCTCAGCAACCATGGGCTGAATCAATATATGATAGAAACAATCACTGAATGCTGAAGTTATACTTCTCTTAATTTTCCAATGAAAATCAAGATACAAATATCCACTGACTAATCAGCATCACCGGTAAAGGTTTCAGTAAAGGCTAAAAAGCCCTCCAATAAATGTGAAATGTGTTATTGCTTAATTATCATTTGTGACATTTCTTGTGAAGAACACCACAATACAATTTCATATTATTATATTCTAGTCAAATTCTGCATGTCAGCGTTTCCTAAATCTTCCATTGGTTCTGCCTGATGATAATAGAAGTTGCAGTTCCACAAACTGGATGGCACCAAGTTGAGAGAGGCTATTTAAAAATACAGGGACGCAGTGGCTCAGTGGCTAAGATGCTGAGCTTGTTGATCGAAAGGTTGGCAGTTCAGCAGTTCGAATCCCTAGTGCCATGTAACGGGGTGAGTTCCCATTACTTGTCCCAGCTTCTGCCAACGTAGCAATTCGAAAGCACATAAAAAATGCAAGTAGAAAAAATAGGGACCACCTTTGGTGGGAAGGTAAGAGGGTTCCGTGTGCCTTTGGCGTTTAGTCATGCCGGCCACATGACCACAGAGATCTTCGGAGAGCGCTGGCTCTTCGGCTTTGAAACAGAGATGAGCACCGCCCCCTAGAGTCGGGAACGACTAGCAAATATGTGAGAAGGGAACCTTTACCTTTACCTTTTATTCTAAAAATGTGAACCCTATATATACTGGAGAAAGGAGTCATTTATCAAAAATATTTCTGCAGTAGAAAATAGATTCCTTAAAAATTATCCAACTCTTGTCTTATGAGAAGATCAATCTTTCTCTCTAACTTTTAGGGAACTGAATGAAACATAAAGCATATGAAATGGGACTATTTCTAATATCTTCTCCACCTGATGATTGTAGATTCCCCAGTTTTCACCGAGTTTCATTTTGGATTTTAAATCTGAAATGAAACCACAATTTATATAAACCCATTAAAAATCAATCAAGAAACATTATATTGTTAATGAGATACACGCTTTTAGAGTAGGCATTTCCAACCCTCAGCCCTCGGGCCATTATGCAGCTCCGGACAGTTAGTAATGGACAAGATTGTAATAAAAATATTTTTAAAAGAATGTTTTATATATATACTTTAAGTATATTATATATTTTATATGTTGCCCAAGACAATTCTTCACTCAATGTGGTCCAGGGTGGACAAGAATAAATTTTGCTCAACATTGGAAGAAAGACAGAATTCCAACAATATCTGACTGAGAACTTAAACTTGGAAAAGACACAGCAATGGCAAAACTAACAGTATATATACATAATACAGTTTATTATATACACACAGTTTAACTATATTTGAGCAAGAACCATTCTTGCTTAACAACATATCATGCAGCACAGCAAATATAGTCACCTACAGTTTGGTAGAGAGTCTAAATGTGTATAAACATCACATGCACATTAGCAGGTGTTTAAAGAGGGGGAGGTCAGAAACTTAACAGTTCTTGGTGGGTTTTTTAAAATCCTTTTTTATCTTCCTTTTTTTTTTAACTTTTTCGTACAGGTAGTCCTTGACTTTCAACTGTTCATTTAGTGACCATTCAAAGTTACAACAGCACTGAAAAAAGTGAGTTATGACCGTTTTTCACACTTACAACTGTTGCAGCCTCCCCATGGTCACGTGATCAAAATTCAGAGGCTTGCCAAGTGATTCATACTTAAGATGGTGTCCTGCGATCATGGGATACCCTTTTTCGACCTTCTGACAAGCAAAGTCAATGGGGAAACTGGATTCACTTAACAACCACATTACTAACTTAAATGTGTAAAGTGATTCACTTAACAACCATGGCAAGAAAAATCACATGGGGCAAAACTCGCTTAACAATTGTTTCACTTAGCAGCATAAATGTTGGACTCAACTGTGGTCATAACTCGAGGACTACCTGTATTTTAGACCCTGTTTCCTCGAAAATAAGACCCATCGGATAATAAGTCCTAGCATTATTTTTCAGGATGCTCGTAATATAAACCCTACCCCCAAAATAAGCCCAAGTTAAGATTGTCAGCCAGATGGATGCATTTAGTACCGTATTCCCCCAAAATAAGACCTAACCAGTAAATAAGCCCTAATGCGTCTTTTGGAGCAAAAATTAATATAAGACCAGGTCTTATTTTCAGGAAAACATGGTGTTTTCTTTGTTCATCTATTCTTTCCTTTCATTAACACATTTGCTTTGTTCATCTACCTTCCTTCCATTAATGTCATTCTCATATACCATTACAAAAACCTTGTTAGAGTTAAATTGAAGTCCATTCTTCCTCATCTATGCCTCTACAACCTCCAGACACTTGAAAAGGAGCTTGACAGCATCACTTGATTGGTTAGGGAGAGATATACATGTATCATCAGCATAATGATGATGATACTCCACCCCATATGATGAATGACATCCAGCAGCTCCATATAGATGTTAAATAAAAGGAGCGAGAGAGTAGATGTTGAGGCATTTCTCCTAGGGAAGCCCCCCTCCCCCCAAAATGACTGGAGCTAAACCCAGAGGAATAAGAATCACTTCAAGACAATGTCTCCCATTTCCAACCTCTAAGACAGTCCAGTAGAATACCATGGTTGATAATGTTGAAGGCTTCTATTAGCCCTTTGAGGCAAGCAAGTTAAGAAACAAGCAGAGCACAGTTTATTGTTTAGGAGAAAATAAGAAGAATCTTGAAACCCTGTTGGAGTTTTTCTCTGACCCATATGTAAAACAAAATCGAGGCAGGATTATGTTGAGTTTTTTTCTTCCAAAAAAGATTATTTCATCCTGAGAGAGTCCTTCCATAACACCTCACTCATTCCTTTCTCATTCCCATTCTAATTTCCCATTCTAATCAAGGAGAGAAGCAACCTGGAATTATGGAAAAACTTCCTAACAGAGAGAACAATTAACCAGTGGAACAGCTCAGAAGTTGTGGGTGCTCCATCACTGGAGGTTTTTAAGAAGAGACTGGACAGCCATTTGTCTGAAATAGTATAGGGCAGTGATGCTAACCTTTTTGCCATTGTGTACCGGGGGAGGAGGGTCGCACGCACGCATGCCCACACCCATAATTCTATGCGCCCCACCCCCATGCATGCACATGCTCCCCTCTGCTCACCTCCCCACTCCTGGCACACGATAGGCACGATAGGCCCATTTTTTGTTCTTCCCCAGGCTCCAGAGCCTTTCTAGGAGTTTGGGGAGGGTGAAAACAGCCGGTCCCACAGAAAATTGGCAAACAGGCCATTTCTGGCCTTCAGAGGGCCTAGAGGGGGGTGGGGAAGGCTGTTTTCGCCCTCCCCAAGCTCCTAGAAAGGCTCTGGAGCCTGGGAAAGATAGAAAAACAGGCTTTCCCCACCACCCTCCGAAGTCCTCCAGAGGCAGGAAACAGCCTGTTTCCCTACTTCCGGTGGGCCCAGAAGGCCTGAAAATCAGCTGGCCAGCGCACGCATGCACGCCAGAGCTAAGCTCGTGTGCCCACCTAAGGTTTGCCATCATGGGTATAGGGACTCCTGCTTCAGCAGGGGGTTGGACAAGATGACCTCCAAGGTCCCTTCCAGCTCTATTCTATTCTGTTGCCCAAGATCAGGTCTTCATTCTTCACATATACACACCCAAGAGATCAAAGAGGGCCAGGCTGGCTGCACTTTCTCCTCCTCAAGTCTACCATAGATCATCAGCTAGCTCAACTGATGCCACCTCAGTATTATATCCTAATACTGTGCAGTCATTAATAAAATTTCCCTTGATTAAAATTAAACAGGATTTAAAGACAATGCAACAGTTTATCCAACAGAAACAGTGTTACATAAATTCCTGTTTATACGCTTAGTGTATAAAATAAAGAGTTACTCTCCCTGCAAACCCTATAGCTTTCGTTCCTTTTATATTCATATGCTTCCGTTTAAATTACCATTAACATTGTGTTTCTCCAATCTCCACTGAACACCTACAGGCTAAACATTTCAGGATCTCTACCGCATAACCCACCACACAGCTTTTAAGACTGAATGACGTTGAACAAACATCAATTCTTCACTGCCTAGCAATTAAAGCTGATAAGAGGCCTGTGTTGTTTGGGAATTCTTTTCAGCTCGAGCAGGGAACTGTGGAATTACCAGCCACTGAAGGTTTTTATGACATTGCTTTTTTTGAATGCACAGACTAACTAGAGCTGATAAGAACTTATGTATGCTTGGCTGGTGTTTGCCCATGACCAAGACTGTTGACAGGGGGTTCATTGTTGTGAAAGACACTAACTAATCCCCAAGGACACCCTGGAACATTCCAACACTTTTCACAGAGGTGCTAGTTTCTCACTGAATTTCACTCCCCTGATGAGCTAATACAGTGAGTGCAGGACAGAAGTAAAGTAGCAATAAATAAGCAGCAATAGCAGTGAAACTCAGAGCTAAGCAGGTTTTAAATTCAAACTAAAAGCAAGCCTAGTTTCCTTCTGACAGGCAAGAAAATCAATGCACTTTTCTCTTAAATAAGTCCCACTTAATTCAAAGGAGACTTATGCTAGGCAGGAAACAATGGAATTCTATCAACATTTGTTATGCTTTATTTTTTTCCCCCACAAAGGTCAAAATTAAATACTTATAATGATTTATTGCAATTTTTCAACAGTTTGTCATTTGATTTTTTTTTTACTTGTTCCAAAACTAAATAAGTTTTCATCAGGCATTATCTTTAAAATATGCACCAAATTATCCTGTAAAGTTGTCATGCATTGAAATAATACTCATTTTACTGCATCCTATTTGTAATATTGATAAGCATTCATAATGGCCTTTTGTTAAACAAATTAAGGCAATGTTGGATTAACCTGTCCTTGGGTTAATCAAAGGTTATTGGTTTTAAATAAGAATTAACTTCAATTTTCAGTAGTTTCTGCTAAATTTAATATAAAAAGGGAATTTTTTTCATCCTATTTGGCAAGGGAACAGGAAGTCAGGCTTTCACAGCTGCCAAAATTTCAAACTTTAGGTCATTTAGTATTTTAGGTCATTTTAGTATTGTGTGAGGGGCTGGCAAATTTAAAATTGCTACTTAAATTGAACAATGTAGCCAAAATCTAGAGTTCAAGAGATATATAGGGTTTTATAATCAAAATACTATCGATTTCCACCTTGCAATGCAAATGTTCATCCCTTGTATCTCACATATTTTTGTACATATACAGAGATTATTTCTTAAGGTTACAATTCCTCTAGAATGGTATTATTAGTTGCAGGATGAGATGCTACGGACAGGAATTTAAAAATATTAATTTCTTCCCCTCCATATGAACAATTGCAAATGTTTGTTTAACCCTGTTGTTGAAATTAATGTTTGTTTATTTGTTCTTAAAGAAATATCTTACAGAAGATACATCCATGCAACCAATTAGACTAGACTAGTATTGGTTTCTGTTTTATTGATTTAGCATGCTATGAAACCTGAGCAACTGACAAGCATGAAGTCCTATCAGGTTGAACATAAATATATTTGCTCGGGCAAATCATTTTATGAGATCATAAAGTTTGGTAAATTCAGATTAGGGCTTAAAAGGGATTTTTCTGGCTTTGCATAAAAAATAAAACAGCTTCTATTTAATGATGTTCTGTTAAAGCAAACTGTATGCATGAGAGTTTATCTTGACCCTGGTCCTAACTATGGCTAAGATCTGGACTTATAACCACAATTGAGCCAAAAATTTCCATTCCTAAGCAAGAACATTGCTAAGTGAATTTTGCCCCATTTTATGATCTTTTTTTGCCATAGTTGTTATGTTAGTAACACAGTTGTTAAGTGAATCTGGTATTCCCATTAACTTGGCTTGTTAGAATGTCAGAAAAGATGCAATCATCATAAACACATGTTGCCAAGTGTCCAAATTTTGATCACATGACCATGGAGATGCTGCGATGGTTGCAAGTGTAAAAAATGACCACAAGTCACTTTTTTCATTGCCATTGTAACTTCAGACAGCCATTAAACCAATGGTTGCAAGTCGAGGACTACCTGTATTGAATCCTATTATTTTACCATTACATCAGTCAAAGATTTGCATTCAAATTTTCTCTAAGAATCTGTATTGTTATGTCCATATACTTTTACAATTAGATTAACATAATTACTATTTTGTTCTAAAATGAAATGTACTTAAGAAGATGAAGAGAAGCACTAGTTACTGAATATTCATAAGGCAGCAACTCTGACAAATCCTATAAAAATGCCACAAATAATACAAACTATAATTGAAATCTGCAAATCAAGATAGCTGGCAGAGAAAGTAAAAGAAGAATTTAAAAGCACAATATCTGAATAATAAGTACATCTGAGCAAATTATAAAAACATTTACACAACTGCATTAATGAAGCATCATTCACTGGTGTCTGCCACCCTGAATTGTGTTTTTGTGAGATGGGTGGCCACATAAATATGATACCTACCTACCTACCTACCTACCTACCTACACACACACACACACACATAAATGACTTGGAATAGTTTATTTTAAATTCTTCACTGCTTTATATTTCTATTTGAATAATCCAAATAGTAATCATTGCTTATAAAAAAAAATTCTGAAGTCAACATGGTGGCATAGTGGCACAGTGGTTAGAATGCAGTATTGCAGGCTAATTCTGCCGACTGCCAGTAGTTCAATTCTCACTGGCTCAAGGTTGACTCAGCCTTCCATCCTTCCGAAGTCAGAAATATGAGGACCCAGATTGTTGGGGGCAATATTGCAATATGCTGATTCTGTAAACTGCTTAGACACGGCTGTCAAACACTGTGAAGCGGTATATAAGTGCTAGTGCTATGTTTTAACATTTTATTTTCAAACTCTACTAAAGGAACATGTTTTTAATGATTAATCTAAACATGCCATACACATACTTTCACACAAATATATATGTTAACAACTGTAATCCACCCAGAGTCATTTTTGTGGACTGAATTATCAAATCAATCAATCAATCAATCAAATAAATAAATACATCTTAAACACTAGCAAAATTTTAAAACTTGCAAATAGGAGTCAGTATGCTCTAGTGGTTAAGGCACCAGGCTAGAAAGCAGGAGACTTGAGTTCAAGTTCTGCTTTAGGCATGAAAGCCACCTTGGTGACTTTGGGCCTATGACACTCCCTCAGCCCAAATTCACCTCACAAGGTGGTTGTTATGAGGAAAATAGGAGGAGGAAAGTGTGTTGGATATGTTCACCATCTTGTGTTATTTGTAAAAAATAATAAAGGTGGGATACAAATAAAAAAATAAAATTACAAAATTTGAATTCCATAAGTAGCAAGTTTTGTTTTAGGATTGGGTAGACTTGATCAACTTTTCCATTTACATTGATTTATTTTGTAGAAAGAACAACCCTAATTGGGGAATTGCAAACACCAGTGGCAGGATGTTTGGCTCTACACTGTTTCCCCTAAAATAAGACATCTCCTGATAATAAGCCCAATTGGGCTTTTGAGCACATGCATTAAAATAACTGCCCCCCCAAAATAAGCCCTCTCCAAAACTATTTAAACACATGCGCAGCCAGTCCCCGCCATTTCCTCTGGTTAGGGTTAGGGAGACAGAGCTGAACATCAGGTAAGATGGCAAGAGGAGCCCTGCCTTGCTCCACACGCCCCAAAATAATAAGACATCCCCGAAAATAAGGCCAAGCACTTGTTTCAGGGTTCAAAAAAATATAAGACAGGGTCTTATTTTGGGGAAAACATGGTACCTCTGTTCCATGTGAGAGGTGGGTAGGGATTTTTTTCCTTCACTGTTTCTAATACCATAATTTTGCACTGGTGTTCTTCTTCATAAAAAAATCAGTTAAAACATATGGGAGGAAATTAGTTAACCAGCCTTGTGCTGGTATAGATACAATTTAGAACTAAGTTAGAAAAGTGATGTAGCAGGCTTTAGGAGAAACCCCATCCTGACACTTAAACTGCTAGTAGAATTCCCATCTGCATTCTGCAGTAGAGTAGGTATGCTGCCCCATCCTCAAAGCTTCTCTTCATTATTTGTGGGATCATTTCACCCCATTCTACCATATATTACCCACTGGTTTTTAATGAAGGCAAAGTCTGCTCTCAATTATGTTTGTGATACTGACTTGACAGTCTTTTATCTTCTATTCAGCAAAATGTATTCTGCTGAAATTATTAGTTATCTGGTTTAGCATCAGGCGTATTCTCCTGAAAGAAACATTGCTGACAGTAAAAAATGTAAACATCATAGAAAGATAAAATATTTTGCTCCTAGCTATATAAGTATTTATTATGAGAAATACTTGAGAAAGTGTGTTTTACGGTTTCTGGCAATTCTCCTGAATCACTTTTCTATACATGAGAATTTCAACTACAATGGTCACACTTTTATATTAGAACATGCAATTTTACCCCTTTTGACCACAAGATGAAAACAACAGGAAAACTGAGTGGTAAACAAAAGTTTGTATTCTATTATATTGCTCCATTTATAGCAAATATAAAAAAAATTAATTAGATACAAATGCAAATGGTACAATATGTTATTATGGTGACTACACATTTACACAATCTTGACCATTTATGGACTTTTTAGATAATATCATCAGCTCTGTTTTAATATTGGAACCTTTTATAGTTTCTTTTAACTAAGAAATGAACTCAGCTTATTCATCTGTTCCCTGAGAGAATCATAGTCAATAAACCATAATTAGCTTTTTTGTACAGAAAAATACTTAATATGATATGTGATCTAATTAAAAAAGGGAAATATTTGCATTGCCTGTCTTTTCATGTATCTCTTTCTCTTAAATTTTAGTTTCATTTCTTTGAATTTCACTGTTATAAAATATTTCTAAATTAAAAGCACAAAAGATGTAGCTTGCAGAATTGGAAACGGCATGCTTCAAAAATTATTCAGAAGTGTATTAGTACTTCTCTGTTACTCATTGAAATAGCCATGTCTTTTTCAGGCTTCTGCCCAAGTTATTTTTTACGTTTTGTTGGTAGTCTGAAAAGACATGGCTTGATGCAGTGGTGGAATTCAAATTTTTTTACTACCAGTTCTGTGGGCATGGCTTGGAGGGAGTGGTGTGGCTTGGTGGGCACGGGAGGGGAAGGATACTGCAAAATCTCCATCCCACCCCACTCCAGGGGAAGGATACTGCAAAATCCCCATTCCCACCCCACTCTTGGGGGAAGGATATTGCAAAATCTCCATTCCCACCCTACTCTGGGGCCAGCCGGAGGTGGTATTTGCCGGTTCTCCGAACTACTTAAAATTTCCGCTACCGGTTCTCCAAAACCTGACAGAACCTGCTGAATAGCACTCCTGACTTGATGCTTTATTGAGTAGCAGAAAGATCCTGTGCTCATACCTGATCCAAAGCATTTCTTCCATACCATTTTCAAAGTGTGCACAGTCTTGATACTTGATTCTTTGCTCACTATTAATTCTAAAAGCACCTGTCTTTTTATAATACTTTAGCAATTAAAAAAGAAACGATGGAAACCAGATGGAAGTGGCAACCATGGCTTGCTTTTATTTGTAAGAATTGGAAAAGCTTTTGATTAATTTATTTTGCTTATTTATTTATTTAACAGACTTATATAACCACTCATCTTAAAAGACACAACTCTGGGCAGCTATATATATATATTTCTCTTACTTTTTGTAGGTTTTATGTGTGTTTTTCTTTTAGCCAGGTTTCTCCTATGTAACCAAGATTTTTCTACAGCCATAGCTTAGTGGAGTCACATCCATTCGATTCTGGGCTTTTTTCTTCTAGCAGCCAACAGGCTCTATGCTGCCCTATGCTGCCTAGTGAGAGACTTATATAGATCTATTTCTGGCTCGTTAGCCATCATCAGTAAGCCACACCCACATCTCATGTATCCTCCCTGTAAAGGTACAATATCTCTTTTCTCTTACTTTTCGTAGGTTTTATGTGCGTTTTTCTTTTAGCCAGGTTTCTCCTACGTAACCAAGATTTTTCTACAGCCCTAGCTCAGGGTCTGCTGGCTGCCAGAAGAAAAAAGCCCAGAATCGAGTGGATGTGACTCTACTGAGCTAGGGCTGTAGAAAAATCTTGGTTACATAGGAGAAACCTGGCTAAAAGAAAAACATATACATATACATATACATATACATATACATATACATATACATATACATCTGTCTGTTTGTCTGTGTGTATGTATATGTATATGTATACGTATACATATATGTATACATATATATATATCAGTGGTGGGTTGCCCCTGGTTCATACTAGTTCTATAGAACTGGGAGGCTCTACCCACCAATCCTGATGTCATCCCGCTTGCGCAGAAGAGCACGCGCGCAACCCCGTTGCAAACCGGTAGTAAAGGTAAGTAGAACCCACCCGATACATATACATATACATATACATATACATATACATATACATATACATATACATATACATATACATAAAAATATGCCACAGCAATAACTATATGATGAGAGTGAAGTCCATCCTCCCATTCAGCTTTTCAGACAAATGACCAAAACCAACCACAGAACATGGAAAAACAATGATCAAAAATCATTGCAAAGGATGGAATGAGGAAGATACTGTATACTTTAGCTGCCGGAAATGGACACTGAGTGTCTGCAGGAGACAAAAAATAAAAGAAGACTCAACTGAGCACAGGGTAAGGGACAAGATGGGGAAATCCTCCTAGTGAGACATACACCACTCCCAAAATTCTGTGCAAGGTGATACAGCAAAACTGCCAACCTTGCTATGCTTTTAAATAAACTGAGGACAAGGGAAAAACAAAATTAATGCAAAGTTAATGTCATGCAATCAGGTAGAGTCAGAGTCGAATTCAAACTGGCTCAAAGTCATGTGGAAATACATTGTTTCCCGTAAATGCAACATTTTGTTAAACATATTGCAGGCCCATTCATTTGGAAAAAACAAACCAACAATACAGAAACAAAGAATTGAAAATTATGTATTAAATTGGTGACACTGAGATATGCCTGTGATATTATTGTCTAAAGCTAATTGTAACTTTAAGAATAATAGGGAAGGAAAAAGCCAATTCATATGTTGAAAACACTGAAGTTGCATTTTCTGGTATCCAGTGTTAGAAGGATCGGTTAGGAGGAAGACCAGTTCCTGAAACTTGGGACACTTGCTGGCATTTAGAATAGAACACATGAGGAAAAAGTCTGAAAATGTTCTAAAACAAGTGAGGCAGATTTCAGTTATAACTTCCATTTTGTTAACAAAAACCCCATGAGATTTTATTAATAAAATAGGGGAAAGGGAACGAGGCAAAGGTTTGTATTTATTTGCAGTTTCATGATCCACTTGTCTTTTATACATTCATTCCATTTGAAGTGTCCATATTTCATTTTATGATAGCATAATAACCTGGCGGGCATGTAACTCACATGTCAGGCTACGCGGGGGTGGGGGGGGAATGAACTAAAAATACTTGCAAGTGTTGTTGGTTCTAAATTAAATGACAGATTTGGTCAAAGAAAACTAATTAACCAAGTTGGCAACAAGAAAACAAGTGACTATGCAAGGAGAGGTGAAGGAATATATCATAAGTAGAATTGTAGAATGTCACTCTGAAAAAAATGCTTAAGAAGAAATTATACTCTTTTTGTGTATATGTTGTATAAATGTTTGTTGTGTATATGTTACATATGTCTTTTTTAATATTTATATTCAACAAAAATTATTAAAAAAAAGAAAACAAGTGACTATGCAATGAAAATAATCATATAACAGTAAAAATAAAATCTGAAAATAGGACACATACAGAACTGAAAAATCTTACTGATTATTCTAGAATGGTCTTCCTTTCTACACTGGGAAAGGGTCACAAGGAAAACATATGAGACTTATTATCTCACTTTTACAGTTCAGTGACCCATCTTCACACATTTCCATTTCCCATCATCAGAATTTAATTTTGGACGTTTTCTGGGTTTGAGGGGGCAATCCTATGCCTTTGAAGTCAGTAAACTTCCACTGTTTTTCATGAATTGTAATCTCAAGTGCCTACTTCTTTAACATTCTCCTATAAAAGAAAACAAATCTGTTTTCAAAACGTTTCGAAGATTTTTTTAAAGCATTTTAAAAGAAAGAGAAAGATACAGCTTCTTCTAGGCTTTAACCAAATAGAATCCCAATTAGAGGCTATTTTTCTTTCAGAGGAAATACTTTCTCACTTTCTCATTGGTTTTAATTATTTATACAAAATCTGTGAAAAATAAATAAAAGCTATAATTGGGGGGCGGGGGGAATAAATATATAGAAATATACCGAATATGGAAAAATGTGAAACACACATGCATGAAATAGAAAAGGAATGAAAAGTACTCCCATGGAGTAAATGTATACGCCATGTATCTTGTTGAACAATTCATGATTTCCTACATGCATACAATTAATTCAACATTACTTTCCATGTAAGTCTTTTCTTGCAACATACTGACTTTTATGGAAAATAAGCAAACGCTCCTCATGAGCTGGATGGCATATGACAGTGAGCTATGCTTTGATTAACCACAATTTGAGAATAAATTATGACTTTTGTGGTTTACATCATCTGCTAAGACAAAATCAAACTACCATATAATGGTGTGAACTCAGTTCTTAGTACACAAGTGATGCCCCAAAGCTTGGAAGAGTTCAAGATAGGAATAAGGAATCTCTTTAGGATAAGATTGTACAACCTCTTTTTGGCTTGGACAGGTAGTCCTCGACTTACGACCACAATTGAACCTCAAATTTCCATTGTTAAGTGAGACATCTGTTAAATGAGTTTTTCCCATTTTACAACCTTTCTTGCCACAGTTGCTTAGTGAATCACAGTAGTTGTTAAATTAGTAGAAGTGTTAAGTGAATCTGGCTTCCCATTGACTTTGCTTGTCAGAAAATCACAAAAGATAAACACATGACCCTTGGGACACTGCAACCATCATAAATATAAATCAGTTGCCAAGAGTCCGAATTTAGATCACGTGACCATGGGGATGCTGCAAAGTGTGAAAAGCGGTTCTAAATCACTTTTTTCAGTGTCGTCGTAACTTTGAACAGTCACTAAATGAACTGTTGTAAATCGAGAACTACCTGTATACACTTTGGATTATTTTTTACTATCTCCCAGGATTACAGTGAAGGACATCACAAGGAGAGATGCACGACAAGAAGTTTGGCCAGGTTTCTTCTTCATTTATTAAATGAGTTCAAGGGTCTACCAGTTGCCCATCCATAATAGCATCAAGCCACATCTCAAGGGATGATTTATGACTTCATTTAATTTTTTTCCTCTTATGACTCTCCTGCTTTTTTTAAACAAACAATCTGCATACATAGACAACTTTCTGATGCCCTGTCAGCCCCACTGGGTAGACAAGACAAAGAAATCAACTCCACCGAAAGTTTTTATTGAGATTTCTATTTTTATTGAGATTGGCTTTAACAACATAATTGTGCATGTCTGACTGTACCGTACATCCCCTTCCTTCTTATATCCTAGTGAATTAGGGAGGTGTCTACCTGAGCCACTTCAAAATCTAAACTCAGTGTTCTAGACTTTAAAAACCGTCCCTTTTGCCTAGCTAATAGTTTTTACATATTTCTGTCAAGGTCATCTCCCTTATTCTCTTACAAACAGAATCTGCTTGTCCAGGCTTGCTTACAGACAATATATATTGAGATTTCACCCCACTTCTTCTCATCAGGTACAACAAGATAGGTATCAGAGATGGGTATTTTCTATAGGCATTCCCCTCCTGTTGAAAGTCATCCCACCAGATACAAGAATTGTACTCTAACTTCTATAACATTCAGGAAGCTTTTAAAAACCTGTTTGGAGACTGAATGAAGCAAGAATGCACAGAAGCTACTTGAGACTGAGACAAATCCGATTGTTTGACGATACAGGCATTATGGTTTTATGACCTAATATTATAACTGCTGATTGCATCAGTGAAGTCAAGCAATATGAAATCAAGGTAGTGAAAATTTAACTCATCACTAAGGAAATTGAATAGTCCTTCTTCCTCATACATGATAATCTTGTACATGAATTAAGTGTGCAAAACAAACATGGGTTTTGAATAGATGCTGTAAGCCACAATCCAACTACATTTTAATCTATCTTTTGGCAAAATTTAGTGTAACTTACTCAATTCAAGTGTGATCCATCAAACGTCAATATTTTAAATTTTGAATTCTGTCCAATAATATACCAACTTATTTTAAATTACACAATAAATTGACCTCTTCTTTGTCTTTGCCAAGTATTCAATATTGCAAACTGAACTAGTTATTATTTCCTATAGTTGGATATATTCCACTGGGAGCATTTCCATCTACACATGGGTGTATCTTTATTTGACAAATATGACAATGTCTCCAAATCACTCAATCTTGAAAGAGCTTTTCAGCAGTACTGGAGCTAGGACTGGAGAAATGAGGAAAATTAAAAGATGCCAATTCTGAACAGACTTCACTTAATTTAGAATTAAGTAATGTCTACGCAACTCCAAGGTTTATATATCATATTATAAACATCCATTGGGCTAAGATTACATATAGGTAGTCCTCAATTTACAACCACTCATTTAGTGACCGTTCAAAATTACAATGGCACTGAAAAAAGTGACTTACAGCAGTAACAGTAACAGAGTTGGAAGGGACATTGAAGGTCATCTAGTCCAACCCCCTGCTCACGCAGGAGACCTGTACTAGGGATTCGAACAGCCAAACTGCCGACCTTTCTGATTGATAAACTCAGTGTCTTAGCCACTGAGCCACCTAGTCAGTAATTTGCTTTCCAGAATTCATACAGTATTCATCGTTTCCTATTTTTGATGCAGGGTTAATTCCAAGTATTCTTCTTGCCTGTATAAAAGCTATATGTTTATTAATTCAAGCAGCAGTTGTTGGAATAATAGAATGGTGCCTCCAGTATTGCTCAGAAACCAGGTATTTCTGAAATTTAGTTACCGCTTGACTTACACCTGAGAATGTACATGTTTGGTATTCACATAATTATACTGACCCTGATCCCGCTTGCAAAGAAATGAGAACACATGATTGGTTCCTTAAAATGCCAAATAACCTGTTTGGAATTATACCAAACCAGGCAAATAATCTTCTGTGTAGTGGAATGATTTAATGACAGTCTCTCGTCAACCTTGCAATCAGCCAGTGAATCATATTCGACCTAATTAGAGAAGACACATTCAGTGTGCCCTGACTTGATCTTATTTCCTGAACACAAACAAATGAAATAGGTGAAAGGTTCTCATTAGCTTTTTCTTTTAACATTTCCAGCCTGTGAATTTTTCATGAACACCGTTGTAAACTGCTAGTTTAACAGCTGAACTTTCCTATCATTATGTTGAAACGCTATTACACATGTTTCACTATGTCACATGGCATTGTTGCTATTATACAGAACTTATCTTTTTATAACACGCCACCATCAAATCTCTTCTCGACAAAAAGTGGTTTACGCACTTAGCAAAATAAACATACAGGGTTTGCCTTTACTTCAGCATTCAGTACAGGTGGCATGAAATACTAGACACGGTTTTTAAAAACATTGTCTTTTCTATTATATGTGATCGTTTGGGTTGAATTCCAGGTTGAATTAGAGAAAAGAGATCAATATTCATTTGGCAAAGCTCCACTACAGTTGCCCACAATGTGATTTGCTTTATAGGGTTGTTCAAAAGATAAATGTGATTGCGAAACAAGATAGAAAACAATCCTGTAATTTTATATCTTTCAAGACACACGCAGACAACACCTGTAATCCAATGTATCTAGATGGCACAAGAGTGAGAAAAGTGTGGATATGCTTCAACTTTCTCAAAATTTTGAGCTATTTACTTCCTGCACACAATGAATATAACTAAGCCAAATTGAAATCAGTGAGAGGGTTCATTATGAAATTCGCTGGAGCCAGTAGCTGATTATGGATCCCAAACATTTCCTCCATACTTACTTCTACATAATAGAAATAACCCAATTAAGTGTAAGGTGCTTAAGGGTTACTGAAACCAGTGTAACTAAACAACACTTAGGTGTCTTTGAGTTCTTAAGTGTTAAGAGAGTGAATCATAACAAATACAACCAGGCCTAAGTTTTCTACATATTTATAAATATGAATAAATTACGTATCATTGTTTGTATTAATATTATCTTACAAACTTTGGAAAAAAGTTAGCAGGTTGGAAATATCACTAACAATCACTCCATCTTGTCTTTGGAACTCAATTATTTTATATAACAAGAGGGAGCGAAGCACCTGAGGGTAGGACAAGAAGCAATGGGTGGAAACTAATCAAGGAGAAGCAACTTAGAACTAAGGAGAAATTTCCTGACAGTTAGAACAATTAATCAGTGGAACAACTTGCTTCCAGAAGTTGTGAAAGCTCCAACACTGGAAGTTTTTAAAAAAATGTTGAATAACCATTTGTCTGAAGTGGTGTAGGGTTTCCTGCCTAAGCAGGGGGTTGGACTAGAACCGTGATGGTGAACCTATGGCACGTGTGCCACAGGTGGCATGCGGAGCCATATCGGTGGGCACGTGAGCATTGCCTGGCCAGCTGGCAATGCCTGGCCAGCTGATTTTCAGGCCTTCCAGGCCCACTGGAAATCGGCAAATGGCCCATTTCCGGCCTCCAGAGGGCCTGGGGAAGGCCATTTTCACCCTCCCGAGGTTTCTAGAAAGCCTCTGGAGCCTGGGGAAAGTAAAAAACGGGCCTTCCGGTCCCACCAGAAATCAGCAAAAGATCTGTTTCTGGCTTCTGGGGATGGGGGTGGGGAAGGCCATTTTTGCCTTCCCCAGGCTCCTAGAAAGGCTCTGGAGCCTGGGGAGAGTGAAAAACGGGCCTACTGGGCCCACTGTGCCATTGCGTGCCAAAAGTGGGGGGAGGGCATGCGCATGGCGCATTGAATTATGGGTGTGGGCATGCGTGCATGACCCCCTCCCACCTTCCAACGCTTTTGGCACAACGACGGAAAAAAGGTTCACCATCACTGGACTAGAAGATCTCCAAGGTCCCTTCCAACTCTGTTATTATATTATATATTATATTATATAAACTGTCATGTTGCCCTGTTAATAATGCTCCCATATTATACTATTGATGGATTTGTTTAAGGACATCTATTTCATTGATGAGACAACCACTGAAGTAGAGACTTTTCAGCTTCTATGATAGAACCGAGTCTTATTTTATTTTATCTTTTAAAACGTTTAATAACTGTAGTCAGTATCACACTTCAGGATACCTTTTAACAGAGAGCAAACTAAAATGAATTAAATAAATTGGCAAGCAGAGGTCTGCTGCATTTCAGAAGAAAGGGTGTTGGACAGGGCAGGAGCTGCCATGGAAAAGGCACACTCCCTAACTCTCTTAAGGTGGAAATGATTTAAGAGAAGCATGCCCACTCTATATAATCTGGGTCAATGTCCTTAGGGAAAAGCAGTGCAATATAGGTGTCCTATGCAGATAGGGCTTTACAAGTAATAGCCAACATCTCTAATTGCACCTGGAAGGAAACTGGAAGCCAGTACAGCTCACACAACAGAGGTGTTACGTGGGTAAACCTAGAGGATGTATCATTGTGTGCACTGCCACATTGAGGACAAATTGTAGCTTCTGGGTGGGCTTCAAGGGCAGCCCCACGTTTTTGTATGTCCAGCATTTTTTCCCATTAATAGTGGATTTATGAAGTACAATTCTCTGTTCAGATCTGTCAAACTCCTTCCCCTTTGAGTTCCTCACTACAGTAACTCATGCTCTTGTCATCACCAGTCAACCGCATGGTGTACATAATGTTCCCCTTAAAGACCACCCAGCAGCTGAAGTTGGTTTAAAGTGAATTGGCCAGTGCACATTAAACTTTCCCAGTAGGAAAATGCCACATCTGTGCTGCAGGCCCTGAAATGGTTATCAATGAGTTTCCAGGTACAATTAAAGTGCTGGTCTTGACCTATAAAGATAGATGATCTTGATGGAAATATGCAAGAACTATTGCCTAGGCAAAAGGATCTGAAGCACGTTTATGTCACAAAGAGACAACATTCGGAAGTGCCTCAGGCAGATTTCACTGGAGTGAATCAGACTTGCAAAATTTTGTTATTATAGCCAGCCTCAATAAAAGTATCATTAGCCTTCCTCTAGAATTGATTTCCTGGTCTGGTATATCCAATAATCCTTCATGGCTTGCCACCAAGTTATTTGCAGGGCTCTGTCATATATGTTTCTAAATTTAATCCAGCTGTGTTAATTCTTATTCTGTTCTATACTTTGTAAATCACCCAAAGCCTTTTGAGATTATGGAGGGAAACAAATGTAACAATAAATAAAAATAAACACATTCTCAACGTCTTGCTAATGTGTGCCCCAATCTTTCAAAGCAGGAAATAACAAAATAGAGTTATCGATCATTCCTCTTCTGATATTTTTATCTATCTATCTATCTATCTATCTATCTATCTATCTATCTATCATCTATCAATCACCACCCATCTTACAACAATGTGATATCAATTCATAGAAACAGAAACTTTTGCATCCAGAATTTATGGAAGTGCCAGCTCTATATACGACAGGGTTTTCCTTTATAGTATTAAGTAGATTTATATAGCAAAGCATCAATTATATCTATTTCCCGTGCTCAGGCTGTGAGTACTATTTGTAATATAGTCCATTTATAAGATTATATTAAAAGGCAAGCATTCCAGAAATATCAAGAGAAAAACAACAGAACCTCCATAAAATCCTTTAGCAAAAAAAATCCTAAAGTAGGAGAGAACAGGGGAAAAAAATAATGAGAATGAAACCTGCTTACACACAGTTGCTAACTAAAGAGATGGTTTATGGGGCAGTGAGATAAGTACCAGATCTAGGCTGTGCAAAAATTCATTTTGGACATATAATGGGAAGGCAACTTAACATAATCACTAAATTGAGCTGACTTTATAAACTGAATCAACAATTCAGATTAAATAGTTGAATGGAGTCAGATGGATTCAAATCCGTTTGACAGTCTGGAAGGGCTTTTCCACTCAAGGGCCCTTTTCATCAAATGAATTGAATAAAATCAAATTGAATTGGCTTATTGTTATAAATCATCAAATAAATGACTCATGGCAAATCAAAAATTCGAATTGGGATCACAGCCACTTTTTTACATGCTTATAGACTGTAGTAGCTAAAATCCTAAATAGCAGTATTCCATACTACAATATTTAAGACCAAAAACCAGTTTGGTATATTTATCTTCAGTACTTGAGGATGTACATAAATCTGAGGTGCTATCTATCTATCTATCTATCTATCTATCTATCTATCTATCTATCCATCCATCTATCCTGCCTTTATTATATTAGAAATAACTCAAGATGGTAAACATACCAAATACTCCCTCCTGTTTTCCCCACAACAACCCTGTGAGGACAGTTGGGCTGAAAGACAGTGACTGGCACAAAGTCACCTTTCATAGCTAAGGTTGCACTAAAATTCAAGGGTCTGGTTTTTAGCCTGGTACCTTAAGTACTAGACCAGTGATGGCCAACCTTTTTGCCGTCGTGTGCCAAAAGCGGGGGGAACGTGGAGGGGTACATGCATGCGTGCCCACACCCACAATTCAATGTGCCCCACCCCCTGTGCATGCACGTATGACCCCACCTGTGCTTCCCCGCTTTTGGCATGCGATGGCATGGTGGGCCTGATAGGCCCATTTTTCACCCTCCCCAGGCTTCAGAGGCTTTCTAGGAGCTTGGGGAGGGCAAAAACGGCCTTCCCCATCCTCCTGGAGGTCCTCCAGAGGCCAGAAACAGCCCGTTTGCCAACCTCTGGTGGGCCCGGAAGGCCCAAAAATCAGTTGGCCTGCATGTGAGCTGCAGCTGAGTTAGGGCAATGCTCGCGTGCCCACTGATATGGCTCCCCGTGCAACCCGTGCCATAGGTTCGCCATCATGGTACTAGACCAAACCTACACACACACACACACACACACACACACACACACACACACACATGCAGGTTTGGTCTAGTAGGGGTGTGTGTGTGTGTGTGTGTGTGTGTATGTAGGTTTGGTCTAGTACCATATACATACCAATACACACACACACACACACACACACACACACACATATATATATATATATATATATATATATATATATATATATATATGCAGGTTTGGTCTAGTAGGGGTGTGTGTGTGTGTGTGTGTGTGTGTGTATTGGTATGTATATGTGTGTGCATGTGTATATATGTATATATATATAAGTTTCAAATCATACAGACTTGAATAACAGTGCCAATACAGAGAAACCAAAGCCACACTGTTTATACAAAAGCAGAAAAAGAAAATACAGCTATAGAATCCTCTACAGAACTTGGTTTTGTGAACTAGTATTTCCTACATATCTAATCAGTCCTTTTGTAGTGTTGCTTTTTAGTCAGGTGTGACCACTCAAATTAGCTTAGTTATGGAACTCCTTTGAGTGCTTTATAGGATCCCAACAGCACGATTGTATTAATTCAGTGAATACAGGTCTTCAAAGTTGCTACCAGACTCATGCTCGGCATTTCTATTTAGTAAGGCCACAGAAACAATATTTGGGTCTGGTAGGCACACTGCAATGTTGATGTAATGATGTAATCAGATTGATAAAAATTTAGAAGACAGTTCTATAAATAGCCACTTGCTTTGGAAGCTCATCTTATTATCAGTTAAAAGAACCACCTCTTTGCCAATTACTGGAAAGCCATTAGAAAGAAACTAACAAAGTTTATATCAAACTTTGAAACAAACAAAGGTCTAATCAATTTGGGAGTAAATTTGTTCTAAATGGGAAATACTTCAATCACTAATACCCATATACCCTTTCACTTTCAGTTTAATAAATCTTGTTAAAGAACACTGGGAAAAACATGCTTAGAAGAATTATTTTTGGTTGAGATAGCTCTCATAGAGCTGGACATTTGATAGGCATCTATAACTGGATGGACACAGATATTGAAGGAGATTAGCTAGCAAATCAATGAGGTTGCTCCATATAATCATTCCTTTGAGATGCTTTTATCTCTCCATTGGCAACCATCTACAGATAGTCCTCAATTTACAACAGTTCATTTAGTGACCATTCAAAGTTACAATAGAACTGAAAAAGTGACTTAAGACCGTTTTTTACAGTTACATGATCCTGCAATCAACATTCAGAGACTTGGCAACTGATTTATAGTTATGACCAGGGTCACGTGATCACTTTTTGCAACCTTTGCAACAAGCAAATTCTCACTTAACAAATTTAAATTTTGGGCTCAATTGTGGTCGTAAGTCAAGGATTTTATTGTCTGCTTTATTGTCTAAGCATGCCTGTGGAATATGTAGGGTCCACAGGCATTGTTGCAAATAGATTCAAATTGCATTCTGCTACTTAATAGCTTCTTCTATGTTAAAAAACTATATCCACTCGTAATATCTGAACCTACTTTCTCAGATATACACTATATTCTTGTTTATACCCAACATCCCATCTTGATAAATGACTTGGATTATTAGACAAATATAACAATCCTACATACAAAGGCCGTACATTTTATTTTGCTACTGTTGATATTTCTCGTTAAGGCCATGGCTCAAAACGAGAAATATCAACAGTAGTAAAATAAAATGTACGGCCTTTGTATGTAGGATTGTAAGGTTTATAACATCTACTATTTTAAACGTACCAACATGAAGAAACAAATCACTTGTGTTTCTCCTAAGCAGACTGTCAAAGGCAGCTAATGCCCTGCTGTGTTTCAGGATATACTTATGCTCTCAATTCTTGGCACACATATAATCTGTATATGAAGCAGAAAGAACTTTCAGTGTTCGAAAGACACTACATGTGCTAACCACCTCTAATTCTACCAGATAAATAATCAGATAAGAGACAAAGTATAAATTATTACTGGTAGCAGGAAATTGGTTAATAAAGTCCTTTCTGTTTTAAAAATGTTACCCAAAAACTGATATAACAGAATATTACTTCCCCCTTCTTTACTTGGCAGATCATATTCACCCAATCAATTCAACATTTATATTTTGGGAGAGGGGGGAATAGAGTTCTTATCTAAATGACCAAAATTCTGAACATAGATTTCAGCCACAATACAGAGAAGCTTCTTCAAAGGTTGATTAATTATCATAGTCTTTGCCTTCATCCAACTTGCATCAATTGGGTTAAATTAAAAGATAACAGATGGATGTGATCATTTAAGTACGTTATGTTCAGCGATAGGATCAGACCTTATAGGATCAGACCACCTGCTATTCATGAAAGAGTGTTTTAAGTCGATAATCTGTTGGGCTACACCATTTTAATTCATAACACAGTTTGTTTCATTTGTTTATTGCTTATAAACCATTGTGGGTTTCTACTGGTATCCTAAACAAGTCACAAATGCAAACTATGGTCTGCGGGCTACTTTAGTAAGCCAGTAAACTAAACCTGAAAGTGTGTTGTATGACCTTAATGATTGCATGCAAGCACGTGCACACACAAAGTTCCAATGATTTTCTTTTGCTAATTCTTGCCATCTGTTACCCATTCTGAACTATCATTTTCCCTGACCCTTTTGCTCTCCTGGTGCAATACCCCTTTTTATTTCAGTGCATTCCAGATTCCTACTTCAGGCATTCCACATGCACATTTGAAAAGGGAAACACAAGTTTAGCAATTTTACAGAGGAAATCCGGAGAAATTCAGGGTAGCCAGAAGGGAGTGAAAAATAGGCATTAGGCACTATTCATTCTGTAAGTTTTTTTTTTTTTTAAAAAAAGTTTGTCTTCTTTAAATATGAGGGGGAACGCTATGGAATAGAAAATACACGTGTGCTACAGGTAGGCCAATCTAGAGCAGAAAAAGGATGGAGGGAAGGATTAAACATAGTTTGTTACCATTCCATCCCTCTAACTCGCTCATAAACCAGTTTTTCCTTATTGCCTTTTAAAACTGAAGTATATGTGCAGTGTGTAGTTCAAGGCCTCAGCTCCAAATAATGAATTGACCAATTCTGGCAGATGACTTAAAAGTTCCTTCCCACGGGCAACAAAGTATTGGCTCTGGTACAAGAGCAAGTATAGCTTCTTAGCTATCTTGTACTTTTGCTTTGCTAAATGGATTATGAATGACTGGAACAAAACAAGAGTCTTTATCTGCCCGGTGCTTTCCCGTACTTTGCACTAGAGCATACCTACAAACAGGATTTGCAGAATTCATGCTTATACTTATATATATTATCTAATATGTACTCGACAAAATAAAATAAATAAATAAATAAATAATTAGTGCAACTGGAGTCCTGAAAGAGCCCTCGGTGTAGGCAGTTGCCTACGAAACACTTACTCCAGTGCTTTACAATTTAGCTGTTGGTAGAAGTTAGGGCCCAAATTTACCCTTTAAAAACCCCTGTTTCCAATGGCCTAGGCGGGAACTGAACTCCAGTGGACTGACTGACTGACTTGCAAGGAAAACACACAAGCGTCGGACTGCGTTTCTTTGAAAACAGCCCGAGTGGGGTATTTTTACACTCTGCTCTGAAGGATGAATTCTTGGGCAGCCCGAGTGCAGTTAGGAAACGGAGAGGGGGGGGGGCGGAGGGAGAGCGAGCCCAGTGTGAGGCTGGCCTCCTGCAATAGGCGACCCGCTTAGTTCCGTCCCATTAATCTCGGAGGAGGGGAGTGGGGGAGACTCCTTTCCGAGTCAGCACTGCAGACACGGGGCTACGTCAATCGCGGGAGGAAGAATTCTCCGGCTGCACGCGAGCCGGTCGCACTTACGACGGAACCTCAGGCATCCCACAACCTCCAACTCCTGAAGAGCGGGGAGGGAGGCTGGGCGCTCTTTCTCTCTCTCGCTCTCTCTCTCCAGCCCACCCTCCCAGCGCCTTCACGCCTTTCCTGAGCCAGGAACGAAGTGCTGGCCTTCCCCTCCCCGTTTCCTCCCCTCGACTCCGGGGGTTTTACCAGGCCGCCGGGGAAGGGAAAGGGGAGGGGGGGACGTTAGAGGTCAGCCTCAGCCACCCTGAGCGCGGGAAAGGGGCGGGGGCGGCGACGGCGGCAGGACCGGCCGGCGCGAGCGGAGAGCAAAAAGTGGTTCGACTCACACGGTGAAGTGATAGACGAAGCACTTCCAGCCGGTGGGTCTCTCCAAGAAGTTGTAAACCCGGCCTTGGATGTTGCTGCGGCTGAGCAGAGGTCTGCGGACGCTGTAGATGGAGACGCGCGGGTCCAAGCTGATCGGCGGGCGCGGGAAATCGGCGCTCATCACTACCGTGGCCACTTCGGCTACTTCGCCGCTGCTCGGCGGCTCTTTCGCGCCCTGGGCTCCTGCGGCCGAGGAGACGGCAAACGGCGCGTAGTGGGCGTTGGGGGTGTTCTCGGCCAGCTCCAGGGCGGAGGGCTTCAGGCTGCCTTTCCTGGTGGAAAGGGACAGGCGCCCCAAGCTCCACGCCTTGGAGGAGGAGGAAGAAGAAGACGACATAGTCCCGTCCTGGAAAGCCGCGGGGAAGCCAGCCGGGGGCGAGGGAGGGGGGACGGGGGCGAGCGAGAACGCTGCGCTCCCCGGCGGGCGAAGGCAGGCGCAGCTGGAGAGTCTCAACAAACGCGCACTGGCTCTCAACACTGGCTCGCCCGCTCCGTGCCCGGCGGAGAGTTTCTCCTTGGCCCTGCCCACAAAGGGGGAGGCTCCTCGGGAAAGGTCCCAGTTCTCCGGTTCGCAGCCGGCAGCCGCCCAAGGAGTCGGGGCTCAGGAATCCTAACGCGTACGGTTCCCCTCTGGTTAGGACGACCTGCGAGTATACGCCTCATAGCTCCGTACCGTCCACATAGAAATGAGTTGCATCTTCTCATCCCCTCCTTAAGTACCCGCTAAGTGGCCAGTCGGAGGGTGGGGGGTAATTTGCCCAAGGCTACCCGGCAGAAGGGCCACAGCAGATGTCAGTCGACCTTGGCTGACCTCGAGAAAGCAAAACTGGATCAAAAACTTGGTTGGTGTTTGGATGGAGAGATCACCAGCAACTCTGGTGATAGGGAAGTGAAGCATATCAGAAGAAAGCCTTGCAAACGACTTCTAATGAGCTGCTCCTGCCCCCCCAATACAAACACACATATGAACATATTCTTGAAGTCACTACAAGTCAAACTCAATTTATGGGTCTATCCACAAAGGAGATTTTTTTTTCTACAGTTCATTTGAAGTATTCCAGTTTTGGAGGTTGCTTGGTTAACTCTTGTTTTAGGACCACTCAAAGGGACAACATTAAGCCAAAATGGGAAAGAATGACTTCAAATTGGTGCTTGAGGATTTTCTAGGGCGCTCATAAAACAGGACTTCTCATAACATATGTATTAGGAGTGCATGCAGAAGTTATAATGGACGATACATGCATAATGAAGACGTGTGCCACATTTTTCTGTGACATTGTTTCCCCTCCTCCTTTAATAATGAAGTCCGTTCAAAGCACAGGCTGTGCAGAGTTATTCTGAGCATTGCTGCAAGACAGAGGATAAAGCAGTGACTTGTGAAACAGGAAACCCACAACCACAAAATAATTACTTTGAATTGAATGTATTTATTTCCATGTAGAAATTATATCTTCTTTGCAGATCATCTTTGCCATGCTGTTATTTACATGATACCTGCACCCTAAGTAGTAGAATGGCCACCACTTCTTTAACTGCAATGGTGATTGCTAAGATAATGTTCATGAAGCACTTTGAACTCTGTAAAGTACAATAAAAAGTATGGTAAATCTTGGCAGCAGTATTGCTTCGTTCTTAAACCACACCAAAGAGTAAATTAGTCAACTGTATGATTTTTTTCCCCCAGCTGTACTGTCGTCAAACTTGTCCATTGTCCCACTTTTTTACGCAACCACTACTCAATCCCACATTGAATAGGCTTGTTTGGGTGCCCAGAGAATTTCAACCCCTGTAGAGAGAAGCAAACTGAAGCAATGCTTTCAAGCTGAACAGGAAGTAGCCTGACTATATTACATATATTAGAAATGGTCAGTTAATATGCACTGATCCCAAGAAAAGAGAGAGATACAGAGGTGCTGCAGCCCTAAAACAGTTAAAGTTAAATTCTCACATAAAACATTGCACTCTTCTAAACTGAAATGAATACCTGTTCCTAACAGGTTGCAGTTTATGTAAGCCCCTGGCTATCAACAAATGTATTACAAGCACCAGATAGCTGTAGCTGTAGCTAGACAAGTAAGATAGAGGGAGCTAAACATTACTGCATAATCTTGAGCCATAGAAAGCTGAAGCATTTGCAACCAGTTCTTTTTACAAGCCATGGACTTACAGCAGAAAGAAGAGAATAAAAATGGATGGCATACCAGAAAAAAGAACATGAAAGAGCATGAGTGAGCACCAGTGAGATAACAAATGGCTTCTTACATTGAATTACGCTGTATTTGCTTAGCCATGATTTGTTGAGTAAGCTAGTATTGGCTGGATTTACACAATGTATGAAGCTCTGAGTTATATTTAGCAAACCACAAAGGCTGGGTTCAACAAAATCACAAACCCACATTCTGGACACATAGTTATTGTATCTGCACAGTTGCAGCAGGCATCTAAGCTTTCAGAATTCAGTTCAACCTGTGTCAAATCACAAAAGCAAGTCATTTTGGATCTTTTCGTTGGTTGTTGGGCTCAGTCTGCATCCCACTGTAGGATAAATCACTCCTCTTTGGACTGTGTTAAGTGCTATCGATAATAGGATCAGTGGAGTTGGAGAAATATGGATATAGAAGCAGTATTTTCCCTATGGAATTTTGTCTCTCATAGTTGTTTGCCAGGGGAAAAAATGTTGATAGTCTAGTCCTAAAACATGAATGTCACTGCAGGACTGACCGGTTGAAGTTACCACAGCACTGAAAAAGTGACTTATAGCTGATCCTCACACTTATGATCAGCGCAGCATCCCCACAGTAATGTGGTCAAAAATAGGGCTCTTTACAACCAGTATGTATTTACATTGATTGCATGTCCTGTGGTCAGCATTTACAACCTTCTCAACTTGCTTCTGACAAGCAAAGTCAATGCGGGGAAAAGGAGTCACTTAACAACTGCATGTGTCACTTAACAATTACAATGATTCACTTAAAACAATCATGACAAAAAGGTTGTAAATTGGGCATGATTCACTTAACCACCACCTTGTTCATCAATGGAAATTCTGGTCCCAGTTATGGCAGTAAGTTGAGGACTGTTTATAAGTTCCTTTTTGTTTTCTACAAAAAGATACCTATCGTATAACCCACAAATTTGTACAAATATAATCTCATCTCGGGGACTCAGTGGCTAAGATGCTGAGCTTGTCAATCGAAAGGTTGGTAGTTCAGTGGTTTGAATCCCTAGTGGGGGTGAGCTCCCATTATTTGTCCCAGCTTCTGCCAGCCTAGCAGTTTGAAAGCAAGTAAAAAATGCAAGTAGAAAAAATAGGGAACACCTTTGGTGGGAAGGTAACAGTGTTCCATGCGCCTTTGGCATTTAGTCATGCCGGCCGCATGACCACAGAGACGTCTTCAGACAGCGCTGGCTCTTCGGCTTTGAATCGGAGATGAGCACCGCCCCCTAGAGTCAGGAACGACTAGCACATATGTGCGAGGGGAACCTTTACCTTTACCTTAATCTCATCTCCCATCCTTTTAAAAGCAAAGTTCTACAGTGGATGATGGCTCACTAATCCCGGGTAATATTGAAAAGAAGAATTCAGGTAGTCTTGGTAGAAGACCATATTGTCACAGTGCTACAGCAATCTACCTGTGTATGTCAACAGTATTACTGAATATAGGCAATTATTTATCTGAAAAATAATAGAACTGGAAAAATTGCAGAAAGCAGACATTAAAATAATCAGGGGGTTCAATCAAGGAAAATCAAATATGCTGATGGCATTTCAGTTTAGAAAAAAGGCAGCTGAGGAGGCATGTGTGATTGAAGAGTAGAAGTGGACAAGGAAAAATTTTTTATCAGTTTCTCAATAGACTCAATAGACTAAAAGTTATCCAGTGAAGTAGATTAGGAATGGACAAAAGAAATTTGGAGATTTAATAAATTCGTGGAGGGTAGATTGATCAAAAGCCAATAGTCTTGAATACTCAGTGTTACTACCACACTGAGAGTAGCATGCTTCCAAATACTATACGTAGAGAAATGAGTGGGAGGCAGAAAGTTTCCACCTCCTGCTTATGAACATTCCAGAAACCTCAGGTTGGTCACTGTAACAATCAAAAGACTGGACTAGGATGGGCCTTGACTTGATCTAACAGGTTACTCTTATGTTCTAATGAAAAGCTAATTTAAATACATTTCATTCTAGATTCTAACCAGTTTTGAAAGCAAAAAGTAGCTAAACTCAGTAATTGCCAGTGACTGATTAAATAATGAAACCCACTGGGTTTTGCTGATTATTTTTAGCTTTTGACACTACTGACCGTAATACTCTCTGTCTCTATTATCTGATTTGGAATTAGGAGTCCCACTGCTGTAGTAAGTTTGCCAGTCTTAAAGATTCATGCGGAAGCATGTTATATGTCTGTCTGTCTGTTTGCCTATCATCCATCATCTATCTACATATCTATCATCCATCCATCTATCTAGCCATCCGTCCGTCTGTCTGGACTAGACTAGACTAGACTAGACTAGACTAGAATAACTGTTGGAAGGGACCTTGGAGGTCTTCTGGTCCAACTCCCTGCTCAGGCAGGAAACCCTACACCACATATCTATCATCTGCTTTTCTTTCTGACATAGGAATGTGAGAAAGGTTGTGGATCTCCTGAATAATCAATTTGGTACTCTTTGGGGGCAGATAGGAAAACAATTTAAAAGTTAATCCATCATTGTGCATTTGCAACACAGGTTGTCCTAGATGATGATTAAAAACAAATGCAACTGCACACCTCTCCATAGATTAGATAAGGAATTTGGGGGTTCACTTGGTCCTGCTATCTATGGAACCCAGATGGCAAAGTGGCTGTGAGTACTTCAGGGCAATATGTTGCAGCCCTGTTTTGAATCAGGATTACTGAAATATACTTCCTGTCAGTCTTCTCTGAGGTTCGATGAGAAATTCCAGATGGTATGAGCATGCACTCATCGGATGATTGATACAGGACAGAAAACAGTACTTGCATCTCATTGATGTCAGCTGCATTGGGTATCAAATTGATTTGGGAGGAATTTCTAAGTGTCTTCTATGAAAAAGTTTGAAATGGGATTACCTATTTTATTTTACCCAAACCTGCTTGAATGCTAGTTAATAGTCAGCAGCTCCACTCCCGAATCTGCCAGTTAGAACAGCTAAATTAGCAAGGACAAGAAGCAGGATTTTCTTAGTGATGATGGCCTCTCAATGCTGGAGCTTCAGCTTTGTTTTTGATGTCTCACAACTTTAGTGTAGACTATTCAAATTTATTTCATTGTCTTTAAGGTCAGGCGAGATTTTCCTGAGGAGGCTTGATTTTAGTAACCACAACCTTGCTGTCACTTATGATCTCGATGCATCTGAGATCATGGGAGTGAAGCAGTGGCTTTACAAACAACTCTTTTAACAATACAATAATCTTTAGTGCATGATTTGGCTATTGGTAGATCATTTTCATTTCTGTCAATAAACATTTGTTTCTCACAATAGATCATATGTGACCCATTTCATTTCTCTGAACATTTGTATGTCTTAAAATGTCTCAATCCATTTTCACATCTTTGGTAAAAAGTCTACCAAATTATACAGATTAATTTACTTGCTCCAGTTTTCATTGCATCATACAATCTTTTAACATTTCTTGGAAATCATTCAGGTTCTTAGCCAACAACGTCATCATCTGCATACAAATGTGCAGTACACCTACTGTATATTAATATTTGCAGCCAATTAATTTTTGACATCATTACAGCAATCTATAAGTAAAGAACCAAGAGGATATTACACAACCTTACTCCTGGCTTAATATTGAACCATTAACCATACAATGTATTTAGTCTCACACATGCTTCCCTTTCATCAAGTACTGCTCATATTGTATTCAGCAATCAGCTTTCAACTTCTATGTTCACAGAAACAAGGCGGATCTATTCACTTTATTATATTCTTTGTTTTCTCTGACTCATCAAATGCAGTCAACTTTCTTTCTCATCATGCATTTCTCAATGATCTCTTAAAGAGTAATAGCCTTGTCTGCAGAGCCCATGCTGCACTTCCCAAACATTGCTTGTTGCTACCCTTTCAATTGGTATTTTGAAAAATATTTTCTCAAACAGATTTATCAGAGTAAATTGCCCTTTAGTTTTTGCATTCACACTTGTTGTCTTTCCTGTTATGGAAGAGAATAATGGAATCCTTCCAGCAATAAGGCATAGATGCAGTCTTCACATACACAGACAATAACAAATTGCATAGCCACTGCATAAGCAAACCACACCTATATTTTAGCCTTTAACAGAACAATAGAATAACAGAAGGGACGTTGGATGTATTCTAGTACAACCCCCTGCTTAAGAAGAAGACCCTATGTCACGGATGGCTAATGCAATGCAATGTGTGGCCCCCTGCGCATGTGCGCATGACCCCCTCACTCCACACAAGTGCACAATTTCCCTCGCCTCCACGCATATGTGCATATGCACTCCACATTTTTTGCCTAGCAGGCATCCCTGCAGCCTCCTGGGTCCAAAAACGGGCTGTGGGGGGCAGGCCACACACACCCATGCATGCATGTGAAACCCTGTGCATGTGCACGTGTCCCCCACATGCGCCCCATCCCCTGTGCACCCCAGAAATAAGTTGGCTGGCGGGAGGTGCGTGTGTGCATGCACTGGGTGATGGCTTGCATGCCCGCAGAGAGGCACATTCCAAGTGTGATTTTACCAGAGCAGTATAAAGCGATACTAATGATACCTATATAAACCTGCAACATTCTCACAGTATTTATCATTTCCTTTTCATATTTTTTTTCTGAGGTGGTAGCTTTTTCAGCATTTGTCTCAATTCCTCTCTAACATAATCAGTCACTATTATTTCCAAACAAATATTTAAAATATTCTTTCCAATGTTTTCTTACCTTGTTCCATCCCAAATCATTTCTTTTATTTTTAATTATATCTTTTTTTCTCTGTATATATCAACTTTCCCTCAACCTCATTTTTACAGCAAGTGATTCCTTATGTGCATTTTTCTCATATACATCCCTCTTCACTATAGTCCACCAAGCATCTTTTCCCATACATTCCATAGCATAAAAATGTCACTTATGTGGCATTCTGTAATTTACGTCTTTCCACTCTGCCACCAACCATCTTCTGCAACCTCTTTCCTTATATTCATGCTCCATTCATTTTTAAGGGATTAATTTATCTTTCAATATATTTCTCATGGGACTCATACTTTCCCAAATGGGACTCATGCTTTTATTTCTCGCTCTTATTTTATTTACCTCTGGTTTATCCCACCTCTTTCCTTTTCTTCCATATCTTTTCTCTCAAGATGAATTGCTGACATTACCCCCAAAAATGGACATTCAATACCTCCCACCATGATTGTACCTCATTTTTTTCTTCTTATGAACCTGTAATCTCTTTTATCAGGGTGGAATTGGGACGACTGAAACACAACAGGAAGTTACGCATTATATTGAAGTTATGTAGTTATAACTTCTAATATGAAATTATGTGAGGTGAAAAATGTTTGTTTTTATATTGACTTCGAATGGTGATTCTTAACCCACAGGAATGTTTTAGAAATGGGACAACTGTCAAATAATATCTGTCTTGAAATAAGCTTGCTTAAGTAGCCACTCAACAAAAAGTGCTACATCGCTGGCTTGACTAAAAAAGAAAAGGTTTTGTTCAATAATTTATATGACATGCTTTGCAAAACATTGACCTCATGCACTTTCAGGTTTATTTGCTTCTATGGAAGTTCTTACTTAATTCATTAAGCCATTGTGCCAGGTTATCTAGGGCTTGGGGTGAGGTTAAGGCACTGTAACATTCCACAAGATATTCTGTAATAAATCAAAAGATTTCATGCCTTCGAGAATATAATTATCCCTTGATTGGGATTCTGTTTTCCTCTTTGAGCTTATTTTGGAAAAGTGGTAGTTCACAAGCTTCTTCTCAGAGCTCAGGTTCAAGGGTTACACTGGTGCTTAGACAAAAATGTGGTGGCAAGATAAGTTGCTATGTAAAGTTAAGCACACAGGGACACACACACAAAGTTATTTTCGGCTCCTGACAAAGGTGTCTCAGTGTTTCTTCAGATGTTTTGTTTAAGTATCAGTTGTTTGCTTCAGAAAAGCAAACTATAACAGAGAAGATGACTTTGTTATTATCATGATAATTATTCACAGGTAGCTCTTCAAACCTGCCAAGACTACACAAAAAGAATCAAATTAGGCTAGATAACTACTTGGTGAGCAGATGTCACAAAACATGGCATTGCATCACTACAACAGCACCATAATACTGACATCATAGCCACACATGTTAAGGAAATTATTCACACCCAGTATTCCTGATTCTAATCTCACTTATCCTCATAACAACTCTGCATGAAAGGAGTCAAGGAAATACACTGAAATTGTACTAGGAATTGAATCTGTGTAAATAACATTTTTTATTCTCAAGTCTTTCTCCAAAGAAATTTGGGGAATACAATTATTGAAGTGGTTCAAATTTTTTTTGAGGTATTTGAAGTATAAATGTTAAACAAGTCAACTATTTTTCACAAAAGCTATTCTATGAGCAACTTACAGTATTTTTTTGTGGAAACTCTGAACATTTATAGTATATTGGAAATTACTGGGAATGGATGGAATTCCTTCAAGATAAGGCAATACTATTTTTACATATATGCCAAGGATGTATTTTCCCCCCTTCCACAGTAAGCAAAAGAGGAGCATTTCACAGCATTAGCCAAGTCATGTTCCCATCAGATTTTTAAGAAAACAATTCCCAATACTATTAAATTATTTTCAGACAGAATACAATCAGCTCTCTCTCTTTCTTAATATCTAAGATAGACAGGCAATATTTGTTCCCTCTTCCTCGGCATAGTATCGTAAAATGATGGCCCATTTTCTATTCTTACACAGTAAATTTGCAGGAAAATAACTTCTGCTAAAACAATGGCAACAGAAGAGGTCCTCTTTAAAGGAAATCCCCAAAAATAATTAGATTGTCTTTTTTAAAAATCTCATTAAGGGCTATCAATGTGCAGATATTGATCTGAGCTTCTGTTTTCCTTTTGGACATACCAATGATTGAAGCTAAAGCACCTTTACCCAAGATATATACCTTGGCTTCAAGAATTGGAAAATGAATTGGAAAAAACACAAGCGATTTCTGCACAATTACATGAACAATTGATGTACAGAATGATATATGTATAGGCAAACACCCCCACCCCCGCCCCAATTTGGATCAGGAATTTGTGTAGAAAGCCATCATATTGCAGATGATTTGCAATTATACAGGATTACCTGTATAGATTAGAGGAAATTTTCTTTTAAAGCAATAGTAGGATTGGGAAAAAACAGAAGCAAATTAGTTTGTTTGCTTACATTGTCTCATAGCACTTTTTTAAAAACCAAATTAATTTCTATTCTCAGTTGACCCTCTTTCATTTAAGGTGCTTAAGATCCCTCTTCAATTTACCAATTCCCCTTTCATTGCATAATTTAATCTTTCATTTCATTGAAAAACCACTGTTCATTTTCACTTAGCCTTTTCCTCTTGTTTATTCATTTCTCTTGTAAGTAATTTGTTACAAATAATTGGCTTCTGCAATTTCAATTTTGTTTTGTTTTTATCACTGTCTTCTTCCTCTCTTTCATTCCTTTCATTTTGGCACTGTTGATAAATACATGCGGGTGTATATATGTTAGAATATTAAGCAGTGCCATTGTAGACTGAAGAAGGGCAGGGGGCTATCTCAGTCAACTTTCACTAGCAAAGGATTAATATGAGTTGGTGGGACACAGTGGTTAGAATCCAGTATTGCTCACTGCCAGGATTTCAGTTCTGACCAGCTCAAGGTTGATTCAACCTTCCATCCTTTCAAGGTTGGTAAAATGAGGACGCAGGTTATTGGGATAATATGCTGACTCTCTAAACTGCTTAGAGAGACCTGTAAAAGCACTATGAAGCGGTATATAAGTCTAAATGCTATTGTTATTGTTATGATTTATGCAAAAGAAGGTTCTGCAAATAGTTGCTCGGGAAAATGAACATATAACTTGAAAATCCTAGCAATGGCTTCTATCACATTTATTATGCTTCATCCCCACAAAATAATCTAGCTTTCTATAAATTTTATCCACTCTAGTTAAAAAAAAAATAGCAATCCATATTGTAAAGTAGCATCATTGAGCAAACCTCAAACCAGTTTCTGTAAAATTGGGTGGACTTCATTCCTTCATAATTGTCTAATGTTTCTGGAAATTTTGACCTCCTCTGATTAAAAAAATAAATAAAAGAGTTATAAACATTAAATAAATATTATAATATTTATAATAGTTATAAATATTCATAAATAGTTATAAATATTCATAATTCTTCAAGGCCATTTTTTGGGGGGGGCAAGAACTTCATTGTTAGGGCTGTCAGGAGGTCATCACGATAATCAAGGTTATGATGTTTACAGAGCTCATTTTCTCCTTTAAAATAAAAATTTAAAACTGTAATTGTGCCACTGCTGTTTGGCAATTTGTGGTTAAATTTTTTTGTCACATATTAAGGTCATTCTGGGGGCTGAAAAGAACATATGTTGAGCAATAGTCCATTGATAAATCTTTTTTGCTGTACCATATCTTTAACAAAGCCATTATTTTCTCATTTTCAGCACTTGCTCAACGTTAATATGGGGTTACTGGCACATGCTTATTTTACAAAACTGTTGCAATGATTATGCAGATAAAGTGTACTGTATATGCAAATCTTTTGCAATGTGTTACAATGAAACATTGATCTGAATATTTAGAACAGTCAACTATTAGCATTATTAATGCCTTGAAAAATCTACCTTTGAAAGATACCTTATTCAAATATTTACCATTAAATTTATTTCTAGGCATCTGATATCCTAATAAGATTGTGGTTTCTCCGATGATAAATTTAATACATTAATAGGTATAAAATAAAAATAGAAACTATATATGTACTATAATTTGTTAGTTAAGAGGTAGCAAACCAAAAGTAATATTTAAAACAAATATAAACATGTTTTTGACCAGTTCTAACTTACTTTCTTTGCAGCAACACAAATTTTAGCTACTGCACATTTAATGACAGATTACAGTGAGAAACTGTACCACTTGACCACTTAATACTTTGCATATTTTATACCACTAAACAAAACCCTGGCTTATAGCAAAAGTTGTCAATTTACATCGAAAGTACAAAATGAGGGTCATTTTGCCTTTAAGTTGCTTCATAAACTACAACTGTTATAAATGTAGCAATACTATTTTCTGCTGTACATAACACCTCTACTATATGTTGATATTTATTATGCAATATTTAAGTTGTAAAGTAGCAACATCCATGTAAAATATATTCTTTCAATTACTAGAATAGATTACTGCAACCCAATATATCTAGTCTAGAGAAGTATAGTGAAAATAATTAGATTGATATTTTCTTTAACTCGTATTACATTTAGTACCAGGTTGCTATGGGTGTGATCTGGAATTATTTTAATTATACAAACAATAAATATATTGCACAAATTAGCAATTAACTGTGTGTATCTACTAAGAAACACAGAAATTATAATGAATTAATGTAGCATTGAAAGTATCATTTGTTATTTATTAAGTAGTACCAAATGTACTGCACATCATCCTTTGGAAATGTCAGTGAGGGCAATGGGATTATGTTAGGGTAAGTGATTTTAGGACTTCAATGGCCTATTGCAACAGAGAATAATAATAATAGAGAGTATTGCATGTAATGTTATATAATAGGTTAAAACATAAACATTCATTTGGCTACGTATTAATTTGTCAACCTGGATGGATCTCTCAATAATAAAGTATTCTTGGTGTCTTACACAATAGGATTAACACATCATGTAAAAAAAAAATAACAAGTAAAATTAAAAAGGACAAAATCAACAGTATAATTCACTTTCACATTTCTAGCCAAGTACCATCCATTTGTAAATTTATGGCCATGAAAATCCAACAGGATCAGGACAACCCATTACCCAATAACTATTTTAAATTTGTGCAATTCAAGTGTTGTGTCTTAAGACCAGTTCACTGGAAGGGCCTCCTGTGAGAATTGTGCTTTTATCTGAAAATGTTCTGTTCTGAAGGGTGTTGTGAGGCTAATGCTAAATGCTGTCTAGAATTTATGTTTTGCTATTTTTGACCATAGGCTTTTCTAGTTTTAATTGTTACTTATTGTTATTTTATATCTTAGCTGCCAAGTTGTTAGCCATCCATTGGAGTTGAGCATCTATAATAAATATAATAAGAAAAAAAATAAGAATCTGAATACCACCATAACGGTGTATAAATGTGGTATATATTTACATAAATATATATGCAGAGTTGTCCTAGAGGACAATTTTGGACAATCAATTACTGTAAAATGCTGTGGTAAGAATACTGATTAGAACTTGGAAATATAAATATATCATATCAATCCAGAAACATCTTCACAGGTCCCACTTTTACCACATAAAATTATTTACTGGATGATTGGAATAAAAAAAAAAAATAGGGCACACATAGAAGGTGATTTGGTAGCACCAGAGAACAACTTGAGTGTAATCACAACCAACTCGCCGTGAGACAACTGTATAGTATAATACATCTGCAAGAAGAGCTAATACAATTTTGAGTTGCATCAGAAGGAAGAGCAGATGAGGTGCTAAATCCTCTCTACTTTGTATTAGTGAAACAACACTGAAAATAATGTCTACAATTCTGGGCACATTTCCTGAAGGATATTTATAGGTTAGAACTGATCCAAAGGAAGGTGATAATGTTCATAAATGGACTTGGGAATGGGCTGAAGGAACCTGGCATGTTCACTGTTCAGAAAAGAAAACTTGATTTAGTGTTGAGAAACACAAAAGTGTATAATAGATAAGATATTTGGAAACTACATTCTATTTCCATAGAAATTTGGGGTAATAATAATAATAATATTGCAAATTCCCAGATTTGTTTAATATAAAGAGAAACTTTCTAACATTAAGATCTGTATAAATGTGGAACACTCTATTTAGGACATGGACATTCCATCTCAGGATGTTTTTAAGAAGAGACCATCTCTTGAGCATAGTTTAATTGTTTTTTCTGAACTCCTTGGACTAGATGATTCTTGTGGTTTGTTTCATATGAGTTGATGATTCTATGCTGTTCATAGTTTGAAACCAGAGTATCTCACTTGGTGTATCTATATTTATATCCTAAGATCTTCTTCAAAGGGCCTATTGGGGTACAGTGAGTAGCTATTTAGGACTAAGCTATGAATTCTTGTAATTTCTATGAGACACACATAATTTTTTCAACACCAAACAAATGCATTTTTATTCTCCTGGAGCCTTTTAAAAGTGTATTGATCCTGCTGTTATTGTTTAACATTTTTATTTATGCTTTTACTTGCCATTGTTTTGGTGTTTATTCCTTATGTTATTCCTTATGTTATTGCTTATTGCATCTTGAGAATGTACCAGTAATTTGTATATGTATTCCAGTTGATGGGTTATAGGCAATAATATGTGGGTGGCAACCATGTCTAATTTAGAGAGGACAGGTTGCCTGGAATAATGTGACCATCCTTGAAATGAAACTGGGATTCAGTTGTATGGTTAACATATTACCTAAACTTACTGGCATTGTCCTTATCTGTAGCAGGAAGTGCTACATGAACACAGGTATGATTAAGGCTGATAAATTGAACTACACCTTCTTTATCCTACTTGAAGGTATCAATTGACTAAAGCCATGATAGATTCTGGAAGTGGTTGTCTATGGACTGATTTGGTAAGAGCAGATTTGTAAATTGCATTCGTAAGAGAAGTAGGCAGCAGGAAATTAAATGAAATGGAACAAAGAAGTATTAAGATAGAGTTGATCTTATCTTGAGATGTGGAAGTGCTTGAATACATACAGAGAAATGAAGGTGAAGGTTTTTATTATAAAGGAGAGGGCTAAAACGGGTGCCAGAGAACATGGAAGTTATTGGAACAGAGTGAAATTATGTATGTTCCTGAGTTCTATAGAACCATGTGGAGTGATGATAATGAGATATATGAAAAAGAATCTGGTGGAATAAAGTAAATGAAGGTTGTGAATAAAAAAAACTGTATATAAAAGAAAGATAGGTACTAATATTCAAAATGAGAAAAAGAGTTTGTATCAATATATGTGCATATTGTATAGATAGATATAGATATAGATACAGATACAGATACAGATACAGATATACTGTAGATATAGATATATACATTCATACATACATACATATACAGGTTAACAAAATCACAAATGAGGAGGTGATAAGCCGCCTGGGAAAGCAAAGGGAAATCATCAAAGCCATTAAAAAGTGAAAGTTAGAATATTTTGGACATGTGATGCGACATTCAGAAAAATATGGCCTCCTTCACTTAATCCTCCAGGGAAAGATTGAAGGCAAACAAGGTCCAGGCAGAAAAAGAACATCATGGCTTCAAAACCTAAGGGACTGGTTTGGACAAAACTCAGCAGCACTTTTTCATGCGGCTGTTGACAAAAATAGGATTGCCAACATGATCGCCAACATCCGATGACGGATATGGCACAAGAATAATAATAATACAGGACTGTGCAAAGTGTTAGGCAGTTGTGCAAAAATGCTGTAAATTAAGAATACTTTCAGAAATAAAAGTATTAATAGTTTATTTTTATCAATTAACAAAATGAAAAGTAGAGTAAATAAAGTAAAGTAAATAATTAAATGAAAAATAATCAAATCAATATGACTACCCTTTGCCTTCAAAACAGCATAAATTCTTCTAGGTACACACAGTTCTGCATAGAACTGTATAAGTGAAGAACACACACACACACACAAACACATAGGGAGAGAGAATAATTATAATGATATAAGTGTAATTATATAATTATAATCATTATATACAATGACAAGGCTTGAATTTTGAAAAGTTTGGCGTGAAAGTGGAGTTGAAAGTTGGTTGTTAAACACCTAAAGAGTCTTAAATTCCATGTAATAAATAAATAAATAAATAAATAAGTTCCATGTGTCAGGAGGAAACCTACTGAAGTCTTCTTCAGTTACTGCTTGATATCTTCCATGGATTCTCTAGCATTAGGCAGCAGACAGAAGGATATAAACTTGATAAATTTTTCTGCAAAAAAAAGTGTAACCATTCTAAACCTGCTCTATATCAGGGGTGTCAAACTTGATTTAATTTTTTTATTAGTTTATTGAAGTATAAAATACAAAGAAAAAAAACATGAAAAAGACGAGAGGAAAGGAAAAAGAGGGGGTATAATGTAACGGGAGAAAAAAAAGAAAAAGCCACCAACTTCCGACTCTCTTTGGCACAATCAAAGGTAACAACATTACAACCACAACTTTTTGCTTTTACACAACAGTATGTTCAAGCCCATAGCACAAGAGTGTGTGTCCTGAGCACACTCTTGTACTGCAGTGAGTCTTGGACCCTCTACGCATGGCAGGAGAGAAAGTTGAACACCTTTCATATGCTTTGTCTCCGACAAATTCTTGGCATCACCTGGCAGGACAAAGTTCCAAATAGTGCAGTCTTGGAATGTGCTGGAATTTCTAGCATGTATACATTATTGAAACAGCGACTTCTACGCTGGCTGGGGTATGTCGTGAGAATGGCTGATGGTCAGATTCCGAAAGATCTCCTGTATGGAGAATTAGTGCAGGGAAAGCGCCTCAGAGGGAGACCACAGCTGCGATATAAGGATATCTGCAAGGGGGACCTAAAGGCCCTGGGAATGGACATTAACAACTGGGAAACCTTGACCTCTGATCATTCAGCTTGGAGGCTAAAGACGCAGCATGGCCTTCTCCAATTCAAAGAGACACTTGTTCGGCAGGCTGAGGCAGTCTCGGAACCAGTGAAATCTGGGGGCTGGGCAGGGGACAGAATGTATCTGCCCTCAGTGTGGAAGGGATTGCCACTCTCGAATTGGCCTTTTTAGTCACACTAGATGCTGTTTTAGGACCTCTTTCCAGAGCATGATACCATAATCTCTTGAGATTGAAGGATGCCAATGAATGTACAAGCCATTTCTATAACAATAAGCCTGTCTAGTTTACAAAAACAGAATCAAAGTTTCATTTTTTTTCTCATTGCAAATACAAACTCCGAAAGCAATTTCAAACTAGAGACAAAATTAAATATAATCTCTTATTTGGATAAAATAATAATTTTAACCATCTCAGCTTCCTCCTTGCTGTAGGGAATAATATATCATTCATTCTCATATTTTTGAATCTAGATCATAATATTTTACCAACTTTAGAATATTATTCAGCATTACTGGGTATCAAACTCGATCCCGTTGCAGGCCATATCAGGATTTTGTTTGCCCTTGGTGAGCCGGAGTGGGTGTGGCCTGGTCATCACGGCCAACTGGGTGGGTGTGTCCGGGTTCCGGGACATGTGTTCGACATGTCTGCTTCTATATGGTTAGCAACTTTTAGAAGAATGACCTGGACTTTGAAATCGTTTTAAGTCAGAAAATCAAACAATAGCAAAGGGCCACTTCAGATAGGACATCAAGAATGCAAACTATCCTTTGTAGGAATGGATTTCCAGAGAAAAAAAATGCAGATTACAGGAACCAGGTGACCCTGGGGACACACATAAACCTCCATGTGCTTCAGCGACCCTCTAAACGGTTGCATAAATGAATCATTTCTTCAATTTATTGTAGCAACAAAGAAAAAGAAGCCTTAAAAGCTAACAATAATGTTGAGGCATCAAACTTATATAGCTACCCAATTTAATCGGCTGCATGAAATAATGCTCTAAATTAGAATATAGTTAATTTCAAAACCAAACAAATGGATATATTTTTCTATTATACCAACCAAATCTTAAAACATGTTTTTTCAAAAAAAATAAATAACCTCCTATTTCTCAGAGTAACCTATTCTTTCGTAACCTATTCCATCTTTTCACTTTTTCTAACCATAACTCTGTTAATTCTTAAAAAAAATACCTACGATTTTTAGATAGAGGTTATATGAAGGGCTGCTACAGAACAAATGGGTGGTGGATGGTGAAAAATAAAATTAATTGATTTTTTTTTTTTTGATAGCTTGGATAAAGGCATTGATTTAAGGATTGTTGGGGACAGTATTGTAGACCAATTTCTTTATTCGACAATGATTATAAAGTGATCTTGATTGACAAATTCAAAAAAGGTTTACAAGAGTTTATTCTTTAAGATCAATGTGAACTTTTACTTAAAAGACAATTAAAAGATAAATGAGGATTGTATTGGAAGAATACAAAGAATATATAAAAAAGCATAATAAAAAGCAAGCCACAGTAATTTTCTTAGACAATGAGAAAGCCTTTGATAATTTGAATTGGCCTTTCTTGTTTAAAGTTTTGGAAGATATGGACTTTGATGAGAATTTTATTAGCTTAAATTACATCTTAAAACCTGAATCATGATTAATGGTGACCTAACTAAACCATGTGATATCTATAAGGGGCAAGATTGTCCCCTGTCTCCTTTATTCTTTATTCTGGTTTTCAGTGGGTAAAATAGAGACATTAAACAAGATGAAAATATAATGGGATTAAATTTTTTAAAAGAGATTTATAACTTGAGAGGTTTTATAGATGACATGGCCTTGATTTTTATAAGATCCCTTAAAAGGGATTGAGTTTTTGATGAAAAATCTGAAGGATTTTGGCCCATTTTACGCTGATGACACCCAGCTGTACATCTCCACCCTGGACCACCCCAACGATGCCCTTGAAGTGATGTCCCGGTGTCTGGAGGCTGTGCGGATCTGGATGGGGAGAAAAAGGCTCAGGCTCAACCCATCCAAGACCAAGTGGCTGTGGTTTCCGACATCCCAAAATAGTCAGTTGACGCCATTGCTGACTATTGGGGCGAATCGCTGGCCCCCACGGAGAGGGCTCACAACTTGGGCGTACTCCTGGATTCACAGCTGTCTTTAGAAGAGCATTTGACGGCCGTGACCGGGAGGGTTTTTCATCAGGTTCGCCTGATTCGCCAGTTGCGTCCCTTTCTGGATTGGGACTCCTTACACACAGTCACTCATGCCCTCGTCATTTCCCGCCTGGACTATTGCAACCCTCTCTACATGGGGCTCCCCTTGAGGAGCACCCGGAGACTCCAACTGGAACAGAGTGCGGCGGCATGGGTGGTTATGGGAGCGACATGGTGCTCCCATGTAACACCTCTCCTGCATGAGCTGCACTGGCTCCCGGTGGTCTTCTGGGTGCGCTTCAAGGTTTTGGTTACCACCTTTAGAGTGCTCCATGGCTTAGGACCTGGCTACTTACGGGACCTCCTACTACCACAAATAGCCTCCCACCGGCCGGTACGCTCTCATAGAGAGGGGCTCCTCCGGGTGCTGTCAGCCAAAGAGTGTCGACTGGCGGCCCCCAGGGGGAGGGCCTTCTTTGTGGGGGCACCCACTATCTGGAACGAGCTCCCCCCGGAGATACAGAGGATCCCGGATCTGCGCACTTTCTGCCGCGCTCTTAAGACCTTCCTATTCCAGCAAGCTGGCCTGGCCTAACCTTTTCCCCCTTTTTCTTTTAAATTGAAATTTTTAATTCTGCTTTTAAATTATTGGGATGTTTTAAATTTGTCTTGGGCTAAATTGTTTAATCTGGTTTTATTTCTGCTTTTAAATTTTGTATTTATGTATTTTATTTTGTGCCTGTTCACCACCCTGAGTCCTTCAGGAGTAGGGCAGTATATACGGTAAATCTAATAAAACAAACAAACAAACAAACAAACCATTGTTAGATTTTAATATCAATAAAGAAAAAGAAAGATGTTGGCAAAATATAACATACAAGTTCAAGAAAACCTAATGGAAAAAAATCTGGCTTTAATATTGAAAAAAGGTTACATATCTGAGTGTTATTTTGACTAATGTGAATTGTATCTTGTTTCAAAATAATTATGTTAAGGTATGTAACAAAATTAAAAATACGTTGAGCTGGGAAAAATTGCATCTGTCATTGTTGGAAAGAATTTATGTGATTAAGATGAAAGATTTATTTATTTATTTATTTATTTATTTATTTATTTATTTATTTATTTATTCGATTTATATGCCGCCCTTCTCTGGAGACTCAGGGCGATTTACAAAGCGTTAAGCAATAGCCTTCATACTTTTGTATATACCTGCTTAGTAGGGCTTTCGGTCCCCCCTAAGCGGTGTTCTTTTTTATACAAAGTCAGCTTATTGCCCCCACAATCCGGGTCCTCGTTTTACCTACCTCAGAATGATGGAAGGCTGAGTCAACCTTGAGCCTGGTGAGATTTGAACTCGCAGTAATTGCAGGCAGCTGGCAGGTAAGTGATACTTTAACAGTACTTTAGTCCGCTGCGCCACCAAGGCTCTTTTACCTAAAATGTTATCTTTATTTCAGACAATACCTATATTGATGACTGATGTACAATGTCAAAAAGGTATTTCCAAATTTACTAGGCAAGACAAGAAACCGAGAATTAAACACACTTTTTTTAAAAAAAAGTTGTATGACTTAATAAGACATTTTTAAACATAGGTAAAAATTAAAATAGTACAAGTTATTTTCCCACAGGCAGCTGTTTCAAGTAGCACTATCAGATTTCTACTTTGTTTGAAAGGCAAAATAGTATTTGTATTGGTCAACTAAAAGAGGCCTCAGGAAGTTTATTAAAGCAAAAGCACTGGATAGTAGCCAATAAATATCTAAATTGTAACAGGAAACAGTTCTGAGCTTCTCCACTATTTATGCAACCATCTTTTTAGCTATAAATGGATGGGTACATAAACAACAATGTAATGTGAATGTTAGATTCTTAAGCACATGCATCTGGGAGTCCCATGTTACTCTCTAACTGCTTGCTGTGCATTGACAATTGCTTGGACAAATTCATGGAGGATAAGTCCGTCAATGACTACAAAAAAGAATGGCTGTAAATATCCTCCAGATTCAGAGAGAGAGGAAAAAAACCATCCCTTTAATAGCAATTGTTTGAAAATAATACTTCTATGAAGGCATTCCCCAGTTATCTGAAAGGGCAAGAAACTGATTGGTCTTACATTTCATATAAAGGGATGTTTAGCAAGCATATATTAAATATTTTGAATCAGTTGGATTGGGTTGGGCAAACATTGCTGGATACCACATGAGCTACTTCTAGTCCAGGTGAAGTTTCACTTTTGCTGTGCAAATATACTAGATAGGTTTAGATATAATTTAATTCATAAATATTGTTTTACTCTGTGGATTCAACAATAATTTATAAACCACAGTGGTTAGATTCATATCTCACAGTATACCATAAACAAACTGTGTTATGACTTTGGAGAAGGTGTGAATCCAGCCATCCATTTTCACCGATAAATGCAGCAGCAATTCTCTTATAAGCAGAAAATCAAGTTGCATTAAGAAAACTTAAGCATTTAGTGAACAATATGCAAGCTTGCATTTCTCTACTTTCAAACTTCTCTATGTCGACACCAATTACCCAATGGGTAATTGGTCCCTTCCTCATACCCATAACCCTGACACCGTTACAGGGGCCAACACAAGTACAGCATGAAGCCCTTATTGATTCTGGGTGTACAAGGTGTTTGATGAGGCGAACTGTAGCCACCCGTTTGGGTATACGGTTACAATTGTTAAAAACCCCAATAACATTCGAACAGATGGATGGATCTACCTTAGTGGGAGCCCCAGCAACCCAAGTGACAGAATTACTAAAAATAGAGATAGGAGCTCACTGGGAAAACATACGGTTTATGGTGGTGGACACAATGATCGAACCCGCGATTTTGGGATTGGACGATGGAGTACTACAGACTGTAGCCACACCTACCCAACCGTGGGAGGAGATGGGGATGGACTTTATAGTTGATTTGCCAGACAGCAATGGGAACACGGTTATTTGGACTATTATCGATTTATTTTCTAAACAAGCTCATTTCATTCCATGCCGAGGATTACCCTCAGCTCGTAAGCTATCTAAGTTATTTATACAACACATTTATAGGTTACACGGGGTACCCCGTCGTATTATTTCTGATAGAGGGGTGCAATTTACAGCTCGCTCTTGGAGGAACTTCCTCTCGGCTATTGGATCAACGCAAGGCCTCAGTTCGGCATTCCACCCTAGTACCACTGGGGCTGCGGAGAGAGCAAATGCAATGATAGAGTGATACCTTCGTTGCTATGTTTCATATCAACAGACCGATTGGTCTTCACTGCTACCTTTTGCGGAGGTCACCTATAACAATGCAGTTCATAGCAGTACGGGTCTCACTCCTTTTCGGGTAACAATGGGGCGAGACTTCGTAGCGATACCTGAGTTAGATCAACCACCGACAACGTCGCCAATGCCCCATGAGTGGGCCGATAAGATGAATATGGTATGGCCCCAGGTCAGAGAGGCATTAAATAAAGCAACTCTCGCATATAAAAGCCAGGCGAATAAAAACGAGCACCGTTTCAACCATTCAAGGTAGGGGACATGGTATTTCTCTCTACCAAATACATCAAATTAAGGCTTCCTAGTAGGAAACTGGGACCGAAATATCTGGGCCCGTTTCCGGTGATATGAATCATAAATCCTGTGACTGTAGTACTAAAGTTACCTCCGTTATTGGGGAAGATCCACCCCGTATTTCATAGTAGTCTTCTCAAACCCGCCAAACATATCCAAGTATTCAACCGTCCTGGTCCGGTCACGGAGGGCCATTACGAGATTGATTAAATCCTAGATTCTAGATGGACAAGGGGGGTCCTCTCTTACCTTGTTAAATGGAAGGGTAATCCAGTAGAAGAAGCTTCTTGGATACCGCATAGTAATGTAAAAGCAAACCGACTGATTCGACGGTTTCCTAGAATGTATCCTCACAAACCACGGTTATCTACTAATACGTGTAACTTATCTCTTACAAAAGGACACGTGGTGAAAGGGGAGCCGCCTGTCGAGCCTAGCAACCTGCTCAACATCGCTAACGCGTGCTGAAGGCATCGAGGGACATATACATACTTGGTGGTGGTGGCACTGGGTGAAGGCGGCCGTATGCGGAGTGTGGGGTGGTGGTATCGGGTACGACGGGATTAGGACCGTTCCGGAGGACACAGCGGCAGCACCTTCCAGAACACGCTGAAGATCAATTACGCCCCTAAAAGAGTGGGGGGTAACAAACAAGGGCGCGGTCCTAATGAGTTAATGGAAAGATGGGCTATATAAATGCCCCATTCTTGGTGTAACGTAGCCCCGATTTCAATCGTGTTTACGAATCACAGTGTGTAGCCGGATGCGGATGCGAATAAACCAGCGTGCCAAAAGAGCTGAATAAGGCTGTAGCTGTGTTTTGATTGCATCTCGCACGGCATTCCTGAGACTCTATTTTCAAACTGTACACACATATATTATGATTTACATGTTCAGACTGAATTTGGCAATTTTTATCCACCTACTGAGTCCTTCCCAAGGACATGGGATCGGCAAATTTTGGTGTTTGATGGTGTTAGAGGTATTGTCACAGGGTGTTCAGAGTAAAGCTGCCTTTTACAATTGATGATGGCAAATTTCTCAATGCCAATTGTGGTCCAGTTGTTTTGGGGTTGAACACCATTGTTTATCATTATTATTACTATTCTTTCCCTGATCTTCCCTGGGAAAGCATCCAGAAGCTCATCCATCCCAAAGGTGCTTTTCAAAAGGCAACTGGACTTTTTGTTTTTTTCCTTGAAGATGCTTCATTTTTCATTTTCATTTCATTTTATTAAATTTGTATACCGCCCTACTCCCGAAGGACTCAGGGCGGTGAACAGGCACAAAATAAAACACATAAATACAAAAGTTAAAAAACATAATTAAAACCAAATTAAATAATTTTTGCCTGAGACTATTAAAATTCGCTTCGCTTCTCATCCAAGAAACTGACTGAATCCTTCCATTCCCTGCCATTTAGTTAGAACTGGAGAAGCTTCTTGGATGAGAAGTGAAACATCTTCAAGGAAAAAAAGAAACAAAGTCCAGTTATCTTTTGAAAAACACCTTTGGGACAACCATTACCTGGATGACTGAGAATCTTCATAGATATTTAACCTCATACATCATTTCTGTGCCATTGTAACAGTATTGACTTCACCCTATTAGTCAATAAACCATCAAAGAGGGAGAAAACATTAGGAACTTCAGGAAGTTAGCCAAGGGTCAGGGCAATGATCATTACAAACAGCAATTACAGACCAAGATTTTCCCTACAATTATGAGAATCATTCTGAGAACAACAAGCAAAGGCAGGAATGTGTGGGAGTGTATAAGATATTATATGTAGCCTCCAGAAGACAGTGTTCTAGCTTCTTAGGGCACAGTGAGAACACTAAGCTCCCAAACAAAAGAAAAAAAAATATGCTAGAGAAAGTTCTGACTTCAAACATTTACAGAAATATATAAGAAAGCTTGCAGCCAGACACTAAACTTATTTTAAGTGAATGCATACCACATGGAATATCTGGAAGTTGACACGGCAACTGGACTTCTTTTCTTTTTAGTTTGAAATGTTTCACTGCTTATCCAAGTAGCTTCTTCAATCTGAGCAAATTGGTTAGGAGGACCCCATATATGTCCTCCAGAGAGGTTTCATTTCTCACCTAATCTGGATAGGCTTGTTAGGCAAGTAGGCAGAGAGTCTACTGGGATGTAAACGATTCAGCTCCTAGCTGAATTGAAATCTTCATTAACAACATGGAATGTTAGGTTTCTGCAAGTGGAAGAACAATGTGAGGCATTTAGTTTCTATGAATCCCTCCTACCACAGTCTTTTTGGGCATTTCCTATACAGTGTTGTTCAAACTTTAACCTTGAGAATCCCACGATTTTAATATTGCCAAGTTTGGAAAAGAAGCTACTTGTATAAGCAGCAAAACATTTCAAACCAAAAAGAAAACAGGTCCATTTGCCATGACTCAATTTCCAGACAGTTGTACCTGGATGACTTAAGAATTTTTTTATCCTATACTGTTTCAGAAGATGTGTCAATCTGCAAAAGTTTGTCTCAAGCCCAGCCCAGCATGGCCCAAGAACCATGGCTGCAATGGTTGCAGAGATTAGGAAAATAAATTCTTATCAAAAAGGCATAGAAGTGCAGAGATGAGAAAGCTACCAACCAATATAGCAATGGTGAAGAATGTTCACGATATAAAGGGATATCAAACACTATGTGATGCGCCCCTTGGGAGAAATCACCTATCCTAAAATCTTCCTATTTTGCCATCAATACAGTGCTAGCCATGACTCGGAATTTGGAGATTAGGAAGCTGCTTTATGTTGAATTGGCCATTGATCCTGAAGCTTAGTATTGTCAGCATTGATGGCCAGGGATTTTAAAGGTCTTGAAACAGAACATTTAAAGAAATCAAAGATTGAACCTGGGGTCTTTTCATTATAAAGAAATTTTCATTACTGTGCTCCAGTCATTGTCATAGGTGTGTCTCTTGGTCCCAGTTCTTTCCTACCACTAAGTTTCCCCACCTACAGTATATTACTTAACACATAGTTTGTTCTGTCTCATGAGATTATGTAGTAACATTAAGCTGGAGGACATGACTTGCTATAGATGAAAGAAGGTAAACACATATGCACACACATCATGTGTTTTGACTGCACTTTATATACATATTTATTCAAGAGTAAGGCTAACCAGGTGGCAACATTTAATCCATTTTAGCCAATCTTGAAAAGCTAAGAAGGTCAGACCAGGTTAGTGTTTGAATGAGGTGGGGTTTTATGGTTACACTGGGTGGATGCTCCCTAAATGATAGGAAAATTTAACTTAGCTACCAAAAAAAAGAAAGAAAGAAAGAAAAGAAAAAAAGAAAGAAAAAAGAGGCCATGCAGATTTAAATCCTTCTAACTGAGCAATCCACACTGGCATGCTTCCAAATGCTTCTAAGGACTCTGAAAGTTGAATCTGACGGTGACAGTCTCCTCATTCCTATTTTTGCATCTCCACAACCCCATTTTCTTTAAACTTAAGGGAGCGTGTAAGAACCTTTCGCAGATCTTTCCTCTGCAAAATTGTCTAATCCCCTTTCAAAGCTATTTTGACTATGTGTATTACGTTGCCTATTACAGTTTTCCAGAAATTAAGAATTCTTACAGCTGCAGAATTCTCCAGCCAGCAAGGATTAGGTTAGGATCAAGAAAAAATTGGGCATCCATTTGTCTGGAATGGTTTAAGGACTCTTGCCTTGGCAGGGGGTTGGACTAGAAGACCTCTGAGGTCCCTTTGAGCACTATGATTCTTTCTATCTAAGTTATTTTCTGATGTACAATATATTGTCTGTAGCAGTATTTTTCTGAACTTTTAAGGTGGGGATTCCAGAACTGTAACAGAATTTTAAATGATTTATGGATTTGTATAATAGCTTTGGGAGCCTGGCAACATTTTCAGTTCTACTATGATAGGTTTTAGCACAGCACTTCTTTTTTCATGACTATCATACACTTCACTGTCTATGACACTCTTATGTCCTTACTCTTACATAATGCCAAGGCACAGGGTGAGTTATTTTCTTGTGTGATGTGTGCAGGCACACCCAGTTGGGTTTAAAAAAATATGTGCAAATCAGAACACTATGACTTGCTCAGCAAATCATAGCTTGATATCCTATTCCAGCAAGCTGGCCTGGCTTAAAATTTTTTTAAAGGGTTTTTAAGAGTAATGGGTTTTAATACTTCGGGAAGCCAATTGGATTTAATTTTGTTTTAAATTATTTTAAATTTTGTATTGTATGTATTTTAATTTGGCTGTGCACCGCCCTGAGTCCTTCGGGAGAAGGGCGGTATACAAATTTAATAAATAATAATAATAATAATAATAATAATAATAATATCATAGTTTCAATGTAAATATACACGGTTAGGAATTTTCCACACACACAAATTTATTTACAATGCAAAAATCATTTGGACCAGTTTTTTTTTTCATGATAATGTTCATTCAACCAGCTGGAAGAATTCCTTAAGTTGTCATAACCAAAATGATTTTGATGTCAGCTGTTTACTGTTTCTCTGCTCACCCCAGCACTTTTACCATTTACAGTCATTATTCAACTTGCCATTGTAAACCAACACAATAAAGGTAAAGGAAGAGGATTGGTTTACTCTAAATGCCCCTGTGACTGGCCTTTCATCCAATACTGAGAGTGCTCAAACAATGCAATCCATAAACATTACATAAAAACTGTTTATATGTTAAAATTATTGTCATGGAATGTTGCTCTGGAAATAGTGAATTTCTCAGCAGGACCAATCATTTCACCCCATAAAGCAATTGTAAAAAAAATACAACTCTGTGCAGAGGGGGAGATCTGGGAAATAGATAGGATAGAGAATTTTTAAAAAGTTTCCAGAAATGCAAGGAGTTATATTGACTGGGTGCAGCAATAAGGGATTTGACAAAAGAAACTTTAATTCCATCATAAATTTTTAGAGTATAAAATCGGCTTGACTTACGACTGCAATTGATCCAAAAACGTCTGTTTTTAAGTGAGAAATTTGTTAAGTGAGTTTTGCCTCATTTTACAACTTTTCTTGCCACAGCTGTTAAGTGAATCTCTGCAGTTTGATAAGTTAGCAACTCCATTTGTTAAGTGAATCTGGCCTTCCCAGGTGACACAATGACATAAATATGAACCAGTTGCCAAGCATCTGAATTTTGATCACATGATCATGGGGAAGTTGCAAAGACCGTAACTGTGAAAAACAGTCATAAGTCACATCTTTCAGTGCCATTGTAACTTTGAACGGTCACTAAACAAACTGTTGTAAGTCAAAGGCTACCTGCATCTATTTGGAATGTGGGGAAATGTCCAAGAGAAGATTCAGAGACCATGAGGAGCATTTTTTATCCTTCTGCATAAACCAAGGAGCCGATGCCTTTTTTCTTTTCTGCTATCGTACGCCCTCATCCTCTGCCTCCTCTGCCATCTGTATTGTCTCTTTCTAGCATTGAAGCTGGAGACAGCAATTTCTTTCCTAGCCAGATCTTGGGAACTTAATCCCTATCTCAGAGTAGGCAGAATTTCCATAGGTCATATCAGTCAGTAGTTGTCTTTGAAACCCTGTCCTAAAATATACACAACTCATCTCTCACCTTTCCTTCTTCATATACGGCCCACGAGGACATAGATATCCTCTTCCCTAAGCAGAAGGCTCCCACCCCAGCTGACTCTGAGCCTTATCTCTTATAAGCACCAGTTTATTATTTGGCAGCCCTGGAAACATGGACAGGCTCAAATCCCAACTCACTTTGCTCTCCCCTGGGTCTTTCTTGTCTTTAGTAGACACCATTCCAGATGCAGGAACCATTTTTCTCTCTGTCTTCTTCAATGTCCTAAAGTGCATGCACAGAGCAAAACATAATTTTATAGCCAATCAGCCTTTCTTTAAGGTGAGGAACGATGGTCCCTTTATGACTTGTGGACTTCAACTTTGAGTCCAGAATGGAAAGCCAATTCAATTGGTACAAAGGTTAAAGTGCTGGCTTGGAAACTAGAGACTGTGAGTTTGCTTGTCTCTTAAACATGGAAGACAACTGAGGGACCTGGGGCCTGTCGCTCTCTCTTTCTTAAATTCATACGGCTGTTGTCATGGGGAAAATCGTTCCCCACCCCTGCTTTAAAGGTTGTCTATGGGTGTGTGTTACCACCAGTTTGTTTTTATTTTCTTCCTAAATTAGTCTATAACCCATTTGCAATATTTGCCAAATGCATGTTATGTACATTTAAGGCTTCTTCTCTAGCAAATGTCCCTCACAGCATTTAATTGCTATTACCATTAAATAAACTTTTTAGCCTGTCTGGCTATAACATCACCTATACAGTGGTATTGTACATTTCTTGGTTTTTTTTCAACATCCTGGATGCTTTCAGCATAAATCTTCTCTCCGGCCAATATGTCACAACAACCAGATACTTTGGGGACAGCTATAGAAGCTGCAAGATAAAGAAGGTGTTGAGCTGCTGGAGTAATCTCTTTGTTGGGAGACTCATCACCTAGCAATGACAGAAAGGACTAACGTTAATGGTGGACATAGCCAGAGTTTTTAAAAAATGCACGGGGGTTTCATTCTCTCTCTAAAACGGAGTTTCCAAACTTGGCAACCTGAAGATATGTAGATTTCAACTCCCAGAATTTAAGTTCAACTTTAGAAACAGAGGATTCTGAGAGTTGGAGTCCACAGATTTTAAAATTGCTAAGTTTGAGAAACACTGTTCTCAAAACAATCACTTTTATCCACTTTTCCACCATATGCAATAGGAAAGAGAGAGTGACTTTCCCAGATGCATGAATTAATTAATTTCAATGTGCTTTGAAAATTAGTCTCAGGACTCTGAAATTAGACAGAAGGCTGTTAGAAGCTTGATGGCGGATATGTATTGATTGCTAGCAGCTCTCCAGAGGAAATTTTGTCAGAAGATGTCCGGCACTGACATCTTGGCATTTATGCATAAAGCATATGTTCTGTCTTTGCATTATACCTCTGAACCTCTTTAAAATAGGACTTTTTTTTTTTTTACTGGTAGGCCCCATGTTTTCCTTCTTTCTAGCCTACTTGAAATATTAAGGAAATTGTTTGATTTAAGCCTGAATACAAAATTAGCAGAATGAAATTTGAGAGTAGTAAAAACATGTGATACCTTTAAAATTATATTCTCACTCTAATTTACTGCCATCATCTTACCAAGCATGAAGGAAGGATTCTTTTCTTGCAGTACTTTCTAAAGTACAAAATGCAGTGGAGGGATTCAAATCATTTAACAACCGGTTCTCTGCCCTAATGATTTCTTCCAACAACCTGTTCACCAAACTGTTCAAAAAGTTAACAACCGGTTCTCCCGAAGTGGTGCGAACTGGCTGAATCCCACCACTGACAAAATGCCTTTCTCTGGAGTGGAGGCATTTAACATCCCTTCCACATTTCTAGAAAATTTTACAACATCATTCTGTTTTACCATCAGAGAAATGCTTCCAGATTCCAGTGATTACATGCTTTATATTCTTACTACCGAACAATTTCGTAAAAGTACTATAAATAATTTACCTGTTAATGCTTATTACCTCATTAGCTTTCTTAAAAGGCAGGGCATAATCCAAAATAATAAGAAATGGATAAATAAATACATGAATGTTAAACCACTTCCAAACTTTTGGCAAGAAAACTTCAGGGAATAGTCCAAATAGTTGGCAAGAGTCAACATTGACTCAAAGGGATTTAAATCAAACCAATTTAAAAAGCAAATAAATATTTATGAAATGAATTACTGCTCATTAACAAATTTGCATTGGATCAGGCTGTTCTGTCCAATTTTATTTCTGAGGCTCTCATCTGCATTTCATTTTCATGTACCTTTCTTTTCAAATCTCTATTTTATAATATAATTTATATTATAAAAGACGCTGGTTAACTAAAAACAGGGAATTGCCTAGGACAACTAAGGAGTAATTTATAGTTACATGTTTTGTCTAATTAAAGAGACTAGCAACTTTTCTGTGTATAAAGCATGCAGTAATTACAGTATGGAAATATCCTTCTGATAGCTGAGTCACTGCTCTAACCAAAGCATCCAGTGTACATTTTAAATTGGCCAATCTACAACCAGAACAGGAAAAAGATTCATTTCACAAAGCACCAACACTATTGCTAAACATATTATCAATGTCACCAATGAGAGTATTTAAAGTCAATTCTATATTATCATTTGTGCAATTCCCATTTCCATTCCATTCCACCACTTGGACTGGTAGGGAGAAAATTAATCATTGGTTAATGTACAGACATTGAATGAAGGCTCCTGTCCTTAATGGCTTACACTGAACGAGACACAGTGAGGCAGATTTTAGTGTAGATGGCATGGAACTGACACAATGCACAGAATTAAAGAGACAGAATTCAAAAAAGTTAGGAAGAGAGAATATTTATAGTGCAATTATCACTTTACTTGTTCCAGATATGAAGCAATTTAAGGTGGGATCTTCTCCCAGGGATGCATGGTGTTTGGGAATTTCATTAGATGACCTAGGAACCAGAGCTGGTGGGAATTAATTCACAAATGAATGCTATGTCATGTCAGGGTGCTTCTACAAAAACCAATGGCAGATCATTTTCACACCCATAGATACAGGCAGTGATGAAAATATTATGCTTGATTAAGTGCCCTTGAGTTCACAGCTCTAAAATAATGTAGCAATAAAAGAGGCAGATTCTCCTTGTAGCCCCTAATCTAGATAGAGAAGATACTTTGCTAACAAAAGATCTGGACAGACATAAATAATAAGGTCTCTGGTGACATCTTCAACTTCCTTTTTTGCAATCTCTCCCCACTAGCCCAAGATCTGTCTCAATCCTCAGCAAAGAGCATTTCCTTTTAATTTGACATAAATAACTCTCCCCTCTTATCCTTGTTTAGAGTGAGACAATGTTTTGGTGCTTGAAGGCCTTATTTGGGCAGGTGGGAATTACAGTGGGTGGGCTGATGATAGAAAGTGAGGTTGCATTCATGTGGGCAAAGATTAGCTGTTCTGCTCTTTCCTGTTATTTGGGGGAGATTTTCTTGTTTTTAACTTTCTTGTTATTTTAACTTAAAAGTGCACATTTTTCTCACTTCATAATGGTGGGAAACTGAAATTCAGCTGTGCAATTGGATATGGTTCTGGGGGCTGCAAAAACACAGGAGGCATTGGGGGCCAAATACAATTCATTTAAGTTATTGAATCCAAAAATACCTCATCAACAGCTTTTCCAGTCATAAGAAAGTTACCTATAACTACTGTTCTAGTCTTGATTCGTTCACAAAATTTCCCATTGATAGCAATAGCAATAGCACTTAGACTTATATATCGCTTCACAGTGCTTTACAGCCCTCTCTAAGCAGTTTACAGAGTCAGCATATTGGCCCCAACAATCTGGGTCTTCATTTTACCCACCTTAGAAGGATGGAAGGCTGAGTCAACCTTGAGCCTGGTGAGATTCGATCTGCCAAATTGCAGGCAGCCGGCAGTCAGCAGAAGTAGCTTGCAGTACTGCATTCTAACTACTGCGCCACTGTGGCTTTGCTGATAACAGCAAAATAGAACCTTTTCTTGGCAGATCCTGATCCTTTGGCAAGGTCTAGGATTTCCCAGGACAGCACTTAGATATCCATCACTGAGAACAGGAATACACCTGAGATTAAGAGCTTCCCCCCCCCCCCACACACACACACACCAATGATGAAAACAATGCATTTACAAACTTAAGTTCAGTAATATTAAAGAATTCATACCAGGGATGAAATGCTCCCGGTTCGGACCGGATTGCCCGATCCAGTAGCAGAGGTGGGTGATTTGGAGAACTGGTAGCAAAAATCCCTGCCCCCCCCCCCATGCCCAGCTGAGCCGCACAATCATCAGAGGCTTTTTTTAATTTTTAAAAGCATTTTTTAAAATGCTCTTTGGCCAAAAAAATGCTTTTAAAAGTAAAAAAAAAAAAGCCCTTGATGATCGCAGCTCAGCTGGGATCGTCAGAGGCTTTTAAAAGAAAAAAAGCCTCTGCCATTAGGCAACTCAGCTGGGATCGTCAAAGGCTTTTAAAAGTAAAAAAAAAAAAAGTTGGCCATGCTCACCCAGTCACATTACACACCCCCATCAACCCACGCCCACAGAACCGGTAGTAATAAATTTTACATTTCACCACTGATTCATACTGCACAACACAGAATAACTGTTCAACAATTCTCTTCTTTGTGGTCTATTTTATTATAATTGGACCAAATTATCTCGCAGATGTTTCATTCCTTTATTGTCCTGTATATAAGAATGATTCACGACACCATCAAATGTGATGACAATGGAAGACACGCTGCCAACAATTTGTGTTCTGTACCTAACCTTGTATTGCTACTTTATTGTTTATAGTCTACATCGCTGAAACCTCACCCTCTTGGATCTACACTATAAATGTTTCATTTCCTTGAATTTCTCACCCATGCTATCTATAACATTTTAGGGCAAGCTAACCCTGGGATCAATTGAAGAAATTTCCAGTTAGCAGAAATAAATTAGTCACTCAGCTGCCTGGACATCATGCCAGAATAATAATTTCCATTAATGAGAGAAGGAAGTAGCTAGGAGATGCATTCCAGAGACTAGGAAGGGTGGGGCGAAGTAAGGAGAGCAATAAGGAACTCTTAAAACAAGGTAAGGTGACAACGTTAAAGAAATTTGGCCAGGTTTGACTTAAAATTGCTGCATAGAATTTAGAAATGCAGTGTCAAGACTTCTACAGAAGACCCACTTCTGGGTAATGAATACAGAAGGATTGGAAAGTGAAGAGAAAGAAGTTAATATTGTTTTGTTTCTCTCTTGAACCCCTCTTAACAAATAGTTTCCTAGCTATCAAGTTTTCTCCTGAACAGCAGATGGATCAGCCAGTAAATTTCATTATAAGTAATGGCTATCATGAGAATATTTTCAATATGCTATTTAAAAATTTACTTGATCTTCAGAAACTGTTTTTAATTTATCAACTGTGCTCGAAATGTGATAATATAGGAGTAAAGACAACAAGAATTGCTTCAACTTCAGCAAGCTTCAGTTGCTGAATTGCCACTAAACTTGATCAATCCTAAATACACTCTGCCCTAGGTACATTCACTTGGAAGTAAACCATTCATTGCAGTAGGATGTATGCAGAATCACCTGGATTAGACACTTGGTATAACAGCCTGTTCCTTGTAACCTACTTTATAATTATGGCCTAGGTAGGTTTGTCAAGGAAGCAGGACAAAAGTGGCCACCAGTGCTTTATCTAATCAGCTTGCTTTATTGGAAATCATTTGCAAAGCTGCTGCAGTGAGATATATGATGTTGCATAAGGAGGACAACTAAAAGAGATCCTAACTTGGCGCTAATACTCTATGGATGCTTCCTTGTGGAATGATATTGCACTGAAGAGCAGCAAGAACCAGTTCCCCAAAATGGTTATTCCATTGCCAGTGCTTTTCCACCAAATATGCCTCCTTCTGATCCAGTGAAAACAAAAGAATGCACAGAACTACTAATTAAATGCTAATAAATACAGGTAGTCCTCAACTTACAACCACAATTGTGTCCAAAATTTCTGTTGCTAAATGAAACATTTGTTAAGTTTGCCTCATTTTATGATTTTTCTTGCCTCAGTTATTAAGTGAATCACTGCAGGTGTTAAGTTAGTAACCCAGTTGTTAAGTGGATCTGGCTTCCCCATTGACTTTGTTTGTCAGAAGGTCACAAAAGGGGATCCTGTGACCCCAGGACACAGCAGCTGTCATAAATATGAGTCAATTGCCAAGCATCTGAATTTTGATCACGTGAGCATGGGGATGCTGCAGTGGTCATAAGCGTGAAAAATGTTCATAAATTACTTTTTTTCAGTGCCATTGTAACTTTGAATGGTCACTAAATGAACTGTTGTAAATTGAGGACTACCCATATGGGGATTGTTGCCTAGCCTAGCCTAGCTAAGGATAGAGAAATACATTGAAACAGGATCATATGAGAAAGACACCAAGTAGATTTGTGCACTGTCAAAATCAGGAGCTTGAGAGGTGAGTGGGGAAACAAGCAAAAATCCCAATGTGAGGTCACAAAAGAGACAGACTACAAGGAACCATCCAGTCGTAATCCAAAGCAGGCAAGAACATATGGAGCAAAGTGCATAGGATCTGGATTGTCACAAAATTGCTTCAAAGACAATCAATGCCAATTTAAGCCTCTTGTATTAGGAAATAGTTACAGAAACTCCCTCATAGGCTCTGCTTTCATTTTGGAACATCATTTGGGCTTACTCAAATCAATAATGTATTATTTAATAAATAACAATTTAAACTATTTCGTAAGGGTAGTTCCAACATAGCTAGGCATAAAGTGCATTTCCTACAACCCTTTGCAATCTCAAGCCTCTCAACTCTAGGACAAATTCCTCTTAATGGCAATGAAATCAACAAGCAAGTAACACGATAAATTATACCTACAGTTTCCACATTAGTATGATTCTTAAAAAATGAAGTCATCACTTTTTAGGTTGAGAACAATCCTGTCGATTTACATGGACATGTGAAGTTTTCTTGCCGTGATGTTGAAATGGTTAGCCATTGCCCCCTTTTAAAAAAACCTCATCTTCTTTTCATTTGGAAAAGAGATGGGCATCAAAATCTTTCTATAAGACATTCACACAAATGGACCTGAATAATGAAAATAATCTTTGCTCTGTACAGAAATAACTCAGTTTCTTTTAAGTCTTTCTGCTAGTATTGTAGGGAAGATTTTATAGTCTGAGTTTAGCAAGGATATTGGCCTATAATTTTTAACTTGTTGTAGGTCGGTATCTTCTTTTGGAATAAGTGTAATATATGCTTCTAACCATGAGTTGGGTATTTCCTTCTGTAACATTACTTCATTCATAATTTCTAGTAATGGGAGACTCAGTGATTCCTGCAAAGCCTTATAATATTCCGCCGGTAATCCATCTGGACCTGGTGCTTTCCCACTTTTTTGTTTTTTAATTGCTTCTGTCAACTCCATCATTGTTATATTCCCTTCTAACATCATCTCAACATCTTTTGGAATCTGAGGTAAATTCGCCTTATGTAAATATTGTTTAATATTTTCCTCTTCTATCTTTTCTTTTTCATATAGCTTTTTATAATAGTCTTGTACAATGTTCTTCTCCTCATTTCCAAATCTAACTTGTCCTTGATCATATATTAACTGTGTTATTTTCCTTGAGTTCCTTTCTTTTTTCAATTTATATGCTAGCCATCTGCCTGGTTTATTAGCATCTTCAAAATATTTCTGTTTAGCGTTCCTGATTTTTTGTGCTAGCTCTTCTTTTGTGCTAGCTCTTCTTTTGTGCTAGCTCTTCTAATCCCATTTTATGTTTAATCGTGTCCATTTTCATTTTAATGTCTTTTTTTTTGTGGGAACTTCTGCAGTTCTTTTTCCAATGTCTTATAATCATCCTCTAGAATTTTATATGCTTGCCTTTTCTTAATATTTCTTTTCCTTGTATAGTTAATAATCAGGCCTCTGGCATAAGCTTTCATGGTATCCCATCGATTCTGCAGTGATGTATCCTCTTTTCTATTTTCTTTGAAAAAAAAAGCTAATTCTTTCTCCATATTCTGTAGGAAATCCTTTTCTTTTAATATTGTAGTGTTTAAAGTCCATCTAGACCTTTTCCTTTGTCCTTTCCAGCTCATCATCATTGGATTATGATCTGCCCAAGTATTAGCCTCTATGGCTATTTCTTCTATGTTCGAGGTCAAGTTCATTGTCAACCATATCATATCTATTCTGGACCATGATAAATGTCTATTGGAATAAAAAGTATATTGTCTATTTTTTGCATTTCTTTCTCTCCATATATCTTTTAAATTTATTTCCTCTATCATCTTAAAAAAGATTTCGGCAAAGTTTTCCTACTTTGTTTTGTTGTCTTTTGTGTATTATAGTCCATTTTCTCATCTACTATTCCATTGAAGTCTCCCATCATACAGATGTTGTTGTAGTCCAGCTCTATTAATTTCAAATGTAATTTTCTATAAAAGTTTTCTTGATTGTTACTAGGAGCATATATCGCTGTTAGCAATATTTTCCTGTTGTTGTCTGTCATTTCTACCATCAAAATTTGTCCTTCTCCATCTTCATAAATTAGTTTGAAAATAAATAAAGACAAAACGAAGATGTTGACAAAAAATATGTTAAAAAAACAGAAGAATTGGCGGAAGTATCAAGGATGCAGGTCACGAATAAGGTTAAATATTTGGGAATACATTTGACAGCAAGATGTGATACTCTTAAGGAGAATAATTATGATAAGCTTAAACAACAGATAGCGACAGAACTAATAAAATGGGAGAATTTGCAGCTATCATTGATAGGGAGAATATCAACTATTAAAATGAATATACTGCCCAGACTTTTATACTTATTTCAGATAATTCCAATTAAGTTGGGGAAAAAATATTTTGAAGATTTAAATAAAATGGTGTTAAAATATATATGGCAGGGCAAAAAGGCAAGGATAAAACTAAAATTGATGCAAGATGTCAGATCAAGAGGAGGTTTTGGTTTGCAGGATTGGGAATTGTATTATCAAGCTTATAACTTGATGTGGATTAAAGAATGGATAACGCTAAGGAATATTAGATTGTTGACTTTAGAAGGACATGATTTATTGTAGGGTTGGCACACTTTTATGTGGTATAAAAGTACAAAAGTACAGGGTTATTTCAGAAGACATATGATACAAGAGTCTTTGTTATTAAACTGGGAGAAGATCAAACAATGTTACTATTTAAAAATTCCAGTCTGGTTATCACCTATTGAAGCAGTCTCACATGCAATAACATTTAGGAAGGAACAAATTATTAGATATGGTGAATTATTAAATGAAAGGGATAAACTTAAGTCAAAGTGAAGGTTGGAGACCGGACGATAGTCAGCTAATTCAGCCGGGTCCAGGGAAGGCTTCTTGAGGAGGGGCCTCACCACCGCCTCTTTCAAGGTGGCGGGAAAGGCGCCCTCACTCAGAGAAGCAGCTATAATCCCCTGGAACCAGCCTCGTGTAACCTCCCGGGAGGCCAGTACCAACCAGGAGGGACACGGGTCCAATAAACATATGGCGGCACTAATCCTACCCAGAACCCTGTCCACATCCTCGGGAGCCACAGGATCAAACTCCTCCCAGATAATATTCTCAAGACCTGCCCCTGTCTCCTCCCCTGGACTCATCCAGTCGGAGTCCAAGCCATCCCGAATCCAAGCGACTTTATCATGCAGGAATTGCACAAAATGAATTGTCCCCGGAGATACGGAATATCTCTGATCTCCGTGCTTTCCGCCGTGCCCTCAAGACCCTGATGTTCCAACAGGTGGGGCTAAACATACGAACATGTCAATGATTTTTTTAAAATGTTATCTAATTCTGGGTTTTATTTAATTGACCAAACTAAGTAATAATTTTAATTAGCAATTTTATGATGTTTGTGTGTCTATATTTTTCTTGACTGTACACCGCCTTGAGTCCTACGGGAGAAAGGCGGTATAGAAATATAATAAATAAATAAATAAATAAATAAATAAATAAATAAATAAATAAATAAAATCCTCAGCGCGGCCCTGCAAGGGATATTCCCGCACTCCCCCCCAGAGAAGGGAGTGGGTCACCCTAAACAGGGCGGCTGGGCGGTTCTCTGCAGATGTGATAAGAGCGGAAAAATGGTTAGATTTCGCCGCTTTTATCGCCACTAGGCAAGTCTTGATATAAGACCTCACCTGTGTCCGGTCGGAATCAGATTGACTAGTCCTCCAAATGCTCTCTAGGCGTCTTTTCCGACGCTTCATCTCTCTCAGCTCCTCAGAGAACCAAGGAGCCAATTGAGATCAGCATCGGGTCAGAGGCCGCAAAGGCACGACGCGGTCCAAAGCTCTGGCGGCCACACTCTCCCAGGCGGCCATCAGCTCTTCAGTCGAGTTGTGTGTTAGAGTCTCAGGAAATGGATGATAATTGTTTTATGTTTTAAGTTTTGTTTAAAAATAAAAAAAAAATTCCAAAAAAAAAAAAAAGAAATAACGCAGTTTCAAATCAGCAGAATTTTAATATAATCTGACACCATTATTCCGAGGATCCATTTGACCAAAGATTAGTATGGATACTGAATCATATCAGGAGACAATTACATATGACAGACAGTATCAGGGGTGGGTTCAACTTATCTTTACTACCGGTTTGCAATGCGACCGCGCATGCGCGCTTCGCTCACAGATCACCCATGATGACGTCGTGGTGGGTGGGCGGAGCCTCCCGCCAGTTTTACTACCAGTTCTATAGAACCGGATCGAACCGGGAGCAACCCATCACTGGACAGTATGTGTGTAAGTAATCTATATGAATATTTATATATGATATAAAATGCATTGTAAGAGTGGATATTTCTTTGCTACTGTTATATATCAAAAACACTAGGATTTCCTGAAAGCACATGCATTGAATTTCTTTATTGCATTTCACAGCAAGGAATGCTTACGTCTATACATTTATTTGCAGGCAGAGAAATCATGAGAAACGAAATCAGTTAACATCAATAAAGATTTGGACAAAGGAAATGCCAAAATGATAATAGGAAACTAAATGAAAAATTGTGCCACCAGAACCTCCCAATGCAAACAGAATAAGGGGGAAAACAAACAAACCAGGGAAGGGATTAAACAGCAGAAACAGAACAGAATTAGTTGAATTTCTTCAACTAGAAATCCAGCTGGCTTTAATCTAACAACACTACACATGTTTTTATGGATCAGACAAATACCAACAGCATGGGAACTGTAACAAGGAAGCTCAAGTCTGTTAGTTTAGGAAGCTTCCCTCATAATACAGCAATGAGAAGTTAAATGACTATTGAATTCTGCTTCTAGGCAGCAAAAGCATCTGCTGTGGGATCATGTTTATTTATTTATTTATCACATTTCTTTGTCGCCCAACTCCCAAGGGACTCTTCTGCTATGTTAGATAGCAGAAAAAGTTTCAGAGATGACCTTCAGATAATGACCTTGGAGAGAAGCTAGCTTCATTGTAAGATGGGATGGGAAACATTTTGGTGGCAATATTTGAGAAGCTGGGAGCTGCAAGTGGGTAAGGACTGCATCATACTTACGGGTGCTTTGGGATGATACCATCATCATTGTTGTTGTCATCATTATCATCATCATCATCATAACCTGTGATATATCCATTTAATGGCTGAAGTTTCCTCTGTGGCCTAACTCTCAATGGTGGGAAACTGTATTATCAAGAGTTCAGCTGTCATGATCAGAAGGTGGCTTTGAGGACTGCAGAAAGGGAAGCACCATCTGCTCTGAAAGAGTGCTAAAAGGTGACAGGCCACCTCATGGTCCGGCTTCCTGCATTCTCTAATGCAAGTGGACTACTTCATGTGGGAAAGATGTGTCCTATGCTTGATATTATTTGCTTCCAGAGAAAACAGAAGAAAGAGCCGTTTGTCTAGAAAGGAAGGAAGGAGAGGTTCCACCTCCTGGGTGCAGTTGGGCAGAAATAGGATCCTTATTTTTTTTTAAAAAAAAAACCAAACAAGCCAGGAACTATTTGCTCTCATTTCTGTCTTCTAAAGCTGCAGAAAGTGGTCTTGCTTTTTGCAGCTTGCCCTCTGCACAGAATAGTGTTTCAGGGCTGGCATCAGGAGCCTAGCATTTGCCAAGATCCTGCCAAATCCCGCACCTCTGCCACAGCTTCATGCTGCAACTTCTGGTATGGCTGTTCTTGAACATGCAAGCATGGCAAGACTATGGAGAAGATGGAACAGCAGCCATCAGAGAGAGAAGGGATGCAGGGGACGGTGAAGGAAATCCAAATGGAGGATTGGAATTAGACCTAGGCTTCTCAAATTCTGTGCTTGCAAATACAAATATTTTCAATGAGTCAGTATTTGTCCAAGAGTCCTATGAAAGAATAAACAGACTAGCAACCCACTTGGATGAAAACATTTGGCTTTTAAGATTAATTAGTTCCATTGTTTTCAGGTATTCATTGCTCATATTCACAAAACAATATGAAGTCTGTAGAGAGAGAAGCTCCCACTTCTTTGCTAGCCTTACTTCAAATGCTGGCGCAGATTGAAAACTGTTCAACCTGAGCTGTATTATCCTTGTCCTCTGCATAATTGAAGTTATGACCTGCTACATTCTAAGTTCAGCAAAACTATTTTGGGTTAGCCTATTTTGGGGATCCAGGTAGTGTCCTAGCACATCATATGAACCAACCCATTATCAGGGGTGAAATCCAGCAGTTTCTGACAGGTTCTGGAGAACCGGTAGCAGAAATTTTGAGCAGTTTGAAGAACTGGTAGCAGAAATTTTGAGTAGTTCAGAGAACCGGCAAATGCCACCTATGGCTGGCCCCATAGTAGGGTGGGAATAGAGATTTTGCAATATCCTTCCCCCAGGAGTGGGGTGGGAATGGGGATTTTGCAGTATCTTCCCCTGCCACGCCCACCAAGCCACGCCCATCAAGCCACACCACGCCAACCAAGCCACGCCCACAGAACCAGTAGTAAAAAAATTTGGATTTCACCACTGCCCATTATAGTAAGTTGTGATTTATTTATTTGGGTCTAGTATGTTGGTAATACAGGATCTATGTTTGTTCATTTAGATGTAGAGTCTGAATCCAGATATTATGTAGCCTAATTGGCTATCTGGCAAATTTATTCTGCACTGACTGCTATTATTATTTGCCATAATTCAAAGATCGAAACATGATCCATGTCTATTCTTTTTCTGTAGAAAAAAGTCCAGGATCCCAACTCAGCAGAATGCACAGGTGGCCTTTCAAGAATTTATCATATTTTAATAGGTAAAATACAATCAGTTCAATAACTCCTTGCTCTCCTACTACCTAGAAGTAGTAGCATTAGCCAGAGTTAGTGCACCACTGGATGAAAATATAGAATAGTACAATTAGTTTTGGCCATTTAATTTTTAGAATTTCTGGCCTGGGAAAGTACGCTTGATATGACTTCTTCCTTTTAATCATGCATTTGTTTAAGAAGAGTACCTTAAATCATTATTAGAATTGTATAAATTAACAGTGGATAACTTTGAATGCCTGGAAGAAAAGCAATACAGGCATTTAATACGGATTGAAATCCCAAATACTTTGGACAGTTTGAGGACCAGGATGCTGAACTATAATTGGTTTCCTAATTTTGATGTATAAACCAAGAATATCAGTATGTCTACCCCCAATATTTAGTGTTAGGCATAAAAGAGCCAATTTGGTGTAGTGGTTCAAGGCATCAAGCTAGAAATTTGGAAAGACCATGAGTAATAGTCCTGCCTGTCACAAAGGCAGCTGGGTGACTTTGAACCAATCACTCTCTCTTAAGCCTAGAAAAGAGACAATAGTGAACCACTTCTGAAAAGAAACTTCAGGGAGTTATCCACGCAGTCTCCAGGAGTGAAGGCAGTGTTGGCACTAAAAATGAAATGAAGTTTTATAATTCTATAAACCAAAGTTAGCACTCTCAACATAGCTGTCATATAAATTACAAATTACAAACATCAACCAGTGCTCATGAAGCAAAGGTTAGATTTGTAGGAATTAAAATCCTGCCCTTAAACAGTATGTTCATATTAATGAACATGTATTACTTGTTCCTTTTATCTAATAAGCACGGCTATATTTAGCAAATTAGATTTCATTTTTAAAGAGCTTGTTCCTTTTTTCTGTCCACCAGTAAGTTCTATAATTACAATAAAGATGTCTTTGCATTAGTGAGATTGTAACTGTGCAACATTCAAATAAATGACTTGGGGATGAATACAAATTTGCAGAACCTGCCTGTGTAAATTCATCTCCCATTAGGCAAAGCCATTTTGGATATAAGATTTTATCAATACTGGAAGGCAAAACAGGGGAAAAAAAATTACAACATGGAGATGAAAAATTGATTGATGATATTGTCCTGATTCCAAAATATTCTGCATTTGAGAAAGCAATAACTATTTACTGTTGATTAAAAGCTGATACTTTTTCTATCGGTGGTTTAATAATCAAGGGTAGTTTCATTAAAGAAATTAGGAGAATTCACTATCTCATTTAGAATATATGTAATTTTGTAATGGTTTGAAGCTCATTAGAAAAAGAAGATATGCAATGTTGAACAAGTGATGAAATTTGAACATAGTGGGCTTCCACCCCCCTCTGCATATGTTGCTAAATAACATTCTTGGGGATCCCTCTAGTGGCTAAAGTAGAAGAATAAAAATGCACGGTTTCACAGAGTACAATCTGTTGTTTTACATAAAAAGTAAACAAAATGCTTGACTCATTTAGTACATTAGCTTCAGAGAATGTTTACCAAGATTTCTTCTAACAATTTATATACAGTTTTGCTAGTTTATGCATAAAGTTTAGAATTAATTACTAATCAGAAACATCTGTCTTTCATATTTGTTAATTTTGGTTATTGCATGTAAGATGTACAGAAACCCAGGGGTGAAATCCAAATTTTTTTACTACTGGTTCTGTGGGTGTGGCCTGGTGGGTGTGGTGTGGCTTGGTGGGCATGGCTTGGTGGGCATGGCAGGGGAAGGATACTGCAAAATTCCATTCCCTCTCCATTCCTGGGGGAAGGATATTGCAAAATCTCCATTCCCACCCCACTCTGGGGCCAGCCAGAGGTGGTATTTGCCGGTTCTCCGAACTACTCAAAATTTCTGCTACCAGTTCTCCAGAAACTGTCAGAACCTGCTGGATTTCACCCCTGCAGAAACCATCTATATAAACACAGTATATAGAGAGATTAAGTGGTTATTTACAGAGATCTTTACGACACAGATGCAAGGACACAACAAGAAATGAAATACACTGCAACAGTAGCCAACTGCACCGCCCCCCCAAAAACCCCTCCTATAAAGAGATTATATTTATGTCTTTTGCAGTTCCAGCAGGTGTGTAGAATAAAATACCCTAGACCAGTGATGTCCAACCTTGGAAACTTTAAGACTTGTGGACTCCAACTCCCAGAATTCTTCAGCCAGCATGGTTAGAAGTTGAAGTGCACAAGTATTAAAAGCTGGCAAGGTTGGTCACCCCTGCCCTAGACTGACTCATAAAGGAACTCGCCTAGACAATAAGATAGACAATATCTAGATTTGATAAATAAATACTAAATATATAAATAAACTCTTTCCCTGGGGAAAAATGGGAAGGTATAGAAAAAGTTTAATAACTTATATAACAAAAAAATATTAGTGACTGAGAAAGTAGGAAGGTTATTGACATTCTTGTCAGGAAAACTGCAGGGACCAGTCCAGATAGTTGCCTGTAGCCAACAGTGCTTTGCAGGCACACATATCCAAATGTTTGTAACATTTTAAAAAGTTCTGTTTTTTATATTTCTAAAAATCAGGTAGTCAACACTGCTTTGCATTCTCCTTTTGTTGTAAAATAAGATTGTTGTAAAATAAGAAAGATGAAATGGTAGAAAGGCAACCCTGAACATGCTTAAATTTATTAGGATGAAGAACGAATTAATATGAAAGTTAAAAGAGAATATATGTGATTAACAATGGATAAGATAACTAATTGAAATAATGTTAAAAAATTAGGATTTGAGGGTGGATGGTGATATTGTTTATATAATAAGTGTAGAAGTATTAAGATAAGATAAAAAAGTAAGGAAAAAGAATATTTTGTCAGAAATTGTAACTATGTAAAATTTATTTGGATATGACAAGTTGTATAAGATATGATATGATCAATACTCTATTCATAAAATATGTGGGTGTGCGTGAAAGAAAAAAACAATAAAACTTGATATATATAAAAAAACACTGCTTTGCAGGCACACATACCCAAATGTTTGTAACATTTTTAAAAGTTCTGTTTTTTATATTTCTAAAAAATCTATTTTTCTACAAATCTTTTACCTAAAGGCACAAAAGAATTATTTTTTTCTACAACATTCATATTTATAGGCACAATTAAAAACATAACATGGCAAAATAAACATATCACTGTAAGTATAAAAGGACATATATCGTATCATAAACAGCTATAGTGTAATTTTGTAAAAAAAAATCTCCTTCTCTTTAAGGCCTAGGCAATATAACGCAATTCAAGATAAAGTAGGAGTATTTTAGCTGTATATGATTTCTGAATACAGTTTGAAGTTGGCTAAGATTAAATGAATCACTTCTGCATATACAAAAAATGTATATACATATTTAGGCAGAACTTTCCCTTCCAAAAAAAAAAAAAGTTTGGCAACAAGTGTGAGGTTTCCATTACAAAGAACATAGGATTGCTGGCAAAGAAGGATGTCTCATGTTGTTTTTCCTTCCATAATGGCAAATTCAGTGTGTATATATTCTTTCATTTTCCCAACTCTAGGAAGGAACTTGTTTGCTCAACAACATCATGCAAAGAAGAGATGAAAATAATAGTTTAGCCATCAGAAAATTTGCCTAAATGACAGAAGCGTCAACAAGTTTTTACGGATGTGGAAGCAATCATCATTTTGATGTTGTGCTGGTAGTCCTTGTTTGGCAGCTGCCTTATTTAGTGACTATCCGCAATGGTAATGAAAAAATATCTTTGCATGTGGAAGCGAAAAGATATTGGACTAAAATCCACCATGGTTGGAAAAAATGACTAAAAAACACATAGACTTTAAGTCAGAGATTTTTTTATTAGGGATTGTGCTGGAAACATACAAAAGAGAAGTGAGATATTTGATTGTGAATGTTTTAACAGCTGCTAGAATTGTATTTGCTAAAAACTGGAAAAATGAAAAAATACCAACGCAAGATGAAATTATTAAGAAAATCATGGAATGTGCTGAAATGAGTAAATTGACATTTGAAATTAGAGAACAAGAAGATAAACAATATTACAAGATATGGGATTTATTTTATCAATGGTTAGATAATAAAACATGGAAATGAAATATGAAATATGAATGTTATAAATATAATATTAGAAAATAAACTTATTGAAGCAACAATGTAATAGTTAAATAAATGATAAATGAGGATGTTGATTTGTTTGACAATATAAGAAACTAGATAATCAGTAAATTTTGAATAGGAGGATGATGCACAAAAGATTTGTAACCGACTAACACACTGTTTGTATTTGTTGATGATGGATTTGTTTTATGTTTTGTTTTAAAAATAAATTTTTGTTAAAAAAAATCTTTGCAACCAATCCTCACATTCGTCATCTTCACAGATCTATAAATCAAAGGAAAGCTAAAGTGAGATCATAAGAACGATCGTGATTTCACTTAGCCACCACTTTGCTAAATAACCAAGTTGCTGGTTCCAACTGCAGTCACTGAATGAGGACTACCAATACTCCAAATATCCACATGACTGCAGCTAATGGCTTACATGGTGACTCCAGACTGCTTCAGAAACAGTAACAATGGAAAGGAAAAATAAGCAAAGCAGGTACAGTAGAAAGCTATACTTTCTGTATCCTCTCCTGTGGACCACTGTATCAGCAGCAGGGTAGGCAAGTTTTCTATTTCAGAAAGAATAAAGAAAGGAATGAAACCAGAATATAACCTATATAGTAGGGGAGAGGCATGTATGTATAGGTGTGATTCTGACCCACACCAGCCTGGAAGACTCCAGCCTGGGTCCTGAAATCTCATATGCCTCTGCCCTTGACTTTCAGCTCTCTGGCTGTTTGGTCAAACAATTCTCAAGTTCCATAACTTTTCCTTTCCATCTCCTGCTGCTCCTTGGAAAATCAGTCTCCTTAGTCCACTGCAGAATGAATAAAATATCTTTTACCTTTTGTCACATTTAAAATTACAATTCAGAAGCAACTTTTGGAGGATTGCTGAAGACTAATAGCCTGTTATTAACATTCAGCTGCCTGCAATTACTGCAAGTTCGAATCTCCCCAGGCTCAAGGTTGACTCAGCCTTCCATCCTTTCTAAGGTAGGTAAATTGAGGACCCAGTTTGTGGGGGCAATAAGCTGACTTTGTATAAATATACAAAAAGGATGAAGGCTATTGCTTAACGCATTGTAAGCCGCCCTGAGTCTCCGGAGAAGGGCGGCATATATTATCAAATTAAAATAAAATAAAAAAAAAAAACTCAAAGCTTGAAGGGCTGCCCATGGCCGTGAGAACTCAAGTTATTTCTCTTCAAAGCACTAGCAATTCAGCTGCTTTTGATAATGGCAGTGAAACAGCTACTGATAGTAACCAAAAGTGGTTTTGGTTATCAGAAAGAAGGATTTGCCTATTTTTTGCATGTTCATTTATTTGTCTGTTCTCTGTACACCGTGAAACCAGTTATTTGATTAGATTCCTTTACCATAGGGACAGAGGCTGGCTATTTCTATCACCATCCCTGCCACAAGATCCAGAAGCAAAGCAAATTTGAATGAAGCAAGAACTGCCTCCTTCATAAGAGAAAAAGAAGAAAACAATTATGCTTTAATTATCCTGTGCAGCTGCAGCATTGCAAATCATGGCTACTGAAGAAGATTGTCAACAGGTAAGACAATTAAATATTTTTTTTTCCTATCTTCAAGTTAGTGTTGACTCCAGGCAAGTGCCCATTCAAATACCTGCAATTTTCTTAGTAAGGTTTTACTAAGCCTTTTCTTAGTAAGGTTTTACAGAAGCCCTCCTTCCTAGGGCTGAGAGGAAGTGACTGGCTCAAAGTTACCTAGCTGACTTTGTTCCTAAGGCAGGACTAGAACCTGTGGTCTCCTGGCTTCTAGCTTGATGCTTTAACCACTACTGGCTCTCTAGTTTAAATATTCAGAATTTAATTAGATTTTTTTTTTAGCAATAGCTTTTTGGGGAATGGGCAAGAACTGACTAAAGCAGCATTGTGGGTCACAACAGAAGTTCTATTTTTTTCTATATGCATCACAACATTGCATGCACACCCTGAAAGCACATAGCATGTAGTGTGAAGCCCTGAAGGGACATAGCATATAGTGTGAGGCTTTCATCATTACAATAAAAGTAACAAAACCTCACAGATGTACATAGGTTTTTATTCTTATATTTACGAAATATGACAAACATCTCATCATGTTAACAATTTTAATGAATTTACCACCCTAACTTCATATTTATCCCTTTTACAACTGTTCATAACATCTCTATTTCTATTCTAGCTATGTGTTTGCTAAGAGCCTAAAATGACTTGATCGCACATAATCAATCATTAAATTGTTGCATCTTGGCTACACAAATGTAGCAATATTTAATACCATTGTGTAAGTCATAAGTAATAAAAGACGCTAGACATGGAATACAGTTAACTTTTTGTGATAGCACTGTGAAAGCAGCAGTCTTCACAGACATTACACTGTAAATGATACATGACCTATATTTCAATATTATCTGTGATGGTGAGGGACTAATTTTATTTACTTATTTATTTATTAATTTTTTATGCCTAATTCTCACCCAATGTCATTATATAATAATGCTAAAGTCTCAGTGGATACCTGACCAATCTCTAAAAACAGAGACCTTAATACCCATTCATGTTTGTCTCCAAATGCTTTTCTGAAATAAATTTGTTAATTTCTGATTTGGGGTCCCCCCCATTGTTTTGGGGGGGACATCCCCCCCATTGTTTTAGTTGATACATCTGGATTTCAGAATACTGACTCATATGGTTCTGCTGTGGTTTGAATTGTATTCCAAACAAAGATCCTTTGCTTTACCTGGAACAGCTGACATCCTGAGATGATACCTTTAATACCATCAAACAATAACATCTGCCTATCCTAGGTCTTTGCAAAGGACTCAATAGGTGGATAAAAATGTCAAAGCCAGTCTGAACAACAGGCTGATTGTGCGCCAGACACAACAGTAATACCTAGCCCATGGCCTCATGATTGATGGTTACTCATATCTAAATTTTGGATATTCATTTTGAATGTTAACTGTACTTCATTTAGCAATATAATCTATTAACATTTTATGGACATTAGTCAACTAGAGTTTACTACAACAGTCAACTATATTAAAATTAGTGAATATTTATGTCAGTGGCAGCTACTAAATCTATTCAGCGTATTTCTGTAAGTATTTCTATCTTACTTTTGTAGTAGAAGGCTTTGAGATTGCAATTTCCAAACCTGCTAAATAGGTCCATGATAACTAATAGTAGCCTCTCAGGTATGGTGGACATGGCTTAGCATATTATGTGAATACAGTCATATTCTCTCAGTTTGTTCCTCTTTTGATATTTCCTGGTAACAAGGAAAAATTCTAAAAACACAGAAGGTTTAGACCAACTATTTTATCATGAAAAATACTACATAATTTACAGGTTGGGTTTTTTTTTTTTTTTTGGTTTTTTTTTTGCTTGTTTGGTAACCACTATCCAGAATCCTTAATGGCTTTACATTGTAATTTTGATGAAATTGTAATGTTCAAATGTCATGCAACATTCAGAGTAATGCATTTATGCCATATAGATAAGATATTAATGTTTTAATAAGCTACATTAAAAACTGATGTTGGAACTGACTGGAAAATGAAGTAAGAGATATGGGTAGTAAAGTATGAGATACAGTTTAAACTAAGGCCTTCAGATTGTTTGAAATGCTTCAAGAAAGTAGTCAAATTTAAGAGTTTCCAATTTTTAATATTAAGGAAATATAATCTGATTACATACGAGACATAACAACAAGCATTATAACAAACAATTTTTGTTAAAAATCTCTTGTTTTTTATTCTCCTATTTGTCATTCTTAATAAAAGAATTTGTACACACTTTAGATAATTTATTGCTTTGAAAGAACATCTGGAGTCGAGTTACTTTAAAAAGTGGCTCATAGTAGTTTATATTGTCCTGGATAGTTAAAGTTCATTTAATAGGAAAGCAATGCAAATGAATAGAAAGCAAACACAAATAACCTCAATAAATATGGGGCAATGTAATTGCACCATGGAATTAAAGTGCAGTAACCTACTAACTGTTGCAAACTAGTCTAACAAGCTGGCATCAACTGGAAAACAGAACAACTCACACCGCCTACATGTGAGAACATGACTCAACCTAAGCAGACCCAACCATGACCTCAATCAGTCTTCATGTGATTTGTTCATTATTATTTTGAAATAGGTCATTTGGCAGTACCGATCAGGTAAATAGTAAATAAAAATGTTAATAAAGCCAAATTTATTATCTCTCTTTATGTGTGATACCTTGTTACCTTGTTTTCCCGAAAATAAGATCCAACCGGAAAATAAGTCCTAGCATGATTTTTCAGGATGCTCGTAATATAAACCCTATCCCCAAAATAAGCCCCAGTTAAGATTGTCAGCCAGGTGGATGCATTTAGTACCCTATTTCCCCAAAAATAAGACCTGATCAGAAAATAAGCCCTAATGCATCTTTTGGAGCAAAAATTAATATAAAACCCAGTCTTATTTTCAGGGAAACATGGTATTTTTATTTAATTTCCAGCTGGAGTTCAGGAGAGACCTAACTTTGCATCCTGCTTTAAGTAATAATACTACTCTAACATATCTCAAGGCTTCCTTGTTTTATTTCACTCATTCTTTGGCATCCTTCAGTCTCAAGAGACTATGGTATCGTGCTCTGAAAAGAGGTCCTAAAACAGCATCTAGCCTGCTGAACAAGTGTCTCTTCGAATTGGAGAAGGCCATGCTGCGTCTTTAGCCTCCAAGCTGAACGATCATAGGTCAAGGTTTCCCAGTTGTTAATGTCCATTCCCAGGGCCTTTAGGTCCCCCTTGTAGATATCCTTATATTGCAGCTGTGGTCTCCCTCTGAGGCACTTTCCCTGCACTAATTCTCCATACAGGAGATCTTTCGGAATCTGACCATCAGCCATTCTCACGACATCCCCCAGCCAGCGTAGAAGTCGCTGTTTCAATAGTGTATACATGCTAGAAATTCCAGCACATTCCAAGACTGCGCTATTTGGAACTTTGTTCTGCCAGGTGATGCCAAGAATTCATCGGAGACAGCGCATATGAAAGGTGTTCAACTTTCTTTCCTGCCGTGCGTAGAGGGTCCAAGACTCACTGCAGTACAAGAGTGTGCTCTTGTACTGCAGTGTTTTATTTAGTTCCTTCACATTTATTCTATGTTCTAAATACTATAGAGGCTTGTTGTGCTCTGCATGTATTTACTCAATAATAGCAACCAATACACAAGCCCTTGTGTGTTGTGTATATAATTAAGATGATTCAGAGAGAGGATAAAGGCTTCCATTTTGAATGGACTAGCTGTTGAAAATCAGTACCACAAGTTCATATGGGCTGAAACTAGCTAGCTCTGTTATTAGAGTAACAAAGAAGTATTACAGAATTACTCTTTCAATTTGTTCTGGGCACAAGATATAAAGCTAATTTCCAATTTAAAAATTATGGGACTTTAAATACAGCCAACCTTGGTTTTTTTCAATACTTTTTCAAACTTTCTAACAAATATCCAAGAAAGGTGAAAAATGAAACCAGCCTTAAATGTTGCCCTTTTCATAACTCCACCTAAACAATCCCATGTTTTATTAGTTGTCCATGAAATTAATTTGGCCCAAATTGTTTTGTTGTAGCTAGCAGAATGGGAGGTCAATGCCAGTTAGCTCCTAAACCCTAATTGAAACAAGAATTCCTCTGGCATTTCAGTGCAAATACCAAGCCTGAACTCCATTCTCCCATCACATTTCAAAAGCTCCATGTGAAGAACAGCTATTTTCCAAACTAATGTTTACCACATTCCTTTGCCCTTGTTTGGAAACTCTGTACTCTGGATCTTGAGCGAAGACTATTCATTCTCACTTAGAATTCTGCAAGGCAGTCAGTGGGCCATCAGCAGTTTGGCTAGGCTCTCTCAGCAGTGATGGACAAGCAGAATATTTTCTGATACTCCTGAGAAGAACAAGGACCAGGGCCAGCCAAGCCCTTACAGATAGCCCTGGCTATCTGTTTCACTAGGGAAAAATGTGGACATGATTTTTTTTTTAAAAAAATATTTTGTGTTTGCATACCTAGGTGTGGAGTAAAAATATCCCAATGCAAATACTGTAAACCCACTTGGCCTCATCATTTCTAAGAGCAGCAACTCAACGCCGTATACAAAAGGTTGCTATTTGACTATTGTTGTTTTAGCACAACAATGTGCTTAGATCCTGAACTCTACAGCACAAAAGAAGAATATGGAAGTGTGGGTCACCTGACTAAATGTTAAAAGAGTGAGGAAACTGAAAATGGAGAAGATGTAGAAGTTGGACAATTGAAGAATACAAAACTAGAGATATTTATATAACCAGTGAAAATTAATGTCTGTGGCCTTGTGCAAACATGTTGGGTTTGGCGAATTTAACTTTCTCTTTCCCTCTTTTTTCCTCCCAAGAGCTAGTATTTTTTTTCTATTATACTTCCCTTCAATATTTCATTTGCATATATTTTTCCTTCTCAGCCTTGTTTATTCCTGTTTTTCATTTATCAGCCACAGCCTCTGAATTTTTAAATTCTTCCACATTTGGTTTTATTCATGTTCCTTCCCTCATCTTCTTCCTTTTTCTTAGCAGCATCCCATTTTTCTCTTATTGGATCTTGGCTCAGGCTTTTCTTTTTCATGATTTAACATTTGCTTTATATACACAGGTGTTGTATTTTTGTGAGCACTCCCATGCTGCCACATTCCTTTCCTCTGTAATTCAGTTACTGAAGAGTTTGTGATAATGCCTTAGAAAAGCTCATCACAGATTGTCACCCAGAGAACATGGAATGAGACATTGAATGAGCCGCGGTGGCGCAGTGGTTAGACTGCAGTACTGCAGGCTACTTCTGCTGATCACCGGCTGCCAGCAGTTTGGCAGATCGAATCTCACCAGGCTCAAGGTTGACTCAGCCTTCCATCCTTCCAAGGTGGGTAAAATGAGGACCCAGATTGTTGGGGGCAATATGCTGACTCTATAAACTGCTTAGAGAGGGCTGTAAAGCACTGTGAAGTGGTATATAAGTCTAAGTGCTATTGCTATCTAGTCAGACTCAGTTCAACGGAAATTCAACTTTAGGCTGAAAGCAGTGGTGAAATCTAAAATTTGTTACTACCGGTTCTGTGAGCCTGGCTTGTGGGGGGGAATGTGCCTGGGTGGGCATGGCCAATTTTTTTTTTTACTTTTAAAACCATTTTTTCTACAACCTCTTCGGCGAAGAGGTTGTAAAAAAATGCTTTCAAAAGGCTCTGACAATCCCAGCTGTGTTGCCTGATCGGCAGAGCCTTTTTTTCTTTTAAATGCCTCTGACGATCAGGCAACTCAGCTTGGATCGTCAGAGGCTTTTAAAAGAAAAAAAGCCTCTGCCGATCAGGCAACTCAGCTAGGATTGTCACAGGCATTTAAAAGAAAAAAAACCTTTTTTTTCTTTTAAATGCCTCTGACGATCCAAGCTGAGCCGTCATCAGAGGCTTTTTTTTTTTTACTTTTAAAAGCATTTTTTCAGCCAAAGAAGTTGTAGAAAAAATGCTTTTAAAAGTTAAAAAAAAGCCTCTGATGATTGTGCGGCTCAGCTGGGCATGGGGGGGGCAGGGATTTTTGCTACCAGTTCTCCGAACCACCCGCCTCCATCGCTACTGGATCGAGTGATCTGGTCCAAACCGGGAGCATTTCACCCCTGTCTGAAAGCCTTACTGGTAACAAGCACAAAGCTGAATTTTCCCTGGAAGAACTGCTTTGTCATTTTGGATCCAGGGAGGTATTGTGGTTTGCAGAACTCTTTACAGTTTTGGCTGATTTCACAACAATGACTGCTTCTAAATAACATTGCAATAAAAAAGTGTTATACTACAGGTAGTCCTTGATTTACGACCACGGTTGAGCCCCAAATTTCTGTTGACAAGCAAGACAGTTGTTAACTGAGTTTTGCCCCATTTTACAAACTGTCTTGTTAAGTGAATTGGTGCAGTTGCTAAGGTAGTAACATGGCTGTTAAGTGAATCTGGCTTCCCCATTGATTTTGCTTGTAGAAGGTTTCAAAAGGTGATCACATGATCCTGCAAAGTCATAAATAGGAACCAGTTGCCAAGCACCCAAATTTTGATCACGTGACCTGAGAATCATAAGTATGAAAAATGTTCATAAGTCACTTTTTCAGTGTTGTTGTAACTTTGAATGATCATTAAATGAATGGCTGTAACTACTACCGGTACTTATACATTTGCCTCTTGACCCAGTTCAGTAGGCTGGTTTTTTGTTTTAAAACCAACAAGAACCTGGGACCCAAATATGTGAAAGAATGCCTTTCCTTATAATATTTTAACTGTGCATGTAAGATCTGCAAGGACGGCTCTTCTTAAAGCACGCACCGACTCCTTTGAATAAAAACAACCACCGCCTGTGCTATAGGGCCTAACTAATGAATAATAATGATAGCATGAATTTTGCCTGTAGGTCATTAACTTCTATAAAATACTTTCACTTGGGATGTTTGAAAAATGGATGTGAGGACCGGGAAGAGAAAGATAAATACAACGAACCTGGAGAGCTATAAAGATATATTTCATAAGCAAGCCTGAAGAGGAAGTATATACAAATGAAATACTCTTTTGCATAAAGAAGAAAGACTGTGTACATTGAAATGATTAACCTTGTTTGGGCAGCTTCCTCTGCTTTGTTTTTAAAATGGAGGGAAATCATTGAAATCTGAGTCCTTTTGCATACCAGTGCTTACAGTAAAAGCTGATTATACTGTAGATAAAGATATTATATATATATATATATATATATATATATATATATATATGTTTTTCTTCTAGCCAGGTTTTCCCTACGTAGCCAAGGTTTTTTTGTAGCTCCAGCTACAAAACCTTGGCTACAAAACCTTGGCTACGTAGGGAAAACCTGGCTAGAAGAAAAACACACATAGACCCTACGAAGAAGTAAGAAAATTTATATATATATATATATATATATATATATATATATATATATATATATATGTAAGTTTTCACGGATATGTATGTGTGTATAGTTAATATTTCGGGTTTCTTCCCGTGTAATTGTGGATATATCCCTAAAAGGGTAGAAGCGACGTTTCGACAGAATCCCATCTGCCATCATCATACCAACGGCAGTTAGTGCAAAATGACTGCTGACATAAGCCTGATGATGGCAGATGGGATTCTGTCGAAACATCGCTTCTACCCTTTTAGGGATATATCCACAATTACACGGGAAGAAACCCGAAATATTAACTACACACACACACACACACACACACACACACACACACACATATATATATATGCATATTCTTTCTAGCCAGGTTTTACCTACGTAAGCTAGGTTGTTCTGCAGCTCTGACTGTGTGAAATCTCATTCACCAGCTTCAGAGCTTTTTTTCTGTTGACAAACTGCAACTCTGCGTTGCTCTCTGGGAGACTCAGATAGCTATTTCTGCCTTATAAGGCTTCGTCAGTGAGCCACACCCACTTCTCAGATATTCCCCCTGTAAAGGTACAATGTGTCTTTTTCTGTTTTTCGTAGGCTTTTATGTGCATATTCTTTCTAGCCAGGTTTTACCTACGTAAGCTAGGTTGTTCTGCAGCTCTGACTGTGTGAAATCTCATTCACCAGCTTCAGAGCTTTTTTTCTGTTGACAAACTGCAACTCTGCGTTGCTCTCTGGGAGACTCAGATAGCTATTTCTGCCTTATAAGGCTTCGTCAGTGAGCCACACCCACTTCTCAGATATTCCCCCTGTAAAGGTACAATATATATATATATATATATTTGTTTTCTCAGGTTTTCGCGGGTGTTTGTATGTAGGTCTTTGGTTATTCTGGTCTTCTCCCACGTAAAATTGGAAGTGTCTTGGCGACGTTTCGACGAAGTCTCATTCGTCATCTTCAGGCTGGTGTTCTCGGCTTCGTGCTTCCAGGAACAATGCCCTGGAACATTTTTGAAAATATTTGAAAGCTTTACAATTTTCAAGTATACTTCTTGAGGTATGATAGTTAGAAGTTAGTGAAACAAGGTGAAAGGAAAGAGAAAAAATGTGGCCATTCTGTCTCCCTCACATCCTGGATATAAATTGTTTCAACTTCTACCCTCAAAACGACACTATAGAGCACCGCACATCAGAACAACTAGACACAAGGACAGTTTTTTCCCGAATGCCATCACTCTGCTTAACAATTAATTCCCACAACACTGTCAAATAATTTACTAAGACTGTATTACTATTATTCTTCTCTTCCTTACTAGTATCTATCTCTTCCCACTTATTACAACATTACCGTGTTGCTTGCATCTTCCAATTTATATTGTTTTTATTTGTTTCCTAGTATGATTTGATAGCTTATTAGTAACCTTGACTATCACTAAGTGTTGTATCTTTTTATTCTTGATGAATGTATTTTATTCTCCTTATGTACACTGAGAGCATATGCACCAAAGACAATTCCTTGTGTGTCCAATCACACTTGGCCAATAAAGAATTCTATTCTATTCTAAAAACCATGAGATAGGGGACCTAACAAGAAAGCCAGTTCCCTTTGGTTAGTGCCTACTAGTTTTAGAAGTGGCTCACAAGTTCCATTTGGGTGAATATAAGAAGCAGAGGTGACCTCACAGCACCCATGGTGTATTGGGAAACACTAAATATGGGTTTAGAGTTCTTTTTATGAAAATTAATATAATGTATGTATGAAAATAGTTCTAAAAGCAACTCATAGCAGAGTAACAAAGTGAAATGAGGAGCTCTCTCACTTCACTTCACAGATTCTCCCTCAACAAGCAGTTGTTTTTAGAACTATTTTTAAAGCCACATTTAATGCTTATCTGAATATTACCCAACAAGGGCTGTGTGGGGGCATGTAATGAAGTGGGATCCAGCAGGTTCTGACCAGTTCTGGGGAACCGGTAGCAGAAATTTTGAGTAGTTCAGAGAACCAGTAAATACCACTTCTGACTGTCCCTGCCCCCATCTATTCTCTGCCTTCCCAGTCCAGATGATCAGGAGGAAATGAGGATTTTGCAGTATCCTTCCCCTGGAGTGGGATGGGAATGGAGATTTTATAGTATCCTTCCCCTGCCATGCCCACCAAGCCACATCCACCAAGCCACACCCACAGAACCAGTAGTAAAAAAATTTGAAACCCACCACTGGATCTCTCCCCCTTTACTTCACTGTGATACTGGCGCTTGTGAATTGCTCTTTGGACTGGCAATCAGGTGTGCTGAACTCTTGAATCAATTATGAATCAATTGCAAGCCCAATGTTCGATCCATAGGGAGATGGGGAGGGGATACAGTTGTAATAGATACTACGTCCTGAGTTTAGCAGTATTCCAGATTAGCACCAGACTTTGTCCGGTAATGCTAAAACTATGCTGAATACATTTGAACAAAGTATATGCAAAAAAGAGCAAATTTTGAGAAATCGCTAAACTCACCTGCATAGCCATCCATCAAAATTCTATCAGTCCTGCTGCATCCTACCTTAAAGAGAGTTGATATTTTTCCACTTGTTGCTGAGATGTAGTGGAAGGGCATACAAAGCCATGGGAACTCAGCAATCGCTTTCTTTAACTTCTTCTGCATTAAAACTGTTAGGAACAACAACATTCCCTGATCCTGTTAACTGAGGCAAAATAGGATTTAGAAATCAAGGCAGTACAATTTACATTGCCATAGTTTTCTTGCTGACTTAAGAAAAGGGGAAATAAATATAAATGCAGCCACCAGAAAAAGCATTTTTTAATAAGTTAAACAGAAAGTAATTTACTTTCCATTTGTCGACTTATTATCAGCACCTGACTAGGTGCTGTTCTATGCTGCCACCTATTATCTGTTCTTGAATATTGCAGTACACCAAATGAAAAGTGAAAACAACAGTGTTAATATTGAGATTGCTCCTGTGAGCTGCATCTTCTCACAAAGCTGTGTTTTTTTTGAGTGGAAAATAGGTATTTGTAGAACATAAGTTCTATATTGTGAACTGTACCATACATATAATTTATAGGGCTAAAGACTTTGCTTTGGATATAAGTTGGTAAATCAACATTTAGATTCAGGTCCCGAGGAGAGTGGTTTTTCCTTTCTCTTAAATCAACATGCTAACATGAACATTGCTTGGAAAAAGGTAACATATTGACTTAGTGGAAAATCCTGCTTCATTTTTTTGGCCCTGATTTTGGCTTGTATCTCACAATGTTCATTTGTGATTTGCTTTGCTTTGAATCATACGATTATTTATCACTGAAGCCTAGTCAGATCATGGGTTAAATATAGGCAAGGATTATGGCATGCTCTCAACAGCTATCAGTTTAAAAGAAAACCAACATAAGGACAAGAACAACAAAAAGCACCTTCAAAGGCCAACTTATAAACCTGCCTGCCAAGAATGCTAGTGTCGCTTTACTTACGTCTTTCAGAAATGTTTAACTAGTTATTTGGCCATCTGTATTTGTGTAATCTCTAGTTCCCTACATCAGAAACACTGCTGATTTATTTCTCCCTTGAGAGGAAAAAGGTTTATGCAATCTACAAAATAAAAATAAGGAACCATCAGTATGTGTTTAAATAAAGCTTGTGATTGAAATCCACCATCATTTGGTGCCATCTGTCATTTGTGCAGAATTTATTTATTTATTTATTTGTTTATTTATTTATTTATTTATTTAAATTTTTATGCCGCCCCCTCTCCCGAAGGACTCGGGGCGGTGAACAGCCAAAATTAAAAAACATACAATATAAACATTAAAATACTATAAAAACAAAATGAAATTTATATTGGCTTCCAGGATGCCAGGTTATTCCAATTTTACCTTTAATTAAAATCAGTACCCTACCCTTCCTACTTTTCAGAGTAATAAAAGAGTTCCAGGGTGCTTACTCATTTGGAAGGCAATCATTGGAATCTTAAGGTGTTTAGTTTATTGGACACATAAATAATTTAAAGGCATAATTTAAAAACTCCCCAGAAGACAGTGAAATCCATTGCTTCAGTGTTGAAATTTCAGAGCCTCAATAGATGGCCACACTATTTATAAGTGTTTATATAATAAATCCTCATCATAAGAATTAGTCATCTTCTTTGGCTTCTTCTAGCCTTCTTGGTTCATTTATCTGCAATTTACTTAAAACAACCATGTGGCTGGGAGTTATCCTCATAATTTTGGCTTCCTTTTCTTTCTTCTGTTCAGATCTTCAGTTTTACAAAATAACATTATTATTCTTAACCATTTTATAAGCATATGTTGCCCAAATAAAGAGGTGTTGGGGAGTGGGAGATGAAGAGATGAAAGGCTGAGAGTTAAATCAGATATTAAGTTGACGCTTATGGAGCAATATTCATGCACATAGATTAAGTCAGCTGAACCTTTGATCAAGCTACTGACATTGTGTGGGTTTAAAAAAAGCAACCAGATTCCTCCTTCTCAAGAGGTTGGATCCAAACAGTCTTTTATAAGATAGAGCCATGAAATCAATGGGACTTAAAAGAAAATACAGCAGTGTTAAAAGTACTTCCCATTGATTTCAGGGTATTTACATTAGGTTTAGTATGACTGAGCCAAGACACAATTTATTAATGTATTTGGGTTCTCATACACACAAATAAGAACAGAATGGGAGTTAAGATTCAACATTTTAATTGTCATAGGCCTAAATTAGTAACAATTAATAATGAACTAGGAAGCCAATGACCTTCCAGAAGTTACAGAGCCATCAATCATTGAGTGCCAGTGTGAATATTGGCGAAACAGTTCAGTGACTTTTGGAGTGCCATGCTTGATGTTCATCCCAAAGGTGCTTTTTTCAAGAGGCAACTGGACTTTCTTTCTGTTTCTCATCCATGAGAAGCAAAATGTCTTCAAAGAAAAACCAGAAAGTCCAGTTGCCTCTTGAAAAAGCACTTTTGGGACAACCATGACCTGGATGACAGAGAATCTCCATAAACACTTGAAGTACATGATTATGTATGTATGTATGTATGCATGCATGTATAGATAAATGATAGGGAGAGAGAGAGATTTAGGAGCTGACAGATAGATTTAGGAATTGCCAATTACATATGCATGAGACTGCACATAGTAATTTTCACTCTGGGAATATATTTAACAAAAAGTGGATTCAAATTGCTATAATTAAATAATTGGAAAAATTCTCTCTCTTTCTATTTTGGTGTCATGAATCCTTACTGAAGATTAGCTATATACATTAGATCTCCAAACTTTTTTGGGTGTGGGGGGAAGGTATGAGAACCTACATGGAGAAGGAATTTGCTGCATGGAGAAAGAACTTATTCTGTTGCAGGTGTCCATTTCCCTGATAGCCAGATATTTTTTATATGGTGGAATAATAATTGCCAAAACATTTTAAGCTGCTACAACTTGATTTTTCTCTTTTCCCTAGATGTTTGTTTTCCAAACCCTTAAAAGAAGAGAAAGCATCTCAAATGAACAGTTGGTCTTGAGGTATAAAGTGTAAGTGTTTTTAAATGATTTGAGAGAAAATAATAATAAAGCAACACTGTTATAGTTCTGCACACATACATGTATACATAATCTCTCTTGCAATTCCCTTTCAGAAACACTACAGTATACAAAATACAGAAAAGGGCTGTAAGGTACTAGAAAAAAGAAATTAAATGTAGAATAGAAGAGGGGTTGGGGAAGGAAAGCTACAGTAAATGAAATTTAAATTAATATAATTCACTAACTACCTTGTACTTTTCTTTCGTTGTGTCACATCTGTGTCCCACCCACTATCACTGTGGTTTATAGAGTCTGCAAATGGTCTTACTAGTTTACTGATGACCTCAATGAGCCCAGAGCTTGGTGATGTTTCTTTGGTGTTATTTTGTTCTTATTTTGGATAATACAAGAACTATAATAAAGAACACCCATTCGTTCTTGACTCTATATCTTCTTGTATTACCTTGCACCTTTTTAAGGTACCCCATCCCTATTATCTTAAATTTATTGTTGTTTTTCTCTGGCAATAATCAGCTCTCACATAACAAAATAGCTGGAAACAAATTTCTCTCACATACATTTTAACTTCATTTACTCTTCTTATTTTTCAAGTTTCAATATTCTATACAGAATAATTGTCATCTGATGGATCAATAGCTACCAAGCTATTCATCATGGGTTGCTGCTCATCATGGGTTTGATTAACTGAGAATTTCTCATAATGCTTGGCAAGAGGAGAAGAAAGTACACTAGGTTACTAGCCTACAACTTGTGTCAATTGTGGCATTATCTACTTGTGATAAAATCAATATCATTTAGTTTTGCCAAATTTCAGCCGAGCTCAAATTTACCCTAAGCATCCTTATGCTATTCTATGCATGCTTAGATCAATAATCTAGAAACTTTGCAAGCCATTGCTATTGTTCCTACAATTACATTCACTAAAAAAATACTACTGAATTGAAAAAGTCCAGTTACAATTTGGTATAAAGTTGAGTAGTTCAACTCATTCTTTTTTCAGAGAATTGGGTCAGGACAATGTTTCTGCAGCACTCCGGAAGGAGAATACACAGAATGAAGTGTATAGTAATGAAGAAAAAGCAAGTAGAATGGAATTACCATATTGTATTGGAGAAATTGACTTCTTGGCTACCGGAAAGAAACAGGGAAAGGTACTACAAAACCTCTCAGCATGATCAATATTCAGTAGAATATTATTGTTTTTCTATACTGTATTGACACTGAATCTTTAGAGAGATCCTTAAGCAATATTTTGTGTCAATGCTCATTCAGGGTGTTCTTTTTCATGGAAGAGACTGAGATTCAGTAGCAATATCAGAAAACAAAGGGAATCCCAAAGGTGCTTTTTCAAGAGGTAACTGGACTTCCTGGTTCTTCTCTGAAGAGCTAAAGAAGCTTCTTGGATGAGAAGCAAAACATCTTCAAAGAAAAAACAGGAAATCCAGTTGCCTCTTTAAAAAACTACTTTGGGACAACCATGACCTGGATGACTGCAAATCATTTTGAGGAAATTATTATCTTTGATAATAATTGATCTATGGGGACACTGATGAAAAAAAATAATATGCTATTTGTAATATACTGTAATATGCTGTTTACAGATACAGCTACTTGAATGCCTTCTTTAATCTGGTGTTTGATTCAGCTTGTGTTGGATTAGCTCCTGGAATTCCCAGTCACTGTGATCTCAGTCTTTGGCCTTGCAGTTTGGGAATTCTGGGAACTGAAAAGACAACATACCTGGAAGCCATCAGAATGGTTTCTATAGAGTCTTCCATTTTTCAAAGGGGTAGAATGAAGGGGCATGATGTAGATACACAGCACTGTTGTTCCCAAGTTGTTCTTATTTAAAATAGTCCTTTGTGTTCTTTCCTACTCTCACAGTCATGATAACAAAATATTAGAAGCTAACCACATAAAAAATGCCCATAACCCACTAGTAACATTTACATGTGAGACAGACCGGCTTCTGGTTTCTACAACCCTATTGTTTTTTTCATGTGTTTTGTCTGAATGTCCTTTTCTTGATTATAGTTTCTTAAGGTTCCGTGTGCCATCCATCCTGGAGTTATATTTGACCTCATGAGTAACAAGTGGAACCTTCCTGCTCCCAATCTGGTTGTCTCTTTTGTTGGAGAAGAAGAACACTTTCAGGTGAAACCTGGGTTACGTGATACATTGAGGAAAGGATTGGTTAAGGCTGCCCAAAGCACAGGTGTGTTTTGTTTTGTTTTGTTCCTGAAAAAAAAACAGCATTGTCTTTAATCACCTTGTTCAATAAGACTCTAAAGACCAAATTTCCAAAAGAGTTTATGTTAGGATATGGTTTGAGCCTAACAAGTTGTCCAGGCAATATATGTGTTCTGTGACTTTAATATGAATACGTATTGTGTGACTTTAAAGTTTTACTGCTGATTCATTGTAATGCTGAGTCATGCTGTAATTAGATAATCACTAGTTGTAAATGTATTTAAGAAAGGTACTGTAAAGTATTCAGTTGATGATAAACTACCATAGTGTGTGGAGTTGCTACCATTGTGCTATCATCGTTGGATGGATCTGCTACCATCGTGGTTTGTGAACCAGAGTGAGTTTGTTATTCTAACCAATTACTGTTTGTGTGGTAAGAAGAGATTTTTGTATCACTGGACTGATTTAACTGGCAAAGACTTGGATTGATTTAAAGACTATGAGATTGTTTTTTCACTATAAAGTAAACTTTTGATAAACCAGTTTGCACATCTCTTATTCATTGCTCTCAGCAACATTTCTCTGTGCACTACACTCTGCTGGTTGGTAACACAACAACAATATCCTTAACACTTTACATATTAAAATATACCGAGAATCTTAAAACATTTCAGCTTTTGTTGATTCAATTGGCTAAATTTTCTGAGAAGACTCAATCCTATTAGAAATTGGCTTATTTCACTTAGAAGTCCTTTAATTTCTTCTAAAAAGAGCATGAAAAGATCCAAGCAGAGTTACCTTTATAATCAGGTCACCATTTCCTAATCATCATATCTTGGATAGTAATGAAATCCTTGGGCACAAGTAAACAACCTTATTTTATCATTTTGTCCATGGTTTCACTCGGCTTCCTTCATTCAGTCCTCTGATCAGAGAATCCATATAATGACTTCTTACCTGTCTCTCTCTTAGCTTCCCTAGTTTAAACTGACAAATATGTCCCTTATATCTGTGCTGCAATCCTCAACAGTCAGCTTTGCTACATTCAGGAAGGAAGTCTTCATTTCTCTTGCACATCTTTTTATGCTGCCTCTTTGATCATATAGGTCTGAAACTTGACAAAAGTTGTTTCCCAGCAAAGCAACTACTATTGCAATACGTTTCATCACATTCTGTCTCAGAGCATTTACATGTTTACAGGTACTTTAAAAAAAGAGCTTAGTTCTAAGATCTGTGCATCAATTTCAATGAAATTTGGTACTCTTCATCCCCACATGAGAATTCATTCTCTGCAGAGAAAAATGATGTGTAGCCTATAATGAAATGGGTATGTGTACATGCAAACACATGGGGATATGGTGGGTCAGTCCCTATGGCTCTATCAAATGGGGATCCCTAAACCACTATCTCTTATGGCAACCTCTCACTATCTTTGCTGTGTAGGTCTGACTTGTTGCTGCTGCTACTATCATTATTTATAGAAAAAAACCTGCTCTTTGCATCTTTATTCTGGAGGAGTAAGATGGAATTTCTTGCCCTTCTGTAGCTAACAGATGTGTAATGGACTAAATTCTTCCCAGAAGATTCAAATTGCTTGTTATATATAGTAAAGTCAAGGAGGAGAGAGAGAGAGAGAGACAGACAGACAGACAGAGACAGAGAGAGACAGAGTGAGTGAATGAGAGAGAGAGAGAGAGAGAGAGAGAAAGACAGAGAAAGAGCAAGAAAGACAGAGAGAGAGAGAAAGAAAGAGAAAGACAGAGAGAAAGACAGAGAGCAAAGAACAAGGCAGGATACCTAGAAACAAGTAGCTCATTTTTAGGTTCCCAGGCTTTATGATCTCAACATCTTAGCCAAGTTGTAAGGTTTAATTTTGATCGATTGACATCTGGGAGCATTGTCTCTCATTACATAACCATTTTCAATTTTCCAGTGTTAATCTATGGGGGAATAGAGTTGTTTCTCTGAATCTTGCTTTGGTTTGAATTAAACTAGGGTATCCCTAGAATGATCCATATTAGATGAAGCTCTGCCCCAAACTCTAGATTTAATCCCTGAACCTGGATTAGGCAATGCTACATGTCTTTAATTCTTAAATTTATATAATATCAAGGCCGAAAAATAAATCATTTCAGGTGCCTGGATTTTTACAAGTGCTCTGCATGTTGGAATAACAAAACACATCGGGCAAGCAGTCCAAGATCATATGTTGACAAGTACTTCGTCTACAGTAAAAGTAATTGCAATAGGAATAACTTCCCTGGAGAAAATACAGCAGAGAGATCTTCTGGAAAATATCAAGGTACCCTCTTTTCATTGGCAAAAATATGGAAAACATACATATAGAGGATATTTAAGAACATGTAATGTTCTGGGAACTTGCTAAAAAGTCTTGCATTTGATAAAAATGATTACATGCAACATAGGATTGAATCATATTAACCAGGCATGGTCCAGAATAATAATTTGCTTTTGTGTGAAAAGTGATGTCTTATTTTTCATAGAATGACATTCTTATAAGCCACAAAACTGATAATAACATCCAAGGGCCTTTGTATTCCCTTGACAATCACCATTCCCATTTCATTTTGGTGGAAGAGAGTGAGCCAGATGGGACAACAAAACTGCAACTTACCTTGGAGAAATATATTTCAGAGCAGCATACTAGCTATGGAGGTAAGAGGCCCATTCTCAAAGAAAAAAAAATAGTCAAGAAAGGTCCTTATTTGCCATTTGGGCATCATTTGGATGTCTGACATTTTCAGGGGGTTATTGTTGCTTAATGATGGGACAGAGTCAGATTTACTTTAATTAGAATATAATCATTGAAATCAGTAAGACAAATTCATAGATAATGCAAATTTGGCAGCTAATACTGTACCTGTATAAGTTCTTTGGTTTAGAAAAATATTCAGTATATGAGTGTGTGCTCATATGCTCCATAAACATATAAGTCTATGTGATTGTTTGCTCATAACAGAGAATGCAGTGATCCACATGCAAAATGTAACTGTTTTATATGTATGAAGAAGTTAAAGAGATAAGAAGGGAAACAAGAAGGGATGATATATACCAGTGATGGCTAACCTTTTTCGGACTGAGTGCCCAAAGTGCACATGCGTGCCCCCCAAACCCCCCAAATGAAATGCACACATGGCCCCCATGCATGCGGCCCATGCATGTGCTCCCATTTGCGGATGCGGTCCCCCACACATGCCCTATGCCCCACACGTGCCCCTCTCCCTGTGCATGTGAGGCAGAGACCCGAAGACCAGCTGGCCGTTGGGAGGCACACACGAATGAGTGCCGGAGATGAACTACAGCAATGGCTCGTGTGCCTACAGAGAGGGTGCTACGTGCCACCTCTGGCACACATGTCATAGGTTCACCATCATGGATATATAATGTATGTGGTAGTAGCAAAAGAAGCAAATGTTTGTATTAGACATTTCATAAAATGCAATTTCCTCTCGAAAGATGGTTTTCAACTAGCATTAGTTTCTTAATGAATTTGGTCTAAGCATCAGCACATGTTATCCTTGGGCATTGAATCTTAGATGAGCTCATCACTGGTCATGCTTGGATCCCCCCCTCTCTCTCCCTCCCTCCCTCTCTTCCCCCTCTTCTCTCTCTCTCTCTCACACACACATCTATCTCTCTTACTAAACCAAAGTCAACAAAATCCATTACAGTTTACAGCGATGTGTGATCCCTACAAATATTGTTTAGTTCCTTCTGCTATTTTGTAGCATGGTCAAGTAGAGATGATATTGGGCATAAACTGATTAGAAACAAATAATCAGCTGAATTAGTAAATATATATTTTGACTTTTGTGAGAGATTTATTACATATTTTATAATATATTAACTCAGGAACAGGTAGCATTGAAATTCCAGTTCTCTGTTTACTTGTGAATGGAAGACCTCACATTCTTGAGGTAAGACATGAAAATGTTGTTGTCATAAGAATTCTAACCATGCAAAGATTCTGGTGCTGGGCAAGAAACAGAGGATTCTTAAGCACAGGGGCCTATGTGGATGAACTGCTTAAAAATGAAACATATAATATACAGTAGTTGCGTAATTCCTGGATAAAGTCCAGATAGAACTTCACAAAACAAGAGACCAGAACATTTTTCAGTTCCTTATTTAGTTAAATGAAATAATGGGAAGAGGAAGAAATAAGGTTGCTTATGTTGATCAAGATGACTGTCTAGAAGCTGTCTAAATACGAAGTATTTTTATTCATATAAATATGAACAAAATAAATATGGAAAATGTTATATAGACTTAATAATATTAAGCATCAGCACAGGGTGTCCATGGGTACCAAGTTTTTTTTTAAGGAATTATCATTGGAATCCCTTCTTTTTCTTTTAAAGTTTACTTCATTTAATGTTTGATCTGATCTTCATTGATTGTTTACCATTGACTTCAGTGGGATTTTGAAAAACTTCCAGTCTAGCCTGCAGCTCTGCAATTCCCTAGTCTCCCTTCCAAATTCCTGACCAGATCAGCCCCTGCTGCAACCTGGCTGGGTTTGATATAAGTTCCATTGAATTCAATGAATAGATCTGTATACAATTATGTGGTTTTCTTTTGTCTGAACCTATATGACCCTATTTGTTTTTGTTTCAATAGCGAATTTTCAGGGGATTGAAAAATTCTATCCCTTGTCTTATTTTGGCTGGATCTGGTGGTGTAGCTGATATCTTAGCTGCACTGATGAGTGAGCCACACTTAATTGTGCCACAGGTAGTAGAAAAACAATTAAAACAGAAGTTCCCCACAGAGCATTTCACTTGGAATGACACTGTTCATTGGACTGAAATGGTAAGTTAATTTCTTAATGCATTAAAGGACTGTAAAAATATTTTGGGAAAACCTCCATTTCTTCTATGTCTTCTGTCTTACCCTCTCCCCTAAACATATGACTTTTCAAAACAAAAAACAAACATGCCCAAGACATTATATCTTATGAAATATACAGATTATAAAAGATATCAATAAAACCATCCTATAAAGGTAAAATATAACAGCCTTAAAAGAACATAAGGTAAAATGCTGCTGAGTATCAATACCCTGAAAATAAATGAAAAAGAAAAATTGGGGTCCCTCTATGACCTTCCACTGTGCCGTTTGGGGGCCATGTCACAGTCCATCCCTTTGTTGTGTTGCCTCCACAGCCTCCAAAAATCACATGAGAATGAGGCATACTTTAGGGAATAGTTGTTTCAGGTGTTTGTGAACATTGGCGTGTCAACCCAAATGTTCTGGTGTGTCACCTTTGACAGACATTTCATAAGTTCATTATCACTCGTGTAGGCAGTCCATCAGGCAACTTAACCCCATTATCAATTTGCCCATCTAACTGACTGCAGACTAACTGCTTATCTCCCACAAGCATCTGAGCAACAGCTTTCTGAACTAGATTTAAAGGCAGCTCAAAGCAGAACATATTAAAATAGTCTAATTTTGGAAGTAATTATAGTAAACTTCAAAGAGTTTGGTTCATTTACATGCCCTGAGTATTTCCAGACAAGGCTAGTATTTATTCTTCTTTTAAGTAGGCCCAGAGACCATGGCTTGCCTCTCATAACCCTTGGCATGGAATATCATCAAAGCATGAATAATCCGTAATTTTAACTGTTGTCTACTTAACCCTTTAGATCCAAAGTATTATCACCCAGGAGCAGCTTCTAACAATGCATTACTTTGAACAAGAAGGTTCCGAAGAATTGGATACAGTTATTTTGAAAGCCCTGGTTAAAGGTAACCTACTTTTAATCAATGCTCTTTGTTTGTTAAAACACAAACCAAAATCTCATTTGCTTGATGTACAGACTTTTCTTTACTTTAAACATAATTCGAATAGCGAATCACACAAGATAAAAATCCATCAATTTCACAAACCAATTCCAATTTAAGCTTCAAAAATATTAAGCTACTATTTTAAAAATAATCAATTGCAAATCAAAGGCTTGCTGAGATTGGAAAGTGACATAACCATTTTTATATTCAAAAAGAACTATGAGCCATGATTGATTAATTGATTATGTGCCATCAAGTCTCTGCATGCTTCCATGTAGTGGTTAATTAGCTGACTGTCTATTATATCATGTCTTTTTGTTGCACCATCATAAAAATATTGTTGGACAACATGTGCTACATATTCATACTTGGAACTGGAAAAAGGCACATGCTCACATCTGGTTCTGTTTTTTTTTAAAGGATAACCTTTTTTCTGTATAATCACATCTGTAATATATAAATCATCCACATAGAACAAGAAGGTTGAAATTCAAAAATGCACAATTCTAGCTGAACATCTTTACATATTAACAGATTGCTTCTCTATATCACCACTTTTTTTGAGAGAATTAAACACCTACCTAATTCTGCCCCATGAAGGACACCTGAAACAGTACACAAACCAAAACAAATCAGATAAAAATGTATAACACAATGTAGATTTGAAGCACATTATTTCCTTGAAAAGATTGTGGTTACAAAGTTGTGTATGCTTACTTGACAGTAATTTATGACCTCTGAGTAAACCTCCATTGTGAATTTATTCTTATTTGATGTTTGTGACAGCTTGTAAGAGTCATAGTCAGGAAGCCCAAGAATATCTGGATGAACTCAAGCTGGCTGTGGCCTGGAATAGAGTGGACATCGCTAAAAGTGAAATATTCAATGGAGATGTGGAGTGGAAGGTAGATCCTTCTTTTTAAAACATACCTTTCAATTATTTATAAAGTTTCAGCAAGATAGATCTATTATGTGCTTCCAAATTTTGAACTGGGAATCTATGAACTGGAGTTACTGCATAATGAGTCCATCTACACTTTAATGTCTTTGATATCCGTTGAGAAATTCTCTGTGATGGCTCTAATGCATTTTGCTAGATATACTAATTCAGGGGTCCCCAATCCCCGGTCCGTGGATCAACACCGGATTGCAGCATGCCAGAAACCAGGCTGCACAAACAAGCGAAGCCCCATCCATGGGATGCAGTCAGCACATGAAACCATACCCCCTTCAGTCCATCCTCTCTCCATGGTATGAGTCCCTGGTGCCTAAAAGGTTGGGGGCCACTGTACTAATTGATACATATTGTGGTATTTCACCCAGGAGGTACAGGTTACTCCATATAGTTGATGTAATCAGATAATGATTCAAATCCTCTACTTAATCATTTGTGGGGGAATGTGTTTATTTATAAATTTTAATTTATTTTAATAAATTTTAATTTATTTTTAATAAATTTATTTTACTAGAAGAGTACTCAAATCCTCTGCTCGAAATAAAATTCCCTATACCACCAGGCTTGAAATTTTAGGCATAGCCTCAAACTACACCGTCTACGTTCCGACCTAAGTTTAGTTCATAAGATTATTTACCAAAATGTCCTACCTATAAATGAATACTTTAATTTCAATCGCAATACCACAAGGGCTATCAATAGTTTCAAACTCAATATAATTTGCTCTAATCTTGATTGTAGGAAATATGACTTCTGCAATAGAGTTGTAAATGTCTGGAACTCTCTACCTGATCCTGTTGTTAGTCTCTCTAATCCCCATACCTTTTACCTTAAACTGTCTACCATGGACCTTTCATGTTTCTTAAGAGGTCCGTAAGGGGGTGTGCATAAGTGCACCAGTGTGCCTACCGTCCCTGTCCTACTGTCCCTATTTATATGTAATTATTCTATGTGTTTATAGCTATGTTTTGCCTATTTATTTCCTTTTATATGTGTCCATGTCTATGTCTATACTGTTACTTGTTTCCTTGTACTTGTTGATAAATAAATAAATAAATAAATAAATAAATAAATAAATAAATAAATAAATAAATAAATAAATAAATGAAATCATGTAGTGAGGTTTCTCAAGATGCAGGGTAAGATGTTGCCTTAAGGACTGTGTAGTCACCTGTAATGTGGAATGCTCTCTGCACATTGCATAATTGGTAGATAATTTTTGTATGGTAGTACTGTCTAGTTCATAAGCTTTTTAACTGAACATTTTTTTTCTTACATGGTAGATTGAAAAGTTGGACAGAGGGTTATTTTTTCTTGCATTCTTGTACCTGTCCAATTTTAGCTCAGTTCAGAGAGCATAATTTGCAGCATAAAACAATTTCTTATAGTCTTTTGGTTTCCATGAAGCATAATATGTTGGAAAGGATGATACAGTTCCCAATGGTAATATTTAGCAGTATTATAATCACAGTTGTTTTGCATTTCTTATTATTGTAGTCGGGTGATTTAGAGGAAGTGTTGATGGATGCCCTGGTGAATGATAAGCCAGAGTTTGTGAAATTGTTCATTGATAATGGGGCCGACATATATGACTTCCTAACATACAGCCGTCTTCAAAGCCTGTACTGTAACATTTCCCCAAAGTGTCTCCTCTATATGCTTCTACTTAAAAAACATGAAGAAAACAGACTTACTTTGGCTGGAATGAGTGGACAACATCACAAGGAAGTGGTGGATGTAGGTCCTCTCTTCACTCTTCATGAAGTTTCCAGGGTACTGAAAGATTTTCTACATGATGCCTGCAGAGGTTTTTACCATGACCAAAAACCTGGAGGAAAGAAGAAAGTGGTGAGTGTTTTACTACAAGTTGTGTTTAATGATGAACACAATACCTTTATTTATTTATGTATTTATTTATTTATTTTAAACAAACATACAAACAAACAAACAATACATTTTTTCTGAATAGAGGGATGGTCCGAGACGGATCTGGTCCGAAGACCCCCCCCGACAGCAGTTTGTCTGGCTGGATTTTCGCAAGGCTCGTCAGAGCCTGCTATTTTCCAGCCAGTCTCGCTATGACACTTCCGGTTTTTTTGAACACAATACGTTTTGAGGTCTTAGAACTCCAAGGCATAACTTAAATACTTTCAGAACCAAAAAGCATGTAACGGCAGAGTGGTATATGCAAAGGAACCCCAGTAGAAACAGTCCCAGTCAGACCATGAAATCTTGTCTTCAAGGTCAGCTTCTAGTGTCAAGTTCCCTGAGAAGTAATAGTAATAATATAGTGAACTTGTATGCTATCCAACTCAATTTATTCTGTAAGGCGCAACAGAATACAGCATTGGTTTTGAAAAGAGCAGTTGTATTCATGCTGCTTCTTTTTGCTGGGAAATCCTTGTGAGGTCCAGCAGCTGGAATATGTAGACTACCCTGTTTCCCCCAAAATAAGACATCCCCTAATAATAAGCCCAATCAGGCTTTTGAGCTCATGACGATAAGGCCAAACACTTATTTCAGGGTTCAAAAAAATATAATACTTTACTTTACTTTACTTTTATTAGACTTCTATACCGCCCTTCTCCCAAAGGACTCAGGGCGGTGTACAGCCATATTAAAACACATAAAATTTACAAAATTTAAAAACCATTAAAATCAAATATACAAAAATTTAGCCCACAAATTAAAAACTAACATACACCCATTAAAATTCATATTCATATTAGGCCGGGCCGGCTTGTTGAAACAAGAGGGTCTTCAGGACGCGGCGAAAGGTGCACAGGTCAGGGATCATACGCACATCTAGGGGCAGCTCATTCCAGAGGTCTGGTGCCCCCACAGAGAAGGCTCCCCCCCTGGGCATCACCAGTTGACATTGTTGGGCTGATGGCACCCTGAGGAGCCCCTCTCTGTGAGAGCGTATTGGCTAGTGGGAGACTGTCGATGGCAGAAGGCGGTCTCATATATACCCCAGTCCTAAGCCATGGAGCGCTTTAAAGGTGATGACCAACACCTTGAATCGCACCCGGAAGACCACCGGGAGCCAGTGCAGCTCACGCAGGAGAGGTGTCACGTGGATACAACGAGTCGCCCCCATAATCACCCGCGTGGCTGCATTCTGGATCAGTTGGAACATCTGAGTGCTCTTCAAGGGGAGCTCCATGTAGAGAGCGTTACAGTAGTCCAGATGGGACGTGACGAGGGCATGAGTGACCGTGTGCAGGGCATCCCGGTCCAGAAAGGGACGCAACTGGTGTATCAGGTGAATCTGATAAAAAGCTCTCCTGGCCATGGCCTTCATATGATCTTCCAAAGACAGCCGTGCATCCAGGAGTTGCGAGCCCTCTCTGAGGGGGCCAGATCTCACCCCCAATAGTCAGTGATGGAACCAGCTGACTATACTGGGACGCCGGGAACCACAGGCACTCGGTCTTGGAAGGGTTGAGTCTAAGCCTGTTCCTCCCCATCCAGATCTGCATGGTCTCCAGGCACCGGGACATCACGTCAAGGGCATCATTGGGATGGTCCAGGGTAGGACCATAAGACAGGGTCTTATTTTCAGGGAAACATGGTATTTAGCTATGACAAGTCACATGCCCAGGTGCACTATGAGGAGGTAACCTAAATAGGCTTCAAAAAGTACTGTGACACTTCCATTGGAAGTACAGATTAAAATACCACCTATGCCTTTCTGCTTTGCCTTACTGCTATCTGCTCATAGTCTCTTGACATTTTTTTTCAAGCTATTGAGTTCTGAGATGAAGCTGAAAATACTACACAGAGAAGAGAACGCATCAGGAAGACTTGTTCTCAGTTACACACACATACACATACACACACACACACACACACATTATATATACAACACTTTTATTGAGGGTGTACCAGAGGTGGTATACAGCAGGTTAACGGAACTGGTAATGGAAATTTTGAGTAGTTTGGAGAACCGTTAAATACCACCTCTGACTGGCCCTGCCCCATCTATTCTCTGCCTCCTGAGTCCCAGCTGATTGGGAGGAAATGGGGATTTTGCAGTAACCTTCCCCTGGAGTGGGGTGGGAATGGAGATTTTATAGTATCATTCCCCTGCCATGCCCATTAAGCCATGCCCACCAAGCCACGCCCATTGAACCGGTAGTAAAACAAATTGAATACCACCACTGGGGCCTACCATATCATCAGTGGACAGCAATAACCTCTGAATCATCCCTCTGAATTTCAGTGCTGAAATATTTTGGGGGGGGGTGTGTGTGCCTGAAATAAGAGATATCTTATGCTTGTGAAAGCTTGCTTGAATTTTAATAAAAGTAATACATTAGTGCCTGGTGGAAACTGCTTTTGTTTTTGCCAGTCCAATGTTCCAGAAAGCTAGGTTTTGCAGTTAATTTCCACTTCTTTATATGATATCCCATACAGAATGTTCCGATACCAATTCCTATTCATTAAGGATACAGCAACTGTCTTAATTAAATGGAATGAATTGTCTCATAATCCTGCTAAACAACAACTTTAAGAGAGCCGGGAGACATGTGTATAATATGTGTGTGTGTGTTAATTTTGGTGCAGATAGAAATGCACTGTGAGATTTGCAACCGATACCCAATTATATTAGAGAGCCATTGCAATATAAAGAATCATCAAACATACAGGTGCATTTGATTTGTCTCTATAACTATAGCATCTGGAGACGCATCTTATATGTCAAGATATCTATGCTGATTTTACCAAAATGTCCCCTCCCCATCCCATTGGGGGGAAATTATTTAATGAGAATGGCCAAAAAAATCAGGTAAAAAGATAGCATAAGTTTATTATATACCTGGTTTCTAATCAAGGATTGCTCAAGAACAGACCATTTCTGTTTAGAAAAACTGTTGTGTAAAAGCCCCAGTGGATTTACCTATTAGATTTACATGCTTACAATAAGCCAGCTGTGGCATCTTAGACTAAAAATATTGTTTTTGAAGTGGTAAATTGTTGATTTATTTAGGACAAGACAAATGCAAGAAAGTTCCCAAGCCTCTTTGATATGAATCAGAAAAGTGAAAATCCTTGGCGAGATTTATTTTTATGGGCAGTGCTTCAAAACCGACACAAGATGGCGCACCTCTTCTGGGCCATGGTAAGCTTCAAGAATTCATTTTTCTCTGTATGTATGTATGTTTCTGTGTGTGCATTTGACGTAAAAGGCAATTGTGTCTGTCCGTGAAAATATTTCAACATTTACAGTTTACAATAATTTTAGAGGGAACAACCAAATGAGCACAAAAGAATATTATGCAGCTCTGTGTCTTACCTATGGAATTCGAACATATTCCACTCTACATCTTCTTTTGAAGGCCATATAACTGCTTTGTAAACATTCAATCTAAACATTGATTTGCGGGTTGCTTTTTGGAATAACTTTTTATAAGACAGTCCATAACTTTTACAAACGATGCAAATGAAAAACAGGAATGTTGTAAAACTGCAATATAAAAATGTCATGGTTGAAAATCTTAATATGTTTAAAATCAAAAGACAGTTCTTTCAAGTTCTTGGGCTGGCTGAACCAATACTCTCCTGTGTCGCCCTGCATAAAAACAATTTATAAACAGTATGTGAACAATGGCATGCAAATATTTGTTTTAAATACAGTGAGTGTATTTTTGATAAACTCACAAATGTACTTCAATCACTGTGCTTTACTTGAACCAATGGGAAAGAAGAAGTCAACACCACCCCAAATATAGATTAACCACAGATTTGATCAGGGATTGCCAGAGGATCTCTAAAAGACTTTTTTTTTTTAATTTGATTTATATGCCGCCCTTCTCCGGACTTTTTTTTTTTAATTTGATTTATATGCCGCCCTTCTCCGGAGACTCAGGGTGGCTTACAATGCATTAAGCAATAGCCTTCATCCTTTTGTATATTTATACAAAGTCAGCTTATTGCCCCCACAAACTGGGTCCTCAATTTACCTACCTTAGAAAGGATGGAAGGCTGAGTCAACCTTGAGCCTGGTGAGATTCAAACTTACAGTAATTGCAGTCAGCTGGTGTTAATCACAATGCTATCAGTCTGCTGAGCCACCAGGCCCATTAATCACTTATTGATATTTTTCTATTCTATTCGTATATTGTTGGTGATGTTTTTGCTGCAAGCCACTTAGATTTGTATAGACTAAAATGACATCAAAGAGAGCCATTTCATCTGGTGGTTAAGGCACCAGGACAGAAAGCAGGAGACCATGAGATCAAGTCCCACTGTAGCCACGCAAGCCAGTTGTGTGATTTTGGGCCAATCATTCTCTCTCAGCCCAACCCAACTCACATGGACATTATTGTGGAAAAAAATAGTAGGAAGTTGGATACGTTTGACATTTTGACTTAAATAATACCGTGTTTCCCCAAAAATAAGACCCTGTCTTATATTTTTTGAACCCTGAAATAAGTGCTTGGTCTTATTTTCAGGGATGTCTTATTATTTTGGGGCACATGGAACAAGATGGGACTCCTCTTGCTGTCTTATCTGATTTCCAGCTCTGTCTCCCTAATCCTAACCAGAGGAAATGGCAGGGACCGGCTGCGCATGTGTTTAAATATTTTTGGGGAGGGCTTATTTTGGGGGGGGACTTAATTTAGTGCATGCGCTCAAAAGCCCGATTGGGCTTATTATCAGGGGATGTCTTATTTTAGGGGAAATAGGCTAATAAGTAATAATAATAAAGTAAAATAAATAAATAATAAAATAAAAATTTATTTATTTATTTATTAAATAATAAAAATGATAAAGGTGGGAAACAAATAAAAATAAAAAAATAAAAAACCCACTTAAAATCAATAAAAGAAATGAATAAATGCTGGAATGACCCTATTCAGACTAAGGAAAGACACAAAATCTTCCTCCCTCTCTTCCTCTTCTTCCTCCTTCTCCCTCCCCCCACCTCTCTCACACACACACAATTCTTGAGATATTGTCTTCTCTCAAGGGCCATAGCGTAGCAGCCTGGTTACTTAACTAACTAGATTAAAAACTTCACTTCTTTGTAAAAATAACCCAAGAATGCCTCTTGGTGATTTCACAGCCAAGCAGGAAATCTTGGGGTATTTCTGTTTCTGCACAGTTAAGGGTAAAGGTTTAAAGACATTGTTTCCTTTAGTCAAAAACAAAACAAAACAAAAAATACCAGACACAGCTGTACACAAAACCAAAAACAGAAGCCCTGTCCTGCCAGTATTTTTCAGATTTTTTTTTCTTTTTTCCAAAGCTTGGAGGCTTCTGTCATGTCTCAGCAAGTTTAGATTTACGGTTTACAGCAGAAGCAGAAATCTCTGAGAGAGTCTTTGAAAAGGAACATAAAAATTGAAGGTTCTTGTAACTTCGTCTTTGAAATTGTGGTTGAAAAGAATTAAACAAAATGCCCTTCTAAATAGCACTTTCAGATCATAATGATACAGGGCAGTAAAAAGAATCCTTCGAGAACAATTTGAGAACAGTTCTTTCTGGTGGCCATTGGTTTTGAAAACCCTATGCCAGCAAAACTATATCTGAGGCATCCTAAACACTTGCCAGTGCTCTACCTATATAGTGCTGGATGGGAGAGAAGATGTACTTTAACTGTCAGGATTTATTTCATATAGTGAAGCATTTAAAAGCTACAAATGCCAGTAGATGATTTTAGGGCCTCTTTCCTTCTGCCTTAATATGTTAGGAGGATGTGCATGAGGCTTAAGTCACCTATAAGCAGTTTAAATAACGTTTAACCTGATTAATTGTCCATAAGAATCCCAGTGGCGTTCGGTTGGTCATGTTGTGGTCCGCCAGCAGCCCGCGGAGCTAGCAGCAGAGTCGGACAGTGAGGAGTCTGGGGAAGACCATGGGCCAGTCCTGGAGTCTGGGGAAGGCCCGGACGAGGGCTCTGCATCAGAGGCAGAGATGGGGCCAGGGCCATCTGGGAGTGATGCGTGGACTCTGGAGCCTCCAGAGTCAGACAGCAGAGAGGCAGAGAAATAGGAGAAGCCTGTTCCTAGTGCAAACATACGCAGAGCTGCCAGAAGGCAAGAGCAGCTAAAGCAAAAAGGACGACTTGGGAGTAAGGCCAGGAGATGTTTGGCCCCTCTCATAAGGCTTAAAAGAGCAGCAAAGGTTCTTGGGCTCTTTGTAGGAAAGCAATGTTGCTAAATCTGTTTTCCAGTCAGCGTCTCTTGTTTCTGAACTTTGTGGGGCTTTGCCAAGAAAGGCCTTTGGCAGGGTGCCAAAGAAGATAAAGGTTTGTGATAAGCCAAAGGACTTTTTCTGAAGGACTTGTTTGGGAATTAATTTGGACTAAGCTGAGAATGAAGTAATTCCCAGCTGTTATAATAAAATAGGTTTGTTTAAGACTAAATTGTGTCACAACAGGTCGCAATGAGAAGTAAAATGTTGGATTAAAGTAGAATAGTAGATCTTGGCCTGATCTAGCAGAGCTTATGTTTTTCTCATTGTTCTTTATTTGGCTGATTTTAACCACTGCCTTCTGTGAACTTTTCTCCTTGGCATGAGCCTTGTATAGCATGAGGATTTAATATGACATAGATGACTGGGCCAAAATGCTTACCCTGCTTGTTCTCATACAAGAAAGGGGTGGTTTGGATGCAGCCTTTGGAAAATGCAAAATTCAGCTTTGTCAAATTGACATGTCTTTGATTATGATCATTTCAAGATGAAAGCATTTATGGAATTTACATTATGGGGCCCACCTTTCCTTTTCAACTCTCAACCAGGTTCACTCTGCTGAATGTAAGCGTATGCTATATATGAGTCTTTAAAAGGCCAAACAAGATCTAGCAGAGAGACAGCTTGGTGCAGTGATTAAAGCATCAGGCTACAAACTGGGAGACCATAAGTTCTAGTCCTGATTTAGCCACAAAGTCAGCTTGGTGACCTTGGGCCAGACACTTTCTCTCAGCCCTAGGAAAAAGACAATGGCAAACGATTTCTCAAATCTTGCCAAGAAAGCTGCAGGAATTTGTCCAAACATTAAGCATCAACACCAGCTCGAACGTATGTGAGATCTAGTTAATTTTGCTACACTGTGAATGCATGTATAATGTTTTCTGTTTCATAAAAGGCAGGCCATTGAAACTCCACAGTTATACATTTGACTAAATTTGGGAAATACAGCATTTGAGTAGTATTATATGTTATCTTCTTCAGGGTCCAGAAGGAGTTGCTGCAGCTCTGGCTGCTTGTCAAATAGTACGAGAGATGTCCCACCTGGAAACCGATGCAGAAGTGGTGCGCAGAATGAAAGAAGCAAAATATGAGCAGCTTGCAGTGGGTAAGTAGATGCAGCCTGCCCAGAGATTTGTGCCTGTACAGGTCATAGTGTATGTGTGTGTGTGTATGTGTGTATTTTCAATAAATGACTTTAATATGATGGAGATGGCAAGTCCAAAAACAATTTCCAGAAGACAATCTGGGGAGGTTATTCCCTGTCTTCCACTCTAGCCTGCCATGATTCTATATTTTCATTTACCTTTATAATATTTATTGGTTAGTAAGAGGCAACTAAGCCCAGAATTTCACCCTTTCTTGCCACAGTTGTTAAGTAAATCACTGCAATGGTTTACGCTAGCAACACGGTTGTTAAGTGAATCTGAGTTCCCCATTGACTTTGTTTGTCAGAAAGTCACAAAAGGTCATCACATGACCTTGGGACACTACAACTATAGTAAATATGAGTCAGTTACCCAGCGGTTGAATTTTCATCACATGACCATGGGGATGCTGCAACAATTATAAGTGCAAAAAATTGTCACTTTTTTTTCCTAAGTTCGTTGTAATGTTGAACAGTCACTAAATGAACTGTTGTAAGTTGGGGACTACCTGTATTTACTGAAGCCCCATTTATTTAACCAGAAAATATTTTTTTAAAAAAATGAGCCGGTGGGACATAGAATTTGGAAGAGAGTATATTGTATACCTCTAGCTGAAGCTCCCCTTAGTTTCTATCTGTGGTTAGAGATCCAGGGAATGACACCAGAAGCCTCACACAAAATAAGTATTATATTGCAAAGCCAAAATAGTTCAAACCATAAGGATCCCTTCCTAAGCAACGAAGACATCAAACTGATGACATTCCACCCTGCCACAACCTTTATGTTGTGGTCCACCAGCAGCCTGTGGAGCTGGCAGCAGAGTTGGACAGTGAGGAGGTTGGGGAGGAACATGGGCCAGGCCTAGAGTCTGGGAAAGGCTCGGACGAGGGTTCTGTGTCAGAGGCAGAAAAAGGGCCATCTGGGAGGTACGTGCTGCCTCCAGAGCCTCCAGAGTAAGACCTCAGCGAGACAGAGGAACAGGGGGAGCCTGTTCCCAGTATGTGCATGCGCAGAGCTGCCAGAAGGCAAGAACAGTTAAAACAAAGGGGACGACTCAGCAGTAGGGCCTGGAGATGATTGGTCCCTTCCATAAGAGAAGCAAAGGCACGTGGGCCTTTGCAGGAAGCAACGTTGTTAATTCTGTGCAGTTTAAAGTCTGAAGCTCTGTTTGATTCTGGACTCCATGTGGCTTTGCCAATTAGGTCTTTGGCAGTGTGTCAAGGGAGATAAAGCCTTATCCCGAAGGACTCCTTACAACTATTTGGGACTCATCTGTGAATGAACAGAATTCACAGCTGTTAAAATAAAATAGGTTTTTGGGACTATTCATATGTTTTACTGACTCAGGAAGCCTAGGTCAGAACACTTTGTTGTGAAGTTGTGTGGAATTAGAGAGTTTATGTCATCAAATCCATTGAGGACCTGTATACTGCACGAGTCAAAAAGAGGGCTGTGAAAATATCTACAGACCCCTCACATCCTGGACATAAATTGTTTCAACTTCTACCCTCAAAACGACGCTATAGAGCAATGCACTCCAGAACAACTAGACACAAGGACAGTTTTTTCTTGAATGCCATCACTCTGCTAAACAACTAATTCCCACAACACTGTCAAATTAACTACTAAGACTGTATTACTATTCTTCTTCTCATCCCTATCTCTTCCCTATCTCTTCCCACTTATGGCTATATCCATGTTGCTTGTATCTTTACAACTTATATTGTTTTTATTGTTTCCTAGTATGATTTGATTGCTTATCAGTATCCTATGACTATCACTAAGTGTTGTATCTTATGATTCTTGATGAATATATTTTATTTTTTCTTTATTTACACTGAGAGCGTATGCACCAAAGACAAATTCCTTGTGTGACCAATCACACTTGGCCAATAAAGAATTCTATTCTATTCTATTCTATTCTATTCTATTCTATTCTATTCTATTCTATTCTATTCTATTCTATTCTATTCTATTCTATTCTATTCATCACAACACTCATTTCATTACTTGCCTCTTGTGAAACCCTCCAGTGTGTTCATTTGTATTTTATGGATCCTGGCTTGAATGAGATCTTTCCACTTACCTAAATAAGAGACAAAAATGCCTCTTTCTCTTCCCTCTGGACTAGCTGTTGTCCTTTCCTCTGCAATCTTTCTGCCCCTCAATGAAAGTAAAGAAACCCCCTTCTTTAAGATAAGCACCGTTTCCTTCTATTGTTCAGTCTAGGTTTGGAATGCAAATATTTTGAGAACTTCCTTCTTTATAAAGTAAGAAGAATTGTGTGAAAGTAATATTTAAAAACAGACAAATCTCTCAATTACCAGGGAGGATGCACCTGAAGTTTGGATTTTAAAAATCATTGACTTCCCTCTTTTTTTTTACAAGTAGCTTCTATGTTTACAAGCTTGTGGGATCCAGTATAAAATGGAAAAATCTCCAATGCCTTTATTTTATTTCTTTATATGAGCAGAGGGTCTAAGACTTTTCTGTAGAGGAATATTCATATGACACCTTCCAGATCGTGAAAGAATTCTAGAAGGGGAATTGTGGGGTTTCGGCCAGTTTCCAACAGCCACCAGGGTCGACTAAAATTGGTTCCATTTCAATCTAGATGTTGCAGTGAAACGGAGCTGGGTCACTGGTGTTTTTAAAAGGATAGAGAAAACTGGCCAAAATAAATGAATGGTTTTCCTTCATTTTTTTAACTACAGCATCTCTTTCTGCATAGTCTGTATCAGGGGTCCCCAGTCTCTGGGCCTTGGAGCGATACCCATCTGCAGCCTGTTAAGAACCGGGCCACACAAACAGTGGGCAAGCGAGTAAAACTTTATCTGGCATGCGTGGGATCTAGCTTGCATCTGAAACCATCCCCCCACCCCCCGGTGGAAAAATTGTCTTACACAAAAGCGGACCCTGGTGCCAGAAAGGTTGGGGACCGCTGGTTTAAATGAAGTGGAATTAGAGGCTGGATTAGATGACTATTAAGATCTCCTTTAATTATGTACAGTATTTACAACAGTATTTCAGTTTAGCAGTTTTATTCCAAAGGGAAATGCAGTTATTTATTCTGTCCAGACCCATTATCCCAATAAATGTAAAACAAAAAAGAAAAGAAAGAAAAGTAAAACATATACAGTAAATATATACATTATATTTATAAACATATTTTATAATCATATCATTTATACATTTACTGTATATTTATGTTTTACTTTTTTTCCTTTACATTAATTGGGATAATAGGAGGAAATAAAACTAATGTGCTTTGATTATCCTGATTGACTTTTCATGGGCTTCGTTTTTACCTATAATTCTGTAATCTGAGCATGGGTGATCTGGGGAGAAAGCCTTAAAATAATTAGGAATGGGAGGCTTGTAATGCATCTTGTTATTTTAGAACCACTTATAGTAGAAATGAAAGATTTCTGTGCCAGAAGAGTCTATGAAAGGGCCATAAATGGACTCTGTAATTTTGTCTAGATCAACATCTCTGCTTAAAACATGTGTAGATGGATTCAAAATCATAGTCTTCATACCTCATTCTGTTTACTTGATCTTCATCTTTACTTTTGCTTTGGCAGAATTGTTCAGCGAATGCTACCATGACAGTGAAGAGCGAGCTTTTGCTTTGCTGGTGAGGAAGAATCGATATTGGAGCAAAACGACTTGTCTCCACTTGGCCACAGAAGCAGATGCCAAGTCCTTTTTTGCACATGATGGGGTTCAAGTGAGTACCCTTCAAGGTGTCCTTCTCTTGAACGTTTTGGATAATCCACAGTTCAGAAGAAAGAGGAGAGAACATTGTTATGCTTGTACCCAGATTCAATTTATGTTCACTCACTTGTGCATATGGATCCTGTAGAGACACAGGAATCTCACAACCCCCCTTGCCTCTACCTGGGTTTTTCAAATAGGTGGAGCTAGAGGGTATGAAATATAAACCTGGTCAACAGCCAGGAAAATAATTAGAAACGCATGCAAATCACTTTCAATCAAGCATGGAGACATATAAAATCTGATGGAATATACAGAGACCTGATGAACTCAAATATTTTTACTAGTTACAATGTACATTTTGTGGATAGAAGCCACCAAGTCCAGACCCAGAACAACTCAAAGAGTGGATGGGATTCAGGACCCCTTTTATTTCCCCAAGCCCTTGCTTTCATGATTCATAAGTCTGATAGCTATCAATGGGAGTCAGGTGGTTCAGCACCCAACTTCCTTTGTCCATTTTCTGATGACATTCTTCCTTTGATCCTTAACAACTTGATTCTTTCATATTTACCACCTGAAAGGACCTTTTCCTTTCATCCTCTATCTACACATGCCTCCTCTATTTTTAGGTTATGGCTACTTCAACCTACTCTCATGTTCTTACATATCTTCTCTGAACAGTGGAATCATTTTTTAGGAACTTTGGAATTAAAGTCATATATTATGCTCAGTGGGAATCTCACCAGGAGAAAATATTCTCATTGGAATGTAAGAGATAATGTAATTCAGCATTGTGAAAAAACCGTAACTACTGTACCTGAGCTATTTTTACATCTAGAGCTTCATTAAATGACTGATTGCTTCCTCGGTTATATTAACAATGAAGTTATATTAACAGTGAAGATTGTCCTTTGTTAATAAGGTCCATAAATAAACAAGAGAGTGTTATTCTGAGTTGTCAGCTCATCAAAAAATCTACGGGAAGCCTGCAAGAAATTAAAACACCATAGACACTAAGGAAGATGTTCTTGAGGACATTTGTAAGAACCATTACTTGGATAAAGAGGGCTGGAACATCCTTGAGGTCTGGGAAGCAAGATAATATTCAGAAGTGACTCAGGCAAACATCCCCTCCGCCAATTTGCTGGGGTAAAAGAAGGAAGGGAAGAAAATCACAACTGGAATTGCAAGACTCTATGATGGCCTATCTCAGTAGAGTTTTAGTCTTCCTGGGAAGTTGATTTTCTAATTTGGTGGGGCTGACAAACACATATAGTAAATGTTTAAATGCAACATATTGAAGATTTTACAAATCACAAAGCTATAGATACAAAGCAACAGAGAAGCCATTTCAAAAATCTAACAGCAGCAGGGCTGTTTTATTTTATTGTTTTAGTTTAGATATTTCATTTTTAAAAGTAGTAATTTATATAGCCACCCATCTCGCCACAGTGAAAAAAAATTCTACCTAAAGGGACTCAGCAAATCAGCCAAATGGGTGTTCCTCTACAGTAAAAATGGGCAACCCTAGTATGCATGTCATGCCTGATGCTACTTTTTGCCCTCCAAAATTGTGTCATCCAAAATTAGCATTAAGTTACAGTGGTTTGACTTTTTGCCTTTTAAAAGGAATAACTGATAAAATAGGTACAAGAATATCTAAAAATAAGAAATATTTTTGTAAGCCATTCAGAGTCAATGAGAGTGAATAGATAGCCATATAAATTTTCTTAATTTTCTTAAATAATAGAAAATAAATAAAATTAAAATAAGACCCCCAGAAGCTGAAAAAAAAGAAAGGATAGTCCTCAACCATAAACAAAAGAAGTCTGATTCTTATAAATAAAAAGCTTCATAGAGATAATGCAGGACTGGCTAACTTCATGAGTTAGCTTTTAGGGGAAACAGCTGGCTATGAAATATATGCCTTGTTTTCCTTCAAAACCATTTGTACTCATTCCAGAATTTCCTGAAGTTTTTGTGGTGAAGAACCTAAGAGACAGGTGAAAAGTTGAAAAACACATTTACATAGAATAACTTTAGCCGTTTGAGTTTTAAAAAAGAGCCAAGCATTATGATGTACATTATTATTATACATACATTTTTATAGTACATTTTTATTATAATTTTTATTGAGTAAAGTAACATGTATTTGTATGTCCTTGGTACTTTCTGAGATTGGTTGCTTGCTTGCAAACATTTCATTACCCAGCTAAGTAGTATCATCCAAGCTGGTGAGTGTGGGTTTTGTAAAAAAACAAACAAACAGTAGTATGCCCTGCCATTGTTGATATGGTGTAGTTTCCTCCTTGGCAATTACTTGACCAGGGTATTATTTTCTGCTTGTTTGTTTCTCTGGTGTCATCCCTCCTAATTTTGGTATTGGCTGCTAGTATTGGCTGTGTTCTTGTCTTTTCCCCCCTTCTTAGCCTTTTACTTGTATAATATCATTGGTTTTTCACATCTTATCTTCTCTAAATTTCAGGCATTTCTGACAAAAATTTGGTGGGGAGACATGTCAACATCCACCCCAATTTTGAATCTGATCTGTGGATTTGGGTGTCCTTTCCTGATTTACACTAACTTGATTTCATTCAGGTATGAACCATAGATTCTTTTGCATCAAGAGGACGAAAAAAGTGAATGCAAGCATAGTGATTGTAATAGTATGTGGGAATGGCCTTGGGAGACAGGACGAAGTGTCAAAGCCTAGACAACAGTCTGATTAATGAAATTTGAGTCTGAAGAAGAAAGGGTGGTAAAAGAGTCTCAGAAGGGACTCCTTAGTTTTCAGGAGAGTAAAAGTGTGAGACAAGAGAGGTACCTTGAGACTTGCAAGATTGTTAACATAACCATACAATAAAGATACAGCTGGTACGCCTGGTTGTGTTTCTTATCAGGGCTATTTCACTAGTTTAACAGTGACCTGCAAATAATGAAATGGCAACAGAACGTGAACCTTCTATATTCTGAAAATAAAATATTTTACTTTCTCCATTTAAAACATATTTATAGAGACAACTTTGCTCTTTATTTCTGCAATCAGAATATATTTCAAAAAGTATACTCAACCTTTTTTTAAAAAACAAAACAAAACACCCCGCTATGTTACTGGAAAAAGCAAACTCTCTTATCACTCACAATCTTTAGCCTTGTGTTCCTGACTTCTGCTTTCCCTTTAAAGATGACTTATTAAGGCCAAGGCATCAGTGAAGAAAGTTAAAACTTTGAGGACAGTAATAGTTCCAAAAGATCATGAGAAGATTTTGTCCAGGTGAATGACTAATGTAAGAGTCCAGCTCTGTGGTATCTGATTGGCATTGGAAGGAGAACAGCTTGGGGAATCAAGATCTGGGTGGGAGATACCCAGTGAAAGATACCAGATTCAGATTATTTGGAAATAAACAAAATTATTTTTTACCCATTTGGAAATACAGTAACTCTTTTATCTCTGAGTCATGTCGTTATTGGCAGGAATCGGGGGTTATTTGATCTTTATGATAAATGGAAATGGGTAGTGAATTTCTTCCTAGCATTCTAGAGGCAACCAGACAGAAAGCTCTTGTTTTAATTTCTGCGTATTATGCTGTTGTTTTACTTTTTGCTAGGGAGGAAACAAATGGTCAAAGATAAGTAGTTATAGTTCAAATGACAAGTTTCTTATTTCTCTGTGACTGGAGCATGCAATTATGTTCCTGGCCCAAGGATAATTGAAGTGATGTTCCTCTTCAGGTTCCCTTCTCACTGCTTTTATCAGGGGAAAAATATCATGTACTTTTATTAAATTATTTGAGATTCTTTATATTGCTACCTTTTATAATGCTATGAACACATGTTCACATTTTCAGGATTCTAGTCAGCAAAACGTTATGTCCTCTCAAGGTTTAGAACGATATTATTCCCAGGACATGGCACTTTAGCCGTATTATAATAGCCATATTCAGAGGTGGTTGCATTTCACAAGGTCTCTCCATTTACAGCAGGTTTTCATTATGCCAGTATTGTATTCTCCTTTGAAACTAAACCTTCCAACTGTCATACTTGGCTTTCTATGGTACTTATTAATTTATAAATCAAACACATAGGCTGCTCAACTCATTGTGATTTTAGGCAGTGTATTAGCGAAGAAACGTTTATACATGACATTTCTTTGCAAATGTCTCTGGGGTATACATGCTCCCCGATGACCTTTTAATAAATTTAATTAGCTATTATATTTTAAGCTGTCTTTTCAGCCAATTTCCCTTCCTCTGCATTTAGATGGTGCATAAATATAGACATAGAAGTACACTTTCCTTTCAGTTCCAAGTGATCCTAAGTTGGCCTCTGTCTGAATTCTGCTTTTTCCATGTGTCAATTTTAAAATAATTATGCTATGGAAGTGATAAAATCAAGCAATTGGAAGGGATCAAGTTTGCATGCATCACTTTTCTGAGTATGTAAGCCTAACAGCCAATGGTGGATTGCTCCCGGTTCAGTCCGGTTCTATAGAACCGGTAATAAAACCAGCGGGAGGCTCCACCCACCCGCCACGACGTCATCATGTGTGATCTGTGCATGTGCAGAAGCGCGCATGTGAGCAAAGCAAGCGCGCATGCGCACTCCCGTTGCGAACCGGTAGTAAAGGTAAGTAGAACCCACCTCTGCTAACAGCCACTAGGAGCAATACATGTCGAGATAATTAGCAGAGTGAGTTCATCCTTTTATCTGCTTTTCTTGTCCAGAAGACTTATAATTTTGTGTTTATCTATGTAACAAGCTTTAAACTTCCATCACTTCCATCCTCTCTCAGATTAGTTGTCTCTTTCTTTTCTGACGCACACTGTTTAGGATCTCACTTGATTTACTTCATCTCCATAATGGAGAACATGCTACTGGTTCTGATAGATTTGTGCAAGTTAGACTTTCCTATCATAATGTCATTTCTTAAAACAAACTCAGTTTGCTTTCATGAAAGCAAAGAAAGAACCAGCCTCAAGAATGCTCTCTAATAATAATAATTGTATTTGTAACTTCTCTCACTGAACATCCTTTTCGCTGTATAAAACTTTCAGCTATTCAGCAAAAGTTATTTGACCCAGAGCAGAAAGAGATTTAAAGATTAGATAGAGAATTAAAATAAAATAAAAAAATCTAAAAGAAGGCTTATTGGTGTAGAGAGCTTATTTGTAGGAAACAGTGGAGGGATTCAAATTTTTTTACTACTGGTTCTGTGGGTGTGGCTTGGTGGGCCTGGCATGGCTTGGTGGGTGTGGCTTGGTGGGCGTGGCAGGGGAAGGATACTGTAAAATTTCCATTCCCTCCCACTCCAGGGGAAGTTACTGCAAAATCCCCAGTTTCTCCCGATTAGCTGGGACTCGCAGAGAATTCGCTAGCAGAGAATAGATGGGGGCGGGGCCAGTCAGAGGTGGTATTTACCGGTTCTCCAAACTACTGAAAATTTCTGCTACTGGTTCTCCAGAACTGGCCAGAACCTGCTGAATACCACCTCTGATAGGAAAGCAGTCAGAAGTGCTACCTATCATCCGTCAAGGAGAGCTATTAACTTGATGTAGAAGGTTCCTAGAACGAAAAAGGGTAGCAAATGTACTGGAAGAGCTAAGAAAAACAGAAACTAGGAAATAGCAAGAAGAATGAAAGTTTGCAAATGGAAAAAAAAACCTTGTGACATCTAGACCTGAATATGATTCCCTATTTATTAACATTACGGCTATAATATTGAAAAAGATGTTAAGAGTGCATTGCGGGAATTGTTTCAGGAGAGGAGCATAAAGTCTAAAATATTCTTAATGTTTGATTCTGCAACAATTTGCAACAAATGAAGTTGCAAGTGAATTATTAGAACCCTTGGGTTTCTTTCTGGAAATTTTAAAGCAACTAGAAAGACTAAATGTAACATGGACAGAAGTAGTTGAAGTAGGCTTACTTCTTAAGAGTTGGCCTCTAGAATATGAGAATATTTGAACTGTTGAATGTATGTCCTGTCTTCCTGATTTGTAGGAGCAATCAAAGTAGTCTACCATCCATAAAATCAATGCAATGAAAAATTGACATCAATTTGAATAAAATACCATTAAAACAATAGCAAAAAGCTTGATAGAGATGCATTTTTGCCATTTTGCTGCAGACTCAGACAGAGGAAAACAAACACATTTCTTTGTGTATGTTTGTATGGGAGAGGTCTATATTCCCAGAGGTCGCATTCCCTCTGCCTTTCAGGGTTTTACCTTTGGCTTTCTTGCTCAGTTGTCTTGTTTCTTCTTTCTCTAAATAACTAGAGCTTTCACCTCTGTTAGGACTTCAAAGCTATTTCTGTCTTCCTTTGTTTCTTTTTCTTTAAATGGAGAGCTGCTTCCTGTGTTGCTTTTTGCTGTAATGCCTCCTTTCTTTAGTTTTGAGCTCCAGGGTGGCCACTTACTACTTCATTTTTTTTTTTATTTCAAACATTACTGTAAATCTGTACTGACAAATTTGTAGCCAGACTTCAGAGTTCAGAGATGCCATGGGCACCAGAGGACATGTCTATTCATTTCCCTTTTGTTTCTAAAGGCACCACTGAGAGAAAGCTTTTTATATATACTATTTGAAGCGATGTATCAGCAGCCAGATTTGAACTTTTCTCAGAAAGAATGTATGTCCCTTGTATAAAAACCTATGTGTCCCAAAACATCTCCCTGCATCTTGTGAAACTCAGGTTCATTTTCTCAGGGTATCATTTTGTTCACATCTTGAGAACTTTCAGCTTCTCTTGGGCTAACTAACCTTGTGCGTAGAAAAGGTATACTTCAAGAGGGAAGCATCAATAGGGGTGCTGATAGTGGCATCCAAATAGCAGATGGCAGAAGTGGTGTTACCATACCAGCCTTGTTTCTTTGTCCTGCTGTCTGGCATTTTATCCATTTTGGCCCTTGATAATGCCACTGCTTTAAGGGGAAAAAACCCCCTGTCTTTAGATACTTGTTTTGAGCTTCCATACCTAACAACCTAAATTGTACTTCCAGAGTCTCACAACTGTTCTCTTCCCTACTCCTAAAGTTCCTTGGGCAAAAGTGTACCATACCTCACAAAAGTGAGGACCTGGTTTGTGGGAGCAATAAGCTGACTTTGTATAAAAAAGAACACCGCTGGGGGGTGGGGGCGAAAGCCCTACTAAGCAGGTATATACAAAAGTATGAAGGCTATTGCTTAACGCATTGTAAGCCGCTCTGAGTCTAAATCGAACCAATAAATAAATAAATAAATAACTGCCAGCTCCACATGTATATTTTCCACCAGGCTATTTAGATGAAATAGGACTGTGGCGAACCTATGGCACGTGTGCCACATGTGGCATGCAGAACCATATCAGTAGGCACGCGAGCATTGCTCTAGCTGAGCTCCAGCGCACATGCTACTGCAGCTTTTTTGTATCAATCTCAAAAATGAAAATTTTATTGTCATTTCAACTGTGAAAAATAAATTTGTTTTCAATATCATTAAGCATTAAATCTATTTCTTTGCAGTGAGGAGACACAGTCAGTGGAGGACTCAGACTCATTCAAAGATCTTGACCCCCTTGATACAGAAAGGACTTGGTTGTCCTACACAAAAGCAGAGTAAGGTTACATACATGGCCCTAGAAATATTTTTTAAAGATGCATTTATTACTTGTAGTTGCTATGACCATCCAACCATGTTAAATATAGAGTGTGATTTAAAATTGATGAAGGATGTACTTTTCTTTACAATGTCGAAGCTGTACTTTACTAAACATTTGAATCCCTCAATTTGTTATTTTTAACTGTTATGTTTAACAGTTATTTTTATGAGCATGAAAATCCATCTACGCAAATGCTGCAGAATGCGGAGAAAAATACAGCATGTCAGTGCCCTTCCACAAGTCGCAACTGTGTGGCTTCTCCTTTTGCATATATTGAAATGTTTCATGGGGCTAAGTAGGGCTTTTTATCATTATGTCTATAGAAGTTAGAACTGTATGTCTATGGAGATTCTCAGTCATCCAGGTCATAGTTGTCCCAAAACTATGCTTTTTCAAAAGCAATTGGAGTTTTTTTGTTTTGTCTGAAGACGTTTCACTTCTCATCCAAGAATCTTCTTCAGTTCTGACTGAATGCCATTTGGCAGAAATCTGTTTGGGGGGATCTAGAAGTTTTTTTTTTAAATGATACAGTCCTATTAATGCTTTCCTCCAAAAAGAACAATAGCAAAATTATGGTTATAAATATTTGATCATTGGGAATAATTATCTTTATACCTCCAATTCTCAGTGGACATGCAAATCCAAGAAACTCCCATTGCTTTATGAAATATATTTGTTGCCCCTAAGCTCCACTGAAATGAATGGGGTATACCATGAGTCAGCAACCTGCGGCTCTGGAGCCGCAAGTGGCTCTTTCATCCCTCTGCTGCAGCTCCCTGTCACTAGTCAGCTCCACAATTGATAAGGCTTTTGGTTAGGATAGGTGGAGGAAAAAGGATGCCGCACTAGGAGGAGACTCTATGGTGGGGGAACTGGACTTCCTGTCAGGTCCAGCTTCCAGTTAGGACCTTTGTGGCTTTTTGAGTGTTTAAGGTTGCCGACCCCTGGGGTATACAGTCAAGCAAATATGTCGTTTAGGAGATGGTTGAGCTCAGCCCCTAGTTAGGATGCCAAATACTTATCACTTTGGTTAAAATATATAAATTCTTGGTGTGTTACTTAAATGTAAATGGCAAGATCTAAATCCACTGTGGCTCCATTAAGTACAAAGAGATGGTTTGTGGTTTTTTTTAAAAAAATATGCTGAAAAAGCCCCAAGCTTTAATAGTTACTAGGCAGCTTGAATTCTGCTTCCTCCGCTGTTTGGATGAATTTTAATACAATATACACTCTGACCACCTTTGCTTCTAATATTCCTGCAGTGAAATTATTACTGCATTTTTTTAAATATTAGTTTGTTGCTATGGGAATAGCTGGGATGAGCACTCATATCAAATGTATGTATAACCTCACTGCAGACTTGCTCACCCAGAGCTCAAAGGAATTGCTCTTTTTATAATGGCTACATTTAATGTTTAATAAAAGTGCCAGGGGAAATTTAAAAACTGTAGTAGGAGTCAGTTCCATTCAGCTTCATTCAAAAGCTTTCTTTCTATACATGTCCTTCTCCTTAGAATCTGCTCCTAATGTTCATTATCATTCACCATCAGTCACACTGTGAATTACAGAACAGCAATATAAATATAAAATAACCAAAAGAGACGCTATATCAGATGAACTCCACCAGTAGCCTTGTTACAAGGTGTCTTAAGGAAAGTATGCTATCATTAAAGTTGCTTGTCCATTGGAGAGCATTCCATGAATCAGAATATAATTTGGATTTTTTTAAAAAAAAATTCAATTTCAAAAACAAACATTAAAATTTAGACTAACATAAAAAGGAAAGCCAGAGTGAAATAAAGGAACAAGTTAAAAAGTGACAGAAAAAAATTGCATCAAATAAATATATAATCAAAATGGCCTTCAACTTTTTCTAGTATAGAGGTAATAAAACAATACAACAACCTCTTTCTAGGTTGTTTCTTTCTAAGTAATAACAACAATTAAAATACCATAAAGCACTAATCAACATTCTGAAAAAAACAATATTCATAATAGTGTCCTCTCTTAATTTTAATTTAACACACAATAAATAGTCAAATATGAATAACTGTATGTTTGAAAAACTACACTATTTCGCTAGTCCTCAAATTCCAAATTTTTTCCCCTTATCTTGTAAGATAAGGAGAAAACAGTGGTCTCCAAGTCACAAGAAATTTAGTCAAAGTATTGTCTCTAAGCAAGGCAGTCAATTCTGCTATATGTCAGCTAGCTCTATTAGTTGGAAGTCCATTGACTTTCCATTGTTGGTATTATTTTAATCTTCATTCAACCTATAGAGCAGGGGTATTAAACTCAAGACCCGCGGGCCGGATCTGGCCAGTGGGGTGCTTAGATCTGGCCTGCGGGGATGGGCTGGAAACAGCAAAGGACCGGCCTGTGGTGCCTCTGCCAGCAAAAACAGAGCTCGGGGGGTGGCATGGCATGGCGTGCACTCTGTTTTCACTGGCAGAGGGCTATAAAAAAAAGCTAAAAACAAAACAAAAGTAGAAATGTTTCCCTTTTTGCATTTGACCATGCAAGAAGGGACAGGAAAGGAGAAAAGGAAAGAGGAAAGACAAAGAAAAAGAAGGAAAGATGGGAAGAGAGCAAGGAATAAAAAATAAGAGGGTAAGGAAGAAGAAAGGAGAATGAAGAGGGAAGGAAAAAGAGGAAAAGGAAGGAAGGAAGGAAGGAAGGAAGGAAGGAAGGAAGGAAGGAGATTATAATTATAATGAGAATCAGGGAGGGTCTCAGGGAAGTCCTGCCTTAGCACTTGGCCACCACAAGTGCCCCCGACACGAGTCCTGTGCCATGACCACTATGACCACACCTACCCTGGCCATGACCACCATGACCACACCCCCCACGACCTCCAAGGTCAAATACAGCCCTGATTCAGTCCTCAATGTCCATAAATGTCCATAAAGACAAAGAGATGGGACTCTCTTTCAAAATCTCTGCCCTGTGCCTGTCAACACAGAAGTAAGCTATCCTGCATTCAGGGAGAATTATTCTGGAGTATTTTAAATTGATTTCCAGGGTTAAAATGCTATGCGCCCACCCCCCCAAGTTTTCATTAAATGTGCTATTGTCAGCCTTCCTATGGTAGGTAGATGGACAGAAAACACAACCAGTTGAGCTAATTCTAATTTATTGTAAATCTATGTTAATAGAATTTTGCAAGTCTGAAAATACAGATCTCCTGTAGTCTGATAGGATAGGAAGGATCCATTCTGAGCTTCTTTCTCTGCCCATTATGCAGCTCTCCTCTCCCTTATCTGATCTAGGGAGCATCTTTCTTCACCTTTCTCCACTTTCCATGAAATATCATTTCAAATATCATTACATCTATTCTATTCACATATTTAGATGTTTGTTATCATAAACATCTGTCCTTGGAGGAACATCTGACAGCTGTAGCCAGGAGGACCTTCTGTCAGGTTCGCCTGATTTGCCAGTTGCGGCCCTTTCTTGATCGGGATTCCCTCATGCCCTCGTCACCTCTTGCCTGGACTACTGCAACGTTCTCTACATGGGGCTCCCCTTGAAGAGCACCCGGAGGCTCCAATTGGTCCAGAATGCGGCCGCGCGGGTAGTCATGGGAGCTGCATGGTGCTCCCATAGAACACCTCTCCTGCGTGAGCTGCACTGGCTCCCAGTGGTCTTCCGGGTGTGCTTCAAGGTGTTGGTTATCACCTTTAAAGCGCTCCATGGCATAGGACCTAGTTATCTTCGAGACCGCCTGCTGCTACTGACGGCCTCCCATCGACCTGTGCGCTCCCACAGAGAGGGCCTCCTCGGGTTGCCATCAGCCAAACAATGTAGGCTGGTGACCCCCCAGTGTTCTCTGTGGGGGCACCTACCCTCTGGAATCAGCTGCCCCCAGAGATAAGGAGAATCCAAGACCTCGGTGCCTTCCGCCGTGCCCTTAAAACCTTCTTTTTCCAGCAAGCCGGGCTGGCCTAACACTTTTTAAAATGTTTTTAATTGTTTGTTATTGTTTTTAATCATGGGGCCAAATTTATATATATCTTTTTAATTGTATTTTAATGTTTGTAGTTTATGCTTTTACTTGGCTGTTCACCGCCCTGAGTCCTCAGGGAGAAGGGCGGTATACAAATTTAAAAATAAATAAATAAATAAATAAATAAATAAATAAATAAATAAATAAATAAATAAATAAATAAATAAATCTGGTTATGCTTGCTCACAAATGATCATAAATGCAGATTAGAAATGCTGTTTAGACGCAAACCTCTTTTCAATTCATTAAGGGTCACTTTAGAGAGAATGTGATGCCACCACTACGGTATTCATAGATATGTAAATTTGACTTGCAGTGAGATTTGTATTCATCAGTTCTTTGGATGCTGTTTGCTATTCCTAATAGATGGACCTTAGGAACTCATTCCTGAAACATTCTGAACTTATGTCAATATGATCTGAACCTCAGGGGGAAAAAGTGGGTATCTATTCATCAACTTACCACTGGAATCAATGAGAGCAATCAAAGTTGTATCAACGAAGTGAAGATTTCATTGGCTGTCATTGTTAAAAAGATGCAATAAATATCCCCATACTTTGATAAGGTGGGGAATAGAGCTATTTAAATATAGCAATTACTATTGAATTGGGGAGAAAACTTATCTGGATGCAGTTGCTTAATTTTTATGGAAGAATTTGGGGAAAATAGAATGATCAACCTCTCTCTAAAGCTAGTCTGAGCCTTTGGCAGAATCATGTCAAGAAATGCATTGCTATGGGTCTGTTCTTTCACTTTTGCAGGGCCGATGCCAGACTAGAAGCAGAACTTGCCTCTGGGAATATTACCTATGCAACATTTATGTTTACACGCTGGAAAAAATTCTGGACTGCTCCTGTTACAGTCTTTATGGGGAATGTTGTTATGTATTTTGCTTTTCTCTTTCTATTTGCCTACGTCTTGTTAGTGGATTTTAAACCTCCACCAAAAGGTCCTGCTATCAAGGAGATCATACTCTACTTCTGGGTCTTTACGCTAGTTTTGGAAGAAATCAGACAGGTTGGTGATTTACTCTGTGCTGTCTGCCAGGTTGCTAAATTTATCAGGTCACTGGACCTCTCTAAACCAGAACATGGCAGGAAAAGCAAGGAAAAAAATGCTAGTATTTTACTATAGACACTAGCATCCTGATCCAGACTGGAGCTTCTGTGCTGAAAGATTTATACAGTCAAGAGGAAAGAATGGGTCCTTCTAGATTATTAATGGCTTCAGGAAGTAGAAATCTGCAAGTGGTTGATAAGAATAAATTATTGCATTATTTCAACTATTTCATATCCTCTCCACTTCCTCCCCTTTGAAGAGAAACTGAATGTATCTGCATTTTTTCAGCTGTAGCTATGCAAAAAGCCTTAAGCTATGGTCAATATTGATTGCATTCATTAAATTTTGGCACAGGAAAAACTGAATGGGATTTAGGACATTGCTGCAAACACATCAGCAAGTATGATGCCATGCAAATGTCTAGCTTAGTCTGTGCTGATTTTTAATTTCAACTTTTATATTCAACAACTCTGGAAATCTGATAGCTTCAGTGATAAATTGCTCTTGGGCTACAAATATAGACTCACAAGTATTTCCATGATGTCTCAAATTAGAGTATGAAGACTTTGTCAGAATGCAAGAGCATTAAAGTGGTAGGTTCCCTCTTTCCCACAAAAGCCACAGTATCCTATAATCATGAAGCCTGAGAAAACGTTGTACAATGTATAGTTCAGAATCAATGAATTAATTTTCCGATTCTGTAGATCCCATCTAAGGGTGCTAAGTATAGGCTGGCTAAACAACATGGCTATGTCAGGAGGGCCATCCAAGCCAGGGGTGGTATTCACTTACTTTCCCTACCGGTTTGCAAATAAGAGCACGCGAGCATCCACGTATGAGCCTGGCCTTCAGCACATGTGCTTTGCTGGCACGTACACTTTCTGTGCATGCGCCCGGCCTAAAAACCTAAATAGGATGGCATAGAGCAGGGGTGGGTGGGTGAGCCCACCTGTGATTTCCGCTACCGGTTCAGGTGAACCGGTCTGAATACCATCTCTGATCCAAGCCCATACAAATAGTAGGATGCTCAGGAATGAAAGACCTTTTAGTTATTCAAATGCATATAGGAAGGCTAGGAAAAAAGTGATCCTTATTTTCAATTGTCATATACTTCATACTCAATTTTGAAACTATTGATGAAGAAATGAAAGTGTTAACATAATAGCTGTTAACTTGCAGAGTTTCTTTACTGATGGAGGCATGAATCTAATCAAAAAATTCAAGCTCTATGTAGAAGATAATTGGAACAAATGTGATATGTTGGCTATTTCCTTGTTCATCATTGGAATCACTTGCAGGTATGTGACTTCATATGCTTCTCCCCCCCCTTTTTTAAAAAAGTATGATATTACAGGTAGCAACAGAAGAGATGATACAGTACTGAGAAAAAAAGTCCTAAAAGGCAATATGTGGCCAAGCATGGTAGGTAACTATCATAAGTGGACCCAAAGGTGCTTTTTCAAGAGGCAATTGGACTTTATGGTTTTTCTTGGAAGATGCTTCACTTCTCATCCAAGAAGTTTGTTCAGCTTTAAAGAAGAAACGTCTTTGAAGAAAACCCAGAAAGTCCAGTTGCCTCTTGAAAAAGCACCTTTGAGACAACCATGGCCTGGATGACTGAGAATTTCCATAGACATTTACCATAAATGGAGATTATGAAAAGATCACTAGTTCAGAATCAGAAATGTCTTGGGGGGGGGAGGGGAAACAAGGAATAACTTATTCAGTTCTTGTAAGAATCAGAGGATGCCTAGAAAAATTCAGTCTGTACAAACCAGAAGAGCTATAATTCAACAGAAATATAGGGTAGATGACTGTTATTCTTATTGGTATAGTTGCCATAGCTCTTTTCCAGGGGCAACAAGGCTATTTGTTATTAATTAGCTGTATTTATTTGAGTTTTTAATCCAGCCAGAGTCACTGTTATGCAAGATGGGCTGCCATATAAATGGAATAAATAAACACATAAACAAATATCTAAATAGTGCAAAATGAAAACCTTATCTTGCCTGAAAAACCAGTACTGGTTGCTAATTGCTTTCTGGACACCTAATGATTTGTCATGATCTTGGATCAGATTAGCTGATGAGACATCTGTAAGGATTCCCCCAATTTCAGAGAATATTCCTTGGGAATATGGAGAGAGCATTATTTGTAAGCTATGGCCCATACTTTTGGAAACATAAATTTACACCTGTATTTAGAAAAGAATGTAGTTTGAGCTGTTTTAGTCTGATATTGATAGCTATGTGTTTGTGTTTCCATTATACCTTCCTACTGTGTTCCTATTTTATTTTACTTTATTTTTGCATCTTTTCCATGATAACTGCCTTCATCCTCTTATCAGGGTAGAAAGGGAAGGCATAAATTAAATATCAATACAAGAATATTTCTTCACCCTCCAGAATGTTTAATTCAACCTTTCATGATGGTCGAACAGTATTCGCAATTGATTTTATGGTGTTCACTCTGAGACTGATTCATATTTTTGCCATTCATAAACAACTGGGCCCAAAGATTATCATTGTGGAAAGAATGGTAAGTGCAACATTGCAGAAAGAAATGAAAATAAATGGGGCTGGACTGGGTTTTCAATCCAGCAGGCTCAGGGGAAATTATGCTATTAATTTCAAATGTCTAAGTATCGTTACATCCACCCCTGTATATGCCTTTATTAATGTATCAACTTACCAAGACATCTACCAGGCACTCTGTTGAAGATTTCCTTGCTGTCTGTGCTGGGCACGCACAAAATGCTCTTCCCCGTCATGTATTCCCAGTGATGGTATTCATTTTTTTTTTACTACTGGTTCTGTGGGCGTGGCTTGGTGGATGTGGTGTGGCTTGGTGGGTGTGGCTTGGTGGGCGTGGCAAGGGAAGGATACTGCAAAATGTCCATTCCCTCCCCACTCCAGGGGAAGGATACTGCAAAATCTCCATTCCCACCCCACTCCTGGGGGAAGGATATTGCAAAATCTCCATTCCCACCCCACTCTGGGGCCAGCCAGAGGTGATATTTGCCGGTTCTCCAAACCTGTCAGAACCTGCTGAATTTCACCCCTGTGTATTCCCCTCTGTGTTTAGAATCCTGCCACTCCCCCCTTTTTTTTAAATTTTCTTTCTTGCTTCCTTTTATTTTTACCTCAACTTTTAAAACTATTTTAATCTTAGTAAGCTATCTTGGACACTGTTTTGAGGAGAAAGTCAGTATAACGTAATGTTGAAGAAATAAAATAAATTCCACTCTTAGGAGATGCTTATATTTATCTTCTAAATGCAATATATTTGAAGGGACTTCTTCTACGTTGGAAGTACTAGAAGTTAAAAGAAACTGACTATAGCAGAAGTGATTTCTCCTGCAAAAGCCGCAGGAAGGAAACTTTTCTTTCCAACGTGTGTGCTCAATTTGACTAGATATATGACTAATAACTTTGCATTCTAACATATCTGTGCAGCATGCATTAAACAAAATAGTCCTTCCAATAAGTCTAGGTCCTAGTTCAGCATGAAAAAAGGATTTTTGAGAATACATGGTGACAAGGAAAAGAAATCCATTGTGATTCTCTTTGAATGTTTCTAATCCAGTAGCCCCCAACTTGACTTTTCCAGATGTCTTGGGACTATAACACATCTGGAAGGGACAAAACGTTGGGGAAGATAGTTTCAGGTTTTAGTTGTGCATTTATTTATTTATTTTTACAGATGAAGGATGTTTTTTTCTTTCTCTTTTTCCTGAGTGTGTGGCTTATTGCGTACGGTGTAGCCACACAAGCTTTGCTTCATCCTGATGACAGTCGTGCTGAGTGGATTTTCAGGAGGGTCCTTTATCGTCCCTACCTTCAAATATTTGGACAAATTCCACTGGATAAAATAGATTGTGAGTTTAATTTCCAGTACTTCAGCAATCCTACTTTTTGATTAAAGGGGCTTTGGCAGATGATAATAAATCAGTCCACAGCATTCTCATTTCACTGTATCTGAAGTCATCTGTACTGCAATACTTTTATTGTATTCACCCTGATGAATGGCATAATCCACCAGGATAACCATATAGCAATTCAAAACTTAACAGAGTGTGCCGGTTTGCACAGCATTATAAGTCCTATCACTGAATCATACCAGCTAGAAACATTTAGTTGCACGTGGGTAAAGCTATCATTTGCATAAAATAGAATTGACAAAGGCAGCAGCGTAAGGCAAACATGAAAGCATTTTGGTTACCTATGGCAAAAGCCTGTTCTAGTCCTTCACCTTGAAGATCAGTCTAAAAAGTTTGGATTTAGGTTTTAGTTAGATTCAGTGATATCAATGAGGTTTATGACACATTCTTCCAAATCCTTTGGCTGGGGTGTTTCTTCAGAAGTTGTGATAGAAATGGCAAGGTCCAGTTGTCCTCTTTTGCTACATCTTTTGGTTTCCCTGTTAAATTCTGTTCTACTTGGAGGTTCTGGTTCCTAGGCCTGTCCCTTATAGATGCTACTGCTGAGTGTCAGCTGCATCAGTTCCCTGATTCCTTTGTAAACTCAATGTAGTAGAATCTTGTTTTAGCAAACCATTCTGAAGCTTTAACAGTTTCAACAATCTTTCCTTTCTTCCTTTTCCTTCCTTCCTCCCTCTCTCCTCCCTTCTTTCCTTCTTCCCTCCCTTCCTTCCCTCCCTCCCACCTTTCTTTTCTTTCTTCTTTTTCTTTCTCTCTCTCTTTCTCCTCCCTCCCTCCCTCCATTTCCTACCTCCTTTCTTCTTTTTCTTTTCTCTCTTTCTCTCCTTCCTTCCTTCCTTCCTTCCTTCCTTCCTTCCTTCCTTCCTTCCTTCCTTCCTTCCTTCCATTTCTCTTTTTTAAAACTTCACTACCACAGCATCTCGAATGGATTTTGAAAACTGCACCTTGGGTCAGCAGGGGAACCAGACAGCGAGTGACTTCTCGTGCCCCAGTGCCTACGCTAATTGGCTGGTCATAATACTCTTAGTCATTTTCCTACTGGTTACAAATGTGCTGCTTATGAATCTCTTAATTGCCATGTTCAGGCAAGTATAAAATGAGGGTCTATAATAAAATATAAGAAGCCTTCTATCTAATAGCTGCAGATAGAATAATATATGTCTCTGGGACGTTTTTGTATGTGTAATAGATGGAATTCACAAAAGGTTTTGCAAAGAAAAGCAGTAACAAAATGAACAAACTGAGAGTATACAGTAGCTATGTATTCTGAAATAATTCTGAAATAATTCTGAAATAATATTCTGTTGAGTAAGTGTATTGTGATTTACTTCTTGAGAAGTGTTCGCTGGACTGACATATTACATACTAGTTCTTGACTTACAATCATGGTTGGAACCAAGATTGGTTTGCTAAGCAAGGCAGTTCTTAAGTGAGTCATTCCCAATCGTGTGATAAATGGTTATCACATGACACTGGGACATTGCAACCATTGTAAATATATGCTGGTTGCTAAGTGCCCAAATTTTGATCATGTGACTGTGGGGATGCTGCAATGGTCATAAGTGTATCACTTTTTTCAGTGCTATTGTAACTTTGAGTGGTCATTAACTGAATGATTGAAAGTCAAGGACTGGTCTGCTTCCTTAGCACTCATTTCAATGGAATTTGGTTGTCCAGGGTTTGTCACAAAAAGAATTGCTGATAGAATCAGGAAGGTTCTCAATCCATTTAAAATGAAGACTTACAGTAATATTATTCAGCATATTATTAATAAGTTTAAATATGTTACTTTTGCAAAGTTTAAATTCTTAATAAAGTTGAACATGTTGCTCAATAGCTGATTTATGCAGATAGTTAAACAAATAGTTCTATCTCTGAAAATAATCTATTTAACTTTATTTTCTCCCGAGATTAATAAGGGATAACTTTTTATATCTTATATTGAGTTCTAGACATTTGTCTTCATAAGACCTTTTATGAAATATACCTGCCATCTTGGGACCTTTTAAAAGCCACTGAAAATATTTACTATGATCTCAACTAGCCTAGAGATATATGGCAATATAGTTGGATAGCCTTATTCAAATAGGCAGGACTACTGATGTGATTTTTCTGGCTTATTCATGTGATCATATTCTCTCTTCCTGATCTGGAAGTCCTAAATAGCTTGTGTTCCTTCCAGTTTTGGATGATGTACCTTTGGGACACAGAACAAAAATAAGAACGGAAATATAAACTTTGTCTATTTTAAACCAAGGGACATAACAACACTAAAACAAATGCAGCCTAAAATATTCTATAGTCAGTGGAAACAGCTACATTCTCAGGTAGCAAATAAATATATCAGATGTAGATATTACATGCTTGGATATCTCCTAAATGGCAGTTGAAATATAAAGCAAGCTGATGAAACACACAGCTTGTTGAGAGTATTGGAAGAAATTTTAACAAAATGGTGCATTGTCTTAAGTGTAGTCTCATTTGTCCTACGCATCAAGTAAACCGATGTTTGCAGATTCCAGGAATATATTACCATAATTCAGATCAAACTCAAAGCTTAGAACTACCTCTCCAAATCACTTGAAACAATTACAGTATCATGTTTCATACAAAATGAATTGTGAAATTCATTTTACCTCAGCAGAATCCAAACTTGTTTACTGTCAGTGTTAATCACACCGAAAAAAGCTGGCAGACTGCTTCCTCAATTAGAAAAAAACACCGAGAACTTTACACATTTGAAAACAATCTTCTCTTTAGCAAATAAGATCTGTTGATACAACTCTTCTTCCTTTTAAGTTACACTTTTCAGGTTGTTCAAGGAAATGCAGACATCTTCTGGAAATTTCAGCGATACAACTTGATTGTTGAATACCACGGTCGTCCTGCATTTGCTCCTCCTTTTATCATTATTGACCACATTAAACTATTTCTTAGATGGGCCCTTAAGAAGACCGAACACAAAAAAGAACATCTAGGTAAGCTATGGGGAGAATGGTAAAAACAAGTTGAGGATTACATACATACATACATACATACACACACAAACACACACACACACATACATAGTGTGCATACAGTACATATATTAATGTATAATCATAAACTGTATTATCAGTTTATGTAATAGTAAAGTTCATTTCTATATAATTAGCTGTGGATTATTATTTTTTTTAATTGAAATGATGTAGGGGATGAATAACCTTCCTCACTATGGTGCGATCCAAATGATTTGTAATCCAAACTATCTGGGTCATTTTACATTGCAGAAATCTGCATTAAAATGGTATTATCTGTAATTACATTAAAACAAATTAATGTTAGAAGCAAAATTGAATTAAACATTAATTTTTAATTAAAAATAAAACTCACACTTTCTTAAAAATGTATCAGTAGAAACTATTATTGCTGTAGCAGAGAGAATAAATGAATATCTGTAAGATCCAAAGTTACAAAGGCAGACTACTATGGGACATCCCCCTCCAAGAGATTTTCCAATTCTATTACAAGTAGGCTACTACATTTTAAATCAAAATAGGACATTTGTCTACATCGGGGCTGTGAGGAAGCATTCAGAATGGAAATTAAGGTTGCCCACAAATCATCCAGGTAGAGATGAAAATTTGTATGGGGAAACATTTCCTATGCTGGGGTTGCAGGAGTGGTGTCCTGTGCATTTGTGAACTTCTTTCAAGATACAGCAATGAGTCATCCATTGGACGTAGACTAAGTGGTTCCTTTCATACTCACATTCTTAAAGGGTATATTCAAGTTCAAAGGAACTCAATGAAAACTGGGCGTACGGTATTATTGAGGTGCCTTCAATATTCATTTGATTGTAGTGTAATATTTAAACTCTATAAAAAATTAGCAAGTGATGATTTTGCTATATTTTGTGTTGGTTTCCACCCCCTCCTTTGCCAACTGTTTTCTTTTCCACACCCCAAATCTAACTCTCCCTTTCCTTCAGAAAGAGACATTCCAGAAGAACTGGATCAAAAATTTATAACCTGGGAGATGCTCCAGAAAGAAAATTACCTGGTAAATTTGGAAACAAAGAAAAAAGAAAGCAACGAGGAAAAACTGAAGAAAATGTCAGACAAGTAAGTAAGGATCAGCAAGTATCAAAATGCAATTTGATGTAACTAAGAAACAAGCAACATATTTACATGTTTATAATCAGGTCAGCAGCAAACGTTTTATAATGAGTTTATTTACTTCATTTTCATTCTTTTTCTGGTTCCCTTTCCCTGTTTGAAGCTGTTAATCCCACCCCCACATGCAACTTAATCCAACATCATTGTTCTTTAATCCAACCTACTTCAAATGTCCACTGTACAAACAGATCTTTCTGTAGGTGAGATGGGAAACCCCAGCATTCAAAAATGCACACACGTTATTTGGAAATGGCAAATGAAAATGTCAGGAATGGCATTAATAGAAGTCATTTTTTTGTGGTAAACTATTCTAAATGTAGAGATGAACAGCAGATTCTGAAGTTTAGAGTCCAGTTCAGACATCCAATGGTTCTTACAGGTTCATCAACTGAATTCTAACTAGAACAGGATTGCACAGAAATGTCAACAGATACCTCCATGTAGAATCTATGTACATGGAATTTGAGTAGCAGGTAGCAATCACTCAAAATCCAAACTAGAAGATATGAGTTGCTATAGTAGGTGGATGTATTCAATCAATCTCACTCTTCATTTCCTAGATGGATAATTATTAATTCACAGAAATTATTTGCAGTAGAAACTATTCTAAATATGTCTTGGATAGATAGCTCTACTGAGTTCTTCAGGATCTCCTCTATGACAACGTTCTTCTTCTGACTCTATTATTCTTGGTTTATTTTAAAACAGGGTGGACAGCCTTTTAAAGAATTTTAGTGGTCTAAAAGAGCAAGAGAAACAGCTTAGATCTTTGGAATCACAAGTAAGATTTTCTTTTTATGCTTCAGTTGCACACTTTTTTATTTGTTCATACATATATTTCCAAGATCAACATTCAGAAATCATGATAGGATTTCATGTATCAATCAATTTTTTTGTTTTTGTTTGGGGCATGCTTAGGTGAGGTGGATAAACAATAGTTTATGGCCTTCTCCAGAAGGATACTTCAATAATAAATATACCTTTGAAATATGTTACATTCAAAGGACATTTTGGATTCTAAACCTAATAAAGAGTTCATAGGTTCAAAGGTCTCAATTGGACAAAAGAGCTAAGAAGAAACTACAGTATATGCAATTACGGTACCTAGAAGTAAGCCTAACCAGAAGTTAATGGGTAGAGGATTTCAAAGTTCAGCTTATGATCTACATTCTAATTCTATGACTGTATCACAAAACCAAACCACTATGCCATCAGCTTTGATTTCAGAGAACTTTGCTATAATTAATGTTATAATTGTAGTATGTCTTTAATAGTAATGGTATCCAAATAATTTGTTTTTATTATGCAGATTAGCTATTGCACAGTTATACTTTCTTCAATGGCAGATACTTTAGTGAAAAACAGTTTATTTTTCAGCAGGCCAACTTCAAACTACACATGTGAGTAATGTGCTAATAAAGATTGGGTGGAGTGGGGGAGGAATGCAAAACAGGGTAAAAAAACCCCCTAAAATCCATTAAAGGATTTTAGGACCCAGATTGTGGGGGCAATAAGCTGACTTTGTATAAATATACAAAAGTATGAAGGCTATTGCTTAATGCATTGTAAGCCACCCTGAGTCTCCGGAGAAGGGCGGCATATAAATTAAATTAAAAAAAAAAAACCAGGCTAATACATAATACACACCAGAATTGTTGCAGAAGCTTCCATAACTGTGTTAAGTACAATGGCTATGACTTCATACATTGCATTCAGTTATAATGAAGGTTTTTTTTGGCTTGGGCTGGGTTTTGTGAATCCAGCCATTTTAATTAATTGTGCCAATAAAACAATGCTTTATCCAATTAACTATGAGAAACAAGCCATAGCCTTTAGGAATGTGAACACCTTATTTTCTTAATCATTGTATTATAAAGAAAGAGACAATGATGTAATGGTTAGAAATTTAAAATCTTGCCACTCCTTTTGACTGGCTAGGACCTAGGTTAGTGATAGCTAACCTTTTTTTCCTTGGGTGCCAAAAGTGTGTGTGTGCGCATGACAGCGTGTGTGTGTGTGCCCACACCCATAATGCAATGCCCCCACATGCCACGGCTCCCTGTGCATGTACACACAATCCCTCCCATGCTCCCCCGTCCCCCCATGTATGCATGCGTGTCTCCGCAGACCCGAAAATCAGCTGGCCGGCAGGAGGCGCGCGCACATGCACGATGGAGCTGACCTAGGGCGACGGCTCATGTGCCCGCAGAGGTGGCTCCACATGCCACCTATGGCACATGTGCCATAGGTTCGCCATCATGGACCTAGGTAGTTCATAGCAATCCCTCTGCATTCCACCTTAACCTCCTATGTGAAAATATGAGGAAAATGTTGGCTTGGTACATAGGAGACAAAGTCACCTCTCGATGCCAGGCACTTTAGCCAAACTAGTTTTGCTACATACTAAATAATATCAAGTGCCCTTCAAAAGCACATTTTCAGACTGAAAGAATTTCAACATCTTTGATCTATCTGAAGGTAGCTGTCAGCTCTTCAAGGCAGACTTTCATTACTTTCATAAGGTGTTAACAGCAGTAACAGAATCTTGCAAGTCTGAATGTGCTTCTTCCCTCCCTCCCTTTGTGTGAACTAGGGAGTAGCTTGTCTGAGATACTTTCTCAGGTTACAGTTTTGCCCCGGACTCAGGTTTTAGTTGACAGTTGTCTTGGTTGCAGCTCATCCTCTGGTTATTCTTTCTGCTTGTTCCGATAGTCTAGGAATATACAGCCTAATTTAGGACCTACTTAGCTTCAGCAAATCTGCTCCTCTGTGTGCTCATTACCACAGAAGTAACTTTGGAAGTGTAGTGGTTAGACACTAGATTAGAGAGACTGTGGGTTTTAGCCTCTCTTTGAGCATGTGGCCAGCTGGGTGACCTTGGGCCAATCACACTCTCAGCCCTAAGGAGAAGGCAAAGACAAATCACTCCTGAAAATCTTGCCAAGAAAACTGCACAGGGACTTGTCCAGGCAGTTACCAGGAGTCAAAATTGACCTGAAAGTACCAAAACAAAACAAGCAGACTCTCTCTCTTTGGAACAGCCTTGTGGCATCTTCAAACATACCTATTTCTTACAGTTATGTTTCTCTGCACTAAAATGAACATGCTATATATTAACCTTATTATTATTAACCTTCAGATAGTACAATACTCCCTTGGCAGGTACAATACTCCCTTGGCAGGTACAGGAGGGGCATTTGAATATCAAACTTGGGATATTTAAGATTTGCATATAGGTGTGGGGAAAATATCCCACACACAACAGCATAAATTATCCATATAGCTGGTTAATTTTAACACCTGCTAATGAGAACAATAATTTCACTTATCTAATTATGAGCATTAAGATAGCATTGCCCAAGAGTTCCCAGATTTTAGGGATTAGGGCTTCTTTTGAATATGGAAGATCTCATACCTCTTTCTCATGGTAAAAAATAAACATAATATATGTTAAAAGTAAGCACAAATGGACTTTTATTTAAGAAAAAAATAATAACCATGTACAGCAAGTCAGTATAAAAATGGAACTGTTTTCTCTACCTCTCTAGGCACGAGATAGTGGAATTTGGTCCACAATTTGCCAGATTAATCTTTAAAGATTGCAGATCTATTATTTTCCCATTCTTTAACATCTCTACTGAAATACACAGGAAATATGTAAGGTTTTTTAAAAAGACAAGCTAGCCTTGATAAGTGGCACTGTAAGAAGTAATTTGTTCAAATCTCACTATAGCTGCTAATTCTTTATATAACCAATATTTTCATTTAAATTTTCATGTTTCATAAATGCAGGCACCGATCAAATGGTTGCACCAGAAAATGAAGATGGGGTAGATACCAGTTAGTTTGACGATGTGATGTATATTGATAACTGATTTCTCCATATAATTTTGTCTAATGGATATTTTCTTTTAATGTCAGAGCACCATTGTGTCATAACTACATATTGCCTTCCTTTTACATTATATCCAATGTGTTTCCAGTAAATTATCTACTGAAATCTCAAAAATGTTTTTTTATTCCGATCTTCATCTTTAAAATAAATGATATGCTATGACTCTGTAAATTCATTTAGACCAATTTGTCAAACTCAATTTCATTGAGAGCCGCATCAGGGCTGTGGTTGACCTCACGGGGCCGGTTGGGCATGGCCAACTGTGTGGCATGGCCAGCTTGATGCCACTCCCCGAATTGCTGGCATGCTTCCATGTTTTCACACTGGGTGTTGTGGCTCCGTTGCCTGAGCCTGGGCTATCGACAGATGCAGACTCTGAGAGTGAGGGAGAGGAATTGGCAAGGCCTCCCTCTCCAGGACCCTCCTCTCTGGCAATGCCTCTGGAGGACACCGAAGGCCAAAAGATAGGCTCAGAGCCAAGCACGTCCCCACAGCCAAAGGTGGACAGCGACGAAGAAGATAAGTGCTGGCTGGACCCTCGGCAGAGGCACAGGGAGAAGCATGCGCAGCAGAGGGGAAGGCGTGCCAGAGATTAGCTGAGTCACTGGACCACACCCCACAGGGTATAAATGTGGGTGTGGTGTGGTGGCCGGTTCAGTTTGTGACGAGCAAAAACTGAAAATAATCCATGATCTCTGCGTTACTGGACTTTGCCTGCTTTATCGGACTGCATTTGGACTAATCCTTGTATTGCTGAAACTCTGCCTGTTTTATCGGAATGCTTGCAGTCTAATCTTTGTTTTGTGTGAGTAAAGTCTGAATTGGCAGCTAGCCACTGGGATGCTGCCAGCTTTAGCTTCAAAGAGTTTTGTCGTGTGGCTTATTAACTCCAGGCCGTCTGTGGGGATGCGTGTGTGGTACGGGGACAGAACACTGGGTAGACCAGGCTGAAGTAATGCGGGTAGACCGGACTGAAGCAATGTGTCCTGGCCCCTTACATTTTCCAGGATGTCCCCACGGGGTGGATCGGACCAACACTGCAGGCCGAATCCAACCCACGGGCCTTGTGTTTAACATGCCTAATTTAGACCAAACCTTTCAATATTTTCTTATAACCAAGGAACATTTATGTATCTTCTGAGCTTTTCAATTATCCTTCCTTGATATAACTGTATATAGTATTCATTGATCTGCTTCCCCCTTTTTGCTTTTCCTCTTGAACTTAGTTATATATTACTAGTGTAGTAAGTTTCCAATCTTGCTATTTTCCACTAATCATGAGTTAATAGTACAACTACATAACCCTTTTTTTAGCGTCATTGTAGTACAAGTTTGAATCCAAACATTTAATGTCTTTTTTGTATAAAATAATTAGACTGCATTAGGCATTCTCATATATAGGTAGTCCCAATTTAACAATTGCCCCAGACAGCGACCGCAGTTAAGACTGTGATGAAAAAGTAACTTTGTGACCAATGGTCAGATTTATGATCTTTCAGGACTTTAAAGCAAAAGTCCTATAAAGCAAAAGTAAGATAATAAGCATTGCTGCAGTTTCACTTAGTGATTGCTTTGTTAATGACCGAGTTACCATTTCCAACTGTGATAGCTAAATGAGCATTGCCTATAAATAGTAATAAAACATTTTTTTTCCAACCAATGCATTTATTCATGACCAAACATGCCAAGGTGAGAGTAATGCTGGGGTAGCTGTACAAGAGAACTTTAGCTAAATGAGACGGCATCTTGCTTCCTTAAATGTGAAGGCAGAAAGTGTGATAAGTAGAAAAGGGATAATGGGTAAAGATGGGTACCATAAGAGTAGAGAGAAAACTAGTTTTTGACACGAATGGCTAGCTGCTAACATGCAGGTACAGAATTTTCAACCTAATTAAGCAGTTGTTCCCAAGTTTTATTAACACCAAAAATATCAAATGGATATTCTGCTAGAAATATTATTTTAAGCTCCTTTATTCTTTCATAAACAGTTTGGTTGACACAAATCCATGTACTTTAGAAGAAGCTTCCAAGTATGGAGGGGGAAAAAATCTTTCAGTTTTCAAGGAAGTTGTAGCAATTCAACAGTCTGAACCAATCAAGTCTAAGTATGGCTTGGTTGGCTGTATTTTAATTTTAGAAAGCATCTCTTCAAATTCCTTAACACTTTTTCTATGATCTTAACATACTGTATGTTTACATTTTCTTGTCTTTAGCCGAACAACATACGAGTTGTCATATTTCATGCTTTTATTTTTATTCATACTGTGGAATAATATTGGTTAAACCTTTGCTCAGCTACAATAAACTGATAAATCTTGTACCTCATCCACAAGATATGTTTTGTCAGTTATGAATTGGTTAAGATATCAATACAGTATACTGTCAAAAAGTTTTGGTATGAATAGCTGAGCCTCCCTTCATAAACAGAAACTCCACATATATTGTTGGACTATGTCAAGGCAAAATGTCTTATATTTATTGCAAAACACAGCGGGATTTTGTTGGAAAGGGCAAAGTTACAAGTATTCTTAGTCACAGCAACAAGCATGTTAAGGAAAACAACTGCCCAAATTCATGCAAATGATGAAGATAATATTCTGAGTAAGCTATCACTGGAAAAAGACAAATATGTTTCTGGCTTTTAGGATTCTTCTTCTTCATCATGGTTAGCTTTGGGTCGGAAATGTTTCCTACTTCTTTTCTTGCTACCGTGAAACCCAATGGTTGTTGTCACATTCTCTTCAGGCACCTCTGGAGAACCTGTGTTGGCTCTTCGAGCACCTCGTTCTTCCAATTTCAGTGGCTCCCAATCTTCCTTTTTTTTCTCTTTGCTTTCTGAGGGACCTAGTACAACTACATCACCTTTGTTCTGGGCATCCAAGTTACCCAGAGGCCTTCCACTGGCCTCTTGGTTTGCATTAATAATGTTGGCCTCCAACTTTTCCTCTGTTGAAGCTCCCCTTTTTTTGTCTGATCTGTCTAAGCCTGCCTTTACTGGTTTACTAAAGATAATTCTTCCTGTACCAGAGCTAGAAGCATCCTGGTTGAAAGATGGTATATAATTTTCAGGACGTGTTGAGCTTTGTTCCTTTCTACCCTTGTTCAAGCCACTCAAGAACTCCATAGCAATTGATCTGTTGGTATCATCACTACATTCTGCAACATTCTCCAAACTGTACTTGGTCCAACGTTCTGGATGGGCCACATAATCAGGTACTGGTGGGGAACTTTTATAAGACTGAATTGGCTCACGTTGTTTTCCAAAGCTTTCTGCAGTCATCTTGTTTGAAAGGCTGAGTGGTGGCAGAGGGATTTTAAACCTTTTATCAATGACATTGTCTTCACCCGTCAAGGGCACTGCCTGCTTGGCTGCTCCTTCCAGACAATCAAAAATGTTCTGGCTGCGCTGTGAAAAGCTTGAGCTCATGCCTTTCAAATGAAAGGGCTGAACAACTGATTTTTTGCTGTTGTGCAAAGAGTCCCCACTCTTATTTGATTCACAATCCACGTCATCTGAAGGAAGCGGCTCCTCAGGGGACACAACATCAACTTCAGCACTGCCTGCAAACTCAAAATCTTCTGAATCTGAATCACTCAGGGAAATTGTATCTGAGGGAAGGATGCCTTCGTAATCTATGTCCCCATCAGTCACAATACCCACAAAGGGTTCACCTGCACCTTCGTCTCCCATTCTTGATGATCACTTGATTTGGGTATTTCTGCAACCAAATACGTTTTTCAGCTGTTTCTCAGAGGATGTTTAACACCTCCTAGAACAAAAAGGAAGAGTTACATGCAAATATGTAAGGACACATTATTGATACCTGCTTCTTCATTTACATAAGGGGATTACAAGTTCAAAAGTTCCAAAACTTTAAAACAAAATGAGAGAGAGAAAAATTAAAAGAGAAACCTTAATCTATTATCCCAGCTCGGATCACTTTTGTTTTTATAAACGATATTGACATTGTATAAATAGATTCTAAGTAGATTCTACTACAAGATTTCTTGTGATATGTGATTTTTTTCCTATTTATTTTTAAATAAATCTATAATCCTGTAACTTGCCATGCTATTATGATTTTACAAGAGTATACATTCTAACTTATTTCTGCTGTGCTTTCCAGATTGAATGCCATTGGTGCATCTCCTTTTATAAGTGCAAACATCTAATAATCAAATTTGTAGAGAAACTCTCAACTGGTCAATTTTTAGTGCTTTAGATTTTAGCCCAGGGAACAGAACTTCATTTTAATTATTTTATTTAATTTGATTTATATGCCGCCCTTCTCCGGAGACTCAGGACGGCTTACAATGCGTTAAGCAATAGCCTTCATACTTTTGTATATTTATACGAAGTCATCTTATTGCCCCCATAATCTGGGTCCTCATTTTACCTACCTTAGAAAGGATGGAAGGCTGAGTCAATTAAGATTTCATTAAGAATAGTGATTCTTAATGAAATCTTAATGAAATCTATCTTCATCAAGATAGAATAATCTATCAGTAACAACCTACCAAGAACTTATATTAAAGATCAGCCACCTTAAATGAAAGCAAAGTTCTTGCTTATAAGAAATGAAATGTAAAATGCAAGTTGAGGAAATCTATGATCTACTGCAGAATATTACCCAAAATTGTGAGAATTAAAAACTTGGTAGTATTAAACAATCTATAACCATCACATTTTGCTTTTTATTTAAGGACAGAGATAATATTTAGCATAAACTAGTGGCTTCTTTGATAAATTATGTGTTCCCTCTTGTGCATTTCTAATATAATGATATCTTTGCGCTGATGTGCAACTATTACCACTTGGAAGGATTGTGTACAAATCTGGCACATAAAGCAACTTTGTTTTGTTTTGACAATTCTCTACAATGGCATCCAGAATGTTTAGTGCTCTGAATTAATTACAATTCTGTAATACTTTTGTGTATAGACAAACATGAGGTTTGCTGGCACAAGTTCACACTATTTCTGAAGTACTTTTTAGGTACTTAAGCATGTTTAGTAGCCCAACAGTATTAGTATTCTCATTCTTTAGTGATAGATTCCCCATCACAGGAGAACTGTATTTGACAAGAGTTGTCCAACAAAGTACTTTATGGTGATGGTAAACAGGCATGGAAGAACCTACTAGCCACTCACCATCTGGAGTATGAACCAGTATTCCATCCTCTGGGTCAGTAAAAGCCACCAAGGTTCTGAGATCCTGTACCCTGGCAGTAAGAGGTTGGACATATCATCAGCGCAATCAAAAAATGTGGAGTTGCAATTTTCTAGTATATCAATAGTACTTGTCACTTTGATAAGTGTACCCTCTAGCTTTGCAATGTTATCATCTACAAATAATTATTTTAAAATTGGAAAGCAAAGATATTTATTTATTAATCTAATTTATGTCTAGTAAAATTTTGGGGCAACATATTATTGCACACTAGGCAAAGACAGCAAGTACTGTACCTCATTGTTGGGATTTACACACCAATGGATCTGTAGGACTGTTTAAACCATCGCTAACAACCAAATGTTAATACAATACAATTAAATCATCAAGCATAAGAATATAATTGGATGAGATCAGAAAAAGAATCAAACTCAAGTTATCTGTTTTCCAAGGATTAAGAAATGTAGATTAAAGAAATGCACTACAGGTTGTACATATTATAGATTTTTTTTGTTTCTCTCTCTGATCCATTCACCTCCTCCCCCCTGGTTGGGCAGTAAACAATAAAATTGTTCCAGAGAGAAAAGACTCACAGGATGTTTGCAGCAATCTGATTGCAACATAATTCAGACATAATGGTTTTTCTGTGACTGAAGTCCCCATCAAAATCTTCCATAGTAGTCTTGATCCTTGCTATCTCAACTGTGGGAAAGCCAAAGAGCATATTATCTTCTCCTTCCCTTTCAAGCTTATGCTATTGAAATAAATTAAGTTTATTTTTTTATCTTATTTGTATCCTGCTTGTATTATTTTTACGAATAACTCAAGGCAGTAAACATATCAAACACCCTTTCCTCCTTCTATTTTCCCCACAACAACTCTGTGGGGGTAGATTGGGCTGAGAGAAGGCGACTGGCCCAAAGTTACCCAGCTAGCTTTCATAGCTAAGGCAGAATTAGAACCCAACAGTCTCCCACTTTCTAGCCTGATACCTTAACCATTAGACCAAACTGGCTCTGCTCCTTTTTTTTTTTTTAATCCTTTGTTTAAGACAGACTTAACAGATATATTTATATGATGGGCCTGAATCCATGATTGCAACATGTCCACAGCTTTCTTGTGATTTTGGAAAACTAAGAGGAAGTGAGAAAACCTTAACTGAGGGAAAGCTTTCCTTTCTTACCAAGGAATGCTTAATGCATTGTTTTTTTTGGAGGCCATGCGATTCATAAATTAATTATCCTCTACTACAGAGATATTAATATACATATCTAAAAGAAGAAAGCAGGCTGGCTTGCCAAATATATATGACTTTGCATTTGATAATACATCAATCACACTAAGAAATGTATTTTAAAAAGCCATTTATAATTGAAAAATAGCATTTTCCCTATTTAAAAAGGGGGGGAACAAAGGGCAAAATATAAAATAAATAAAAGCAAACTATGCAACTATTGCTGTTATGCAATAGTTATTTATGTGAGCACTGCCACATTACCATACCTCTGTTACACAATTTGGAGATCTCAACGTGCAAAGCGCGGTTATAATGATTTCCTACAGAGAAGGGATGCTTCTTCTCCTATAAATTATTGACTCTCGCCTTTGTGAACCTAATGATATAATCCCAAGCAGGTAACCTGCAACAGCTTTCACTCTCGAGTCTTAAAAAAAAAATTGACCCCAAAAGAAAAAGGAAAAAAAAATCTGAATCCACCTGCTTCGAAAAATTCACTGTCCCAAGAGGCAGGACAAAAATAATCTTAATATCAATTTCGTATAAGGGTCAGCCAGGGACTTAAAAATAATTAGACCTACGATTTAAGAGGGCGGGGCTATTAAAAACCAGGAGATATCGCGGGCGGCTGCTTGGGGAACGTTCTCAGCCTGATCCGTCCCCACAGAACTACCCTCTCGCCTACCCTTCTCCCCACACACGCCCCGCTTCTCTCCCAGACCTCCGGGACCAACGGCCGCCTACGCAACTGCCCTTTCAAGATACTGCGTGGAACGCCTCACCTGCAAGGGCCCGTTTCTCCCACCTGCGCGCGCAGCCCTCGCCGCTCGATTCCGGATTCGGCGCGCTGTTCCCGGCTTCGCTTTCCCGATGCTTGATGGGATGATAAGTTTTCTCGCTCCGAAAAGGCCTGTTGGAATTTACGCCGCCATCGAACCATTTGAACGACATGTCCCAGAAATCATTTCGCAACTAAAGCAAAACCCGACAAAAGCTCTTCCTTCAGGTTTCCCCCTCCCCAATGTCTTCTGGGAGTTGTAGTTTTTTTTTTATTATTATTTTTTATGATCGCCCGAGCCAGAGTATCTGACTACTGTTAACGGTGCAGGGAAAACTGTTACAGCTTTTGGACGCTTTGTACAGCCTCGCTATCGATATAAGGTTACAACAAATGCAGTTTGCTAAGTTTATTTTATTTCCTTTTATGCCAGAGTTCGGAGAGTTAATTTAGATTTAGGTTTGCAAAAATGTTTTTTGATGGACTGTTTCCATTTGTCCAGAAATTGAGCAATGCATTTCATCAGCCAAGGACTGAGATCTGAAAAATACAGAGTCACTCTGGTGTCGGGATCAAAACTGGCCCCGGGAGACCCAAATTTAAATCCATCTGTGGAAATTTAAGGGTAGCTTTGCACAAGTTATTCTTGGACACAGCAGATGGTAACATCTTTCTGATTTGGAAGAGCCAAGTCAAAATGGACCTCCTCAATAGTTGGATCAGATTTCAGAGCCGCAGATTAGACTGCGAAGGTGAAAAACCATCCTAGAAGATTTTTTTTTTAATTGTTTGGCAACTAAATAGTGAAAAGTTCTTAAGATTGAAAAGCTTAATGGTTTCGCGACCTTTGGATTGTCCTGATAAAGACATTAATACAAACTAGAAGTGAAAAAAGAAAATAAAAAGATGCAAGGAAAAAATATATAGAAACAACCTCTCTCAAAAAAGCAACCTTCATGGTGGCAAGTGTAAACATGTCCATGTTCTCTTCACCTCCTCTTTACTAATAAATACTTCATCCCATAACCCGCAAATTAAGTAAATCACATATCTTAATCCTGTTATCAGCAAAAGGTTCAAACAGAATACTAGGATTTTAATATTAATTACAAATACCATTTCTCCTTAACAAAAAATAAGCTCCATTTTTTTCTTCCATACAGAACTCTCTTCTGTAATCCATCCTTGTTACAGCTTTCTTTAGCACTTTAAGCAAATCCAACAAAAGGAAGTTATTGAAATTGTTCTCTGGGATTATAATTTTTAATTCCTTCTTAATTTTTTAAAATCTTAGTCAGTTTTCTCTTTATATCTGATGACAAATTCTTTTTCAGAATCTCATTCATATTTTTGTTGGGTAAATTTTGCTGCATATATTTTTCTGTAACACACTGTTCTCAAGAACACACAATATCTGACATAGTCAAATTAAATTCATGAGGTAGGTCCCTGTGTAGTTTCTCAAAGATGTCTCAAAATGTCATCATAGATTATTTGTCTTATTACATCTCCAATCTCACAAACAATTTTTCTTTCTCGCTAGCAAGGATACGTTTATCTTTAAAAAATAGTTTCAAAGTTTTAATATTCAAAGTCCAAAGCTCAATGTTTTCTGACCCTATAAAACTTTGAGGCCAAAACCTTGTCTTGCTTTTTGCTGTTCATTTTGAGTTTTAAGATTATAAAAATAAATTTTCAAATAACTTTTACTGAGGATTGAAGGCACTCATCTGGTATTTCCAACCTTGTCACTTTGCGGTGTCTAACTTCACTGAAGCCATTAATAGGCAATTTCAAGAGAAGTGCACAAACTTAGTGACCTTTAAAAAGCTCTGTTTGCAGCTGAAGTAAATATTGTGAATCCCTCCTGTGTCCCAATTACCCTCCACACACCAGGAATCACTGTTTTATGGTCCATTTATGAGTAAGAGGAACAACTGTAAGAAATAGTTTGGGTGATTTCACGTCTTTGATTGATCCAGAGAGGACTGTTAATACTGCTAGTGTCTACTGCTTTTCTCCAGAGCTGCCTTCCAGTCTGCCATTTTCCCCTTGAAATCCTTCCTCAGATTACATGTCTTGAAGATTAAGTTGTACAATTGAGAATGCAAGCAATTGATCGGTTTGGCTTAAAAATTGGATTTTTTTCTTAATGGGCTATCTCTTATATCAATAGATTTTCTTTAACTTGCATCTCTATTTCAATCTATATGTTGTTTGAAGGATTGTTGTTTATATGATGAGCTATTTTTCACATTCATTCAGTAGCAACAGTGGAAAATAATCATCTGGTTTTCTTGAAAGAAAAAATAAAGTGGAAATCTTGAAAGTTTTTTTCCAGAGGATCCAGTGCTCAGTACATGTGGCCATTCACAAAACAAACAAACAAACAAATTAATAAATTCATTGCCATTGAAATGGAGCTACATAATAGAGCCGAAGTCAGTCACTTGGTGTCTTCTACTGTTTTTTGCACTACACTTCTTGATATTCCTATTGATTATAGAAAAAAGAAGCTTTTGCCCTTTGAAATATCTTATCTCCTGAGGTGAGATTGGCTTCCATTCTCCTGACTTTTCATAAGAATCTTAAAACCTGGTTTTGCCAAATGGCTTGGGGTACCAATGGGGGAGTTTCACGCTGGAGGTGGTTGATTTAGTAACAGCTAAACCTACCTCCTCCCCACCAGTGTATCTGGCTCCCTTCTCCATCTTGTGTTAATGATTTTATCTGCTCTGTCATTTTAAATCCCATGATTTGAATGTTTTTAATGTTTATTATACTATAAGCCACGCAGTGGTTTGAAACAAGATGGGCAGCAAATAAATTTAAAAAATAAATTTATTTCTATCATACAGCATATGCTATTAAAAATACAGGAATGAATGGCAAGGACAGTGTAAACAATGAGGGGACAGAGATTTTAATATTAAAAATAACCTTTTAAAAGTTTAGATTCAGAGGCTCCCGTATCTGGGCCCAGCAAGTATAAATTTTTAATTGATCTGAATTTCTAATTTAAAATGGAGGTATGTTACTTCTTCCATTTTGAAATCAGCTAAATGAAGTGGACACTTCTCTGTGCCATTTTGATGTGGAAAAGTCACTACCCGAAAAGGCATTTGATATTTTGAACTGCTTCCAGGGTAGTTAATCTCCCTGGATAACTTTATTAAGCAAAGACTTGTTTGGGTGTCGCAACAGTTGAGACCAAGGTGTCAACCCTATTCCTTTCTCTAATTTAGCAGTTTGGTAGGATGTGAAAATTAATCACACTACACTTTGTAATCTTCATTTTGTTACTTTTGCAATTCTCTTCCTTTTAGTGATCTATATCAAGGAAGAGAAGATTAAGGGATCGAAAGTAATAAGGACATTTAACTTTGAACAGACACAATAATACAGAATATAATAGTAATATTCGGGAGTTTGTTTAATAACCACCTTTCTGAATGGTTCAGAAAGTAATGGGAAGCCATGCCTCCAAATGGCATTTCAATAAGGAAAGCAAAAGCAGAGCCCAAAGTCCCTTCTGCCATAACTACCAAATGTTAAGCAAGAGTCATCTTAAATCAGTCAAGAGTCAGTTAAGCTGATAGATCTTGAGTGGAACTATAAAGGAGATAGGGAAGACAAAGACCTGAGAGTAAGCATTAGAATCTCAATAAGTCAAAGAACTTGTGGATGGGAAGCGTGGTTTCTGTTGGGTACATCATCCCCCCTCACCAAATTGTTCCCTTTATAGTACAGAACAGAGGGACCACTGATGCCTTATTCTCCATCTCTATTCTACTGGATATGTACATAAAGGGGTTACACCTGGAACAATTAGCTATAATTTTCCAAGACTATTCCCCCCCCCCACTTTTAATACACACTAGTTCAGTAAACTTTGGATTCACTACATTATCTTTGCTCAGACTTCACCCTCACAAAAGGCTTGCGTATTAAATCATAATTTGCACTATTATTTCAAATGTCATTATTGCTAGGTAATTCCATGAATGGCTTGCAAACAACAAACTGATGTGCATGATGTAAATTTGGATTTAACGGACGCTCCCAAGTGGAGCATAAAACCAGTTTATTGTACTTGGTAATCAGGTAGTGTATAAATAAAGCTGGAGTTTTCTGACTTTAAGTGGGCCACTTTCTTAAACAGAACCAAGATTTGAGAATTATGTGTAGTGGTACTTGTATGCCAGATAGTATGTGCATACTTGTATGAACAAACAAGTGTAAAAGTCCAGTTTAAATTTCTTGTTCTTATAGTTCAGGTTATTCAGATTTCTGAAGCTGAACAGAAAACTAGTTTTAATACTCTTTCTTCATATCGCCTTCATATCTTTTTGCAGTGTCTATCTACTTTGTTCTTGTTATCCTTCTGGAGATATTTAACACAACTGGGCTTTCTGACACAGGACATACTGGAGTCATCTTATACAATACCAGGATGAAGCATACTTCAGTTTCAATGTAATTTCAATTTTCACATATATTTTGAGGAATAGGAAGTAGACTGTTTTTAAACAGGAAAAAAGTATAAAAAGAGCAAAGTGAAATTGGATTTCATCCAGAATGTGGGTTAGCATACCCATACTAGGCCAAGCGTCAATTTTACAATATACCTTTTTGGCTGTTAAAATTATTTTCATGTATCTTTTTTTAAAGTTATTTTGAGAGATATTTTAACATTCAATAAACAAACAAGACAACAGTAAATAGATGTGATTTGAAGGCACAAGACTAGCCAAACAATGAGAACAGTGAGGTGGGAAGGGAAGTTGCTTTTTTAGACAGAATTGTTCTGGCAAGAGAAAAAACTCCATTTGCAGGTTCCTGACTCCATGTATTGCCCTTAGATTTGAAAGCAGGTTTGTTGTTACAGTGCTTGTACACTATAACAAAATCCTTCAAATATCTACAATTTACCACACAAGCAAAAGAAGATTGACCACTTTGGAAAAGTAGATGCTGCATTTACCCTCTAATTAAACATATCAAATTTGAGCATAAATGGAGTTTTAGGGTTTTTTAAGAAATAAGCAAGATTCAAATGGAAATGGCTATTAGCTGTGGTGCCCTTCCTGTGTGTTTTGGCCTTTGTCCCTTTGTCCTTTGTTCCCAGGGCTGACTTTGTTATTGCTATAGAGATGGGATAGTTAAAGTACTCAGGTGTTGTAAAAAAACAGAGCTTCCTAGCACAACACACGCTAGAGAAAATGTTTATTGAAATATTTAAAAGTAAAAAAAAAGCCAAAGAAGAAAAGTTAACATAGCTTGTGACAGGTTCTCTTATATAAACAAAACAAAGCATTCAGTTCCATGTTGCCAGCAGCTCAGTTTGGCCTCCCAGTACAGTACAGACCTTCTACAATCTGGTCCCTTCCAGAATAATGGATTTCAATTCTTAGAATTTCCCAAATGTTACAGAGAAGAATGGATTGAGAAAGTCTATCCTCCTTAAATAAGCAGTCTTAAAAGGGCACGTTGACTTTGCACTGGCTTTTTATAAGATATTTTTTTTCTCTATCGTAATTTCTCTCTCCCTCCCACCCTTCCCCAAGCATCTTAAAAAATTAAGATTGAGGCATATCCATATTCCAATTCTGCCAATTTACATCATCTGGGACACATAACCATTATGAATTTTCTTAGATCTAACACAAATTATTGTGAAGATAAAACTTCAGTTTGTTGAACTTGGCTCGAATTGGCATGAAGCCTTCATTCTACCTAAGCCTTTCATCTCATTTTAAAAATGAACATTTTCAATTCTCCGCTTTCCTCCAAACATTAAGAGCTATACTGAAAGAGAATTTTTTCTATTCCTTCAATCTCAACGTAGGCACTTTTATGGCTTGATTTTATGGCAGATGGTACCGCACATGGGATACTTCATTAGCCAATTTATCAGCCAGTTTTTGAATCCGGAAGGCATCTGTGTCTCTTTTGCTAATCCCTCAGCTCTTTGTAGACAGATTAAAGAAACAGATCCTGTCATTACTGGTACTGAAAAAGGACTTAGGCACATTTACACAAACAGCAGTTCACACAATATGACTGATCAGAGACTGCATCATTTCAGACAGCATGCATGTGTGTGCTCTGCTAGACAGAGGAGGGAAATCTACATACAGGGGGGAAAAAATCCCAATATATCAAGAAGAAACTCTCCATCACCTGTTTTTCAATACAAGAATTTCATTTCTGTAAATCATTTGTCAGCTGCAGCTTGAAGTAATAGAGTGGATAACTTGTTTTCCAATGGGATCTTCAATTTCTCTAGATTAGATATAATCAATCTAATGTCTTCCAGATGTTTTGGACTGTGACTCCCATCAGACCCAGCACAAAAGCAAAGGATCTTGGGAGTAGAAATTCAAAAACAGCTGGAAGACGCTTCTTACCTATCTTTGTTGTTGACTAAACATTACAAACTGCTTGTTTTGAAATGTTGTATACAGTTACACTGCTCAAGTCAACCAAATTGGCTCAATTGCTACTCAATTTTCTTTTTTTTAGAATTGGAATTTGATTCTATGAATCAAGACTTCAAACTTGTGAACACTTTTGCTTTTCTAGTCCCAGGAGCAAAAGCAACATACTTGCCACTTTTTAAAAATAAAAAAAGTACAAATAAAAAAAATCTAGCAGTCTCCATTCACATTACTTGATTTAGAGAGGTACATATTCAATATATTGCTCAAAATGCATTTTGCTCCTAATAAAAACTTCTAAAAGGGCAGATATCTTTTTAAGCACCCCCTTCTTTGCTATTTCAAACTCTGTTTTTGATCCAAATAGGCAGGTTTTGGCAACCTGGAGAAAATCTTCCTTAATTTTCTTTTGGTCTATTACAATTTATATTGAGCCAGGGCATCCAATCATCATCTACACCAGTATTTACCAACCTCAACAACTTTTAGATCTCAAGCATGCTGGCTGGGGAATTCAGGGAGTTGAAGTCCACACATCTTAAAAGTTGATAAGTTTGGAAACGCTGGCCTACATCACACTTTCTATTTAAAAAGTGTTCTTTGCTCAAAGCTTTTTGTCCTAATAATGCACTTGATCCATTTCAATTGCTAGAGGACAGAGTAATTAGTCTTCAAAAGAGAACTCTGGCTGCTTACATATCACCAACTGAACACTGAACAATATTCAAATACGATATAGGAAAAACAAGACAGAGACTATTTAGTTGCACATTTATACACATTTCTCATGGACATCCAATAAAAGGCTGAGAGTTACACATATCCATTCTGTACTCTGGTGATCCCAATGCGCATGCACACACACACACACTATATGTATGTAGATAAAATGTACATGCACAACTGATACCTAGGATTTGTACATATACTGTAGTGTAGTATATTGGACCATGTAACCCCAAAGCCTTTGAAAACTGGTAGAATCACTTTTGTTTTTAGTGCATGCAAACTTGACATTCAGGGCAGTGTTGCTTTAAGGCTATTTCTAAGGCTAAAAGATGTCTTCCTTATTTCCTGCAAGCATAATCAGCAAGACTCTTGAGACATAGTTTCCTAAGGATGCCAGAAACAAAATGATTTTTATTTGGGACAGATATTTAAAGAACCCCCATGGAGGAATTGAATCTGGTTGCTGCCTACACCAGAAAGTGAGAACAAGAGGCAGCATGGTGGGACCGAGAGAGAAATAAATGTCTAATCAACAGATTATTTTCTGACCTGTCTTGTGTACCCTGAGATTCTAATTTACACAGATCGTTATATTTGCTTTGTCTGCCTGAAGGGAGTAGTTTTTACTCCAAATAATTTACTTTAAAAAGAGACAAGAATACAATCAAGGAGGCAGTTAGGTCCCCCCCCCCCCTTTCAATGGGAAGAGACTAGTATTTTTAATTTTAGAATTGTCTTCCTTTTAGGTAAATATAGATTGATTCAGCTAACATCCAGCTCACTTGTTCCAACTACTATTTTAAAGGACACTGAATCTACTGCAGCTGATGTGGTACAGTAGAAGAAACCAAGATTAAAATGATTTCTTCAAGAACCGCCTGAAAACTGTGGAAAATAAATTTGAGGAACTAAGAGGTGGTAAACAGGATAAGTTTATATCTGTATTAGTGAATTCTGTATTTCAAAAACAAAACTCTATGCTTATGGCCATTCTATGGCACAATGAATATTCCCTGATTTGGAAACTTCCAGATGTATTGGACAATAATACCAATTGCCCCAGGTGATTTTCAAACATCTGGAGGCTAACAGAAAATACAGTTAGCAGAACTGGGGAAAGAACAAGACAATTTCCAGTTTTGCACTAAGGATGGATAAGTGGGAAAGAATGGTCAGAAATCATAAGCAAATCAAAGAGGAGATCATTTTGTGAACTCTCAGCTGGATAGATATGAAAGAGGTATCTGTCTGGAAACATAATGGTTAGGAGTTCTGGATAACTGCCCAGCTTATAGTTTTCTTGTTCTATTTCTGATGTACGGAGATGAGGAAACACAGGAATCTGTAGGGGATGGGACAAACAATGAAATGCATGTCATGATACAAAAACCTGGTGATTTGGGTACTTGTGTCTGATGCCAGGACACAAGTATGAAAGGCTTAGGTTTGCTCTGTGACGATGCAATTAAAAAAATATTTCTTTGTCATCACGATTTGTACAGGTTGCTTACTGGAATATAGGTTCAAGGTTTTATTTGTGGGGTCATACTCCTATTTATGTATCTTGAGGGATATTATCTAGCTTTATTCAAGTCTTTTCAATGACACAGAATAGTTGTTTCTTTAAAACCAACAAATTACATTTAATGAACAGGCTTCCAGAAATTATTTAATTGGTTTCCCACAATAATTATTTTTGGCATTAGAATACTACACATTTATCAAGCAAACGTTAGGCAATATTTGCAGCGGAAGTAATAATGTGTAAGCAATGTGGGTGTTAAGATATTGAAAGAGTGTATAATCCATTATTAGACCTACATCTAAAAAAAAGAGAGAGAATTATATCAAAATTAAGAAACCAGGTTGGGGGCTAACTCTTCCTTTCTGTAAATTAGCATTTTGTGACGATTTGTGACTTGGATCCTTGCTTTGTCTCCAGGAAACGTAATGGACATCAAGGTAATAGATTTATGCAAATTGGTTAAAAATCTTTTTAATGAAGGTGGGGTTATTATTATAAAAAATACTGACAAATGTGCATGTTTAGTAACAGAATAGCAAAACAGTTTAATTCTGCTCAGGGACTCTTGTACACTTATGCTCACACATTTAGTCCAAGAATCCAAGAGTTCTTATAATCAAGACAAAAAAGTTGGAACAGGAAGATTTTACTCTTATCTCCACCAGAGGACAAAAAAAGCAAAACACTTTCCACATTCCTCATAAGGATTAAACCCCTTGAAGAATAAATTCATAAATTCCCTCTTGATAAAATGAGAGCAATGGCTGAGAAGAGGGAGAGAAAGCCTATTTTTGATAAAAGCCCGGAACCACCAGCAGGATAGCATTTTTTAAACCCATAAACCGGTGTGTAACTAATTTTGCCACAAATATACAGAAAACTCTCCTTTTCCCCCATCCTTTAAAATGAACAAGAAGACTTCCAAGTAAGAATGATACGCTCCGTAGGATAATATCTGAAAAGTTATATACATAATTTTCTTTCTTTCTTTCTTTTTTTGTTACAAGTGTCTCCTGATCAGGCAGTGGCACTTCGGGTCACACTGGCACCACCACTTTAGCACTCTTCTTCCTCTTCTCAATAGACAGAACTATTCCTAATGCCACAGCACAGCACCATGCTCAGGATCATCTCAAAGATCTGCAGGCCGAGAAAAAAAGACGAGGACAGTGAGACTCCAGCCACGTTACAGATAGTCCTTGACTTGCGACAGTTTGTTTAGTGACCATTCAAAGTTACAACGGCACTGAAAAATGTGACTTATGACCGTTTTTCACAGTTGCGATCTTTGCAGCATCCCCATGATCATGGTATTAAAATACAGATGCCTGTGTGTCCGTGTCCAGATGCCTGTGTGTCCGTGTCCTGCAGTCATGTGATTCCCTTTTGCCACCTTCCGACAAGCCAAGTCAACTGGGAAGCCAGGTTCATCTAACCAACCAGGTTACTACCTTATCAAATGCAGTGAATCGCTTAACAACTGTGGCAGAAAAGTTGTAAAATGGGACATAACTCATTGTTTTTTTTTTAAAAAAATTGATTTATATGCCACCCTTCTCCGGAGACTCAGGGCGGCTTACAATGCGTTAAGCAATAGCCTTCATCCTTTTTGTATATTTATACAAAGTCAGCTTATTGCCCCCACAACTGGGTCCTCAATTTACCTACCTTAGAAAGGATGGAAGGCTGAGTCAACCTTGAGCCTTGGCAAGATTCGAACCTGCAGTAATTGCAGGCAGCTGGTCTTAATAACCAGCTTAATAACAGGGTGCCTTAGACCACTGTACTACCAAGGCTCTTCTTTGTTAATGTCTCCTTTAACAAGACTAATTTTGGGCTTAATTGTGGTTGCAAGTCAAGAATCACCTGTACAACTGCAGGCAATCCATTATTTTATTCTCTTTCGTGCAGCCTAATGTATAAGTAAGTTCTGGGTAGCATGTCTGAAATGGGCTTTAACTCAAATGGAATTTACTGGTGACTTAACAAAAATATTTAAAATCATATAAACAAAAAAATTAATTCTAATCCTATCTTTCTCTAATTATTTTAAATACTAAACTTATTATTGCTTAACTATTGCTTAACGCATTGTAAGCTGCCCTGAGTCTCCGGAGAAGGGCGGCATATAAATTAAAGCAAAAATAAATAAATAAATAAATAAATAAACAAACAATAAAGACCAAACATGAACTTTATAGATGGGATTTTGTTATTTGTTGGAAATGTCACAGAATTTCTAAATTGCCTTGCCTTGCAAATGCAGCATAATTAATAGTGATGGAAGCTAAACGCTGTCACACCTAATTTTAATTGGATCAAATAAAAAACTGACAATCCTCAACTTAAGTCCATTCGTTCAGTGACTGAAGTTATGGCAGCACTTAAAAAATGGACATATGACCAATCCTTGAAGCTCTGATCAGAAAGCATCATTTCTGCAGTCATGCGATCACCATGTGCAACCTTTCCTGCCAGCTTCTCACTGGCAAAGTCATTGGAGAAGCCAGCAGGGAAGATCACAAATTGCTCCATTATGTCACTCTGGCCTTCCTGCACTCATGTGGTGCCACAGCGCCCCTCTGCCCTGGTTTCCTCCAAGTTGTGCATAGGTTGTGCTGGCTTCCCTGCCACACACATCCATACCCAGCAGCATTCTTGTACTCCTTGCCTGGGACTTCTTGCTTTGACTAGTGCACCTTGGGACTATGACAACAAGTGGGACTTCTGGAATTGTTGTTGCTAAACAATGTGGTTGTGTGACATTGCCTTTATGTCACTTAGCACCAGCAATCCCAGTCTCACTTGCTGTCACAAACTCAAGACTACCGTAAAGAAAACCACCTCTAGAAGGAAACCGACATGATAACAAAATCCACCATCTCAATCGAAAAGGCAGAAAGGGATATTAAATGAGCCCTGATTCAAGGAGGGTGAGTCCCAGTTGTTTATGTGAGTTGCTTGCCTGGAAGAGCCTTTCCTCAACTTTTGTCCCTTCCAGATGCATTTTCAGCATGACTTCTCCTGTTTAGGAAAATCTGGAGTTGATCTCCACACACTGAAGTACATCCAACCTGGGAAAGGCTGAGCTAAAAAGTTTCCTTTTTCAGTCTTGGTGCCTGGAGGCCCAAGAAGAAGGCTTTTGCATTGTCAACCTGCAGCTTTCTCTGCTAGAGAAGGAGCAAATTAAGGAATATTGGCAAAAGTGGCGGGGTTTCTTTTCTCTTTGGGATAATGCATATCAGCTTCCCCAGGAACAAAGATCCCTTTATAGATGTAAGAAATTATGTTCACAGCCATCACAATAGAGGAGGGGAGTGGCATGTCTGCTATTTCTTCTTAGCAAGACTGACTATTATTCAATGAGATGGAAAGAGCTCTTTTGAGTGTCTTTGCTTTCCAAGCTTATTCTTGGCAACAAGTTCATCCATTTCTTTGCCTTCTTTCATCTTGCTAATAAACTTCCTTCCCACATCCAAAACCACAAACTTGATGAACAGGATAATACATGTTTGGAAGGTCAAGCTCCACCCACCCCTTTTTAAAAAAACCTCCCAATGTCCAGCTACACACAATTCCTGAAAGTGTGGCAATATATTTTGCTCTTTGGGAACATTCCACTGTGCACAACAGAGCCAGCACTTACCATGATTACAGCCACTACTATGGCAGCAATGCCAATCAAGTACAGCTTTCCGGAGAACAGCTCATCAATTTTAGAGTGACAAGTGCTTACCTGAAGTAAAAAAGATTATAGATTTATTTAGTAACTTCTCAGTATTGCTCTGGGCAATTCACAATATAAAACATGCAACAATAAGAAAATGCAATGCAAGTAAACAAAATCAACATCTTTCTGAAAAATAAACTATATAGACAGAAACACATCTACAAAGGGGACAATACCCATCTTGTCCCCAAGATCCTGGAGAGCAACCAGGTTTTCAAAGACATCATGAATATTTTAAGACCTACATGAATCTCTAGGGTGATTTCCAGAGAGCAGGCTTTACAGTAGGGAAAACACACAACATAGCTCTTGATAGAGGACACTGTTTAATCAAAAGGAATTGGAGTGTGCCAACTCTGCTAATTTTTGTCTGTTGGGCAGAAACTATGAGAGATGCAGAGTTCCTCAGATATCCTGGCCCTGATGTCATCCAGAACTTTTCACATGCATCTTGAATTGAACCTGGAAGCACCCTGGTATAGCTCACAAGGCAATGATAGCACATGGGCACAATGAGGTATGTCCATGACTGCATTCTGGATCAGTTGGAGCATGACGGGAGACTTCAAGGTCAGCGCCATGTAGTGTACATTGCAGCAATCAAACTGCAAAGTGACCAGGGCATGAGTGATTGTCTGATTCTCTTGATCAGGAAAGAGCATGTAACTCTCAAGCTATGCAAATTCTTCTTGGGCACAGCTGCCACCTATTCTTCAAGCAGGAGATATGAGTCAATGGTGATCTCCAGATTGGCCACTAATTTTGAGCAGGGATACTTAATCCCAATACTGAAACTGAAGAATCCACACAGCTCTTGAGTAACCATAATATCCACAGCTACTCAGTCTTGGTAGGATTAAGTTGGAGCTGGTTTAGTCTCCAGATGCTGGGACAAGAATTTTAACAGCATCATTTGACTAACCTGGAGCCAAGAGATAAAAATGGGTATCATCAGCTTATTGAAATTGAGCCTTGAATTGTCAGATGACCTCACTTAATGTTTTTATGCATTCTTTGGTCACCATACCTGTTCAAGAAAGAACAGGCCAAGAACAGCCAAGAAAGAAAAAGAGAAACCGTAAACTGTTTTGAAAACCTATATTATGGAAGCTTTTGTTTCATCCTCCTCCTAGTCTGCCTTCTTTGAATTCAGAACTAAGTATATCCTTCTTCTATTGCCATGGGCAAGCTAATTGAAAGGAATATGAAGCATGGCTCCCTCCCTCCCTCCCTGCAGAACAATTCAAATCAATTACCCATGTATGCATAAACTTAATTTTATAGACAACCATGTACACTAGGGGTGCTATTCAGCAGATTCTGGAGAACTGGTAGTGGAAATTTTGAGTAGTTCGGAGAACCGGCAAATACCACCTCTAGTGGGCCCCAGAGTGAGGTGGGAATGGAGATTTTGCAATATTCTTCCCCCAGGAGTGGGGAGGGAATGGGGATTTTGCTGTATCCTCCCCTGCCATGCCCACCAAGCCACGCCCACAGAACCGGTAGTTAAAAATTGGAATTCCACCACTGATGTACACAGCTTCCATCTTGGTATTTAAAAGTTTATGAAGCTTACTGTTCTTCCCCACCCTGATCCACTTTTGCAGCATGATAAATCGCACCACCTAAAATAGCATGGAACACTCAAAATGATTCCACATGAAATGAATGTGTTTTGTTCCATATCTGAACCAGTCACGTGCTGGCTCCGCCTGGTTTAGTGAAGGGGGAAAAAAGTCCCAATACGTCACGTGACAACACTGTGATAATGCGAGTTTGACATCCCTGGTCTAGTGGCACACTTGTCCAGTCCCAGTCCCAATCAACTTGCTGTACTGAAGAAAATGGATATACCTTTATCTTTTGTGTAGGAAGTTATCTTTAATATATACATAAAATATGTTGATGATTTTCTTACTTGTGTTGCTTCTCCTAGAGTGCATTCATTGGTGAACAAAGATGTAATTGCAGAATCTCTGCCACAGCAATTTAGCTAGGCGGGCAAGGATGGGGGAAGAGAGAGAAAAAGAAAAAGAAATTAATTGTTGTTATTTTCTACAAATATTTTAAATTACATTTTTCCCAAAAATCCCAGTTTTCATCCTGTGGTGCTTGATACCTGAACTTTCCTCCTCTTAACTTACTCATCATCTGCAGTGAATTTGTATCATATCATGCAGGGATAAAGGGGAAGTTGTGTATCAGAATCATTATAAAAGAACTTTCAACCAGAAAGGAAACCAAATCACTTGATTTTCAAAACTCTCAAAAGGCCGGAATCTCAAAAACAGGCAATCCTTTCCTGGAAAATAATTTTTAAGTGAAGTTATGTAGAAGCTAAGATCTCAATGAAGAGTTATAGTCCAAAAAGAAGAGCAGAATTATTTCCCTTCTCTTCCTTTTTTATAAACAGCTCACCATGTCATTAGAGGCAGTCTAATAAAATGGAAGGTTTGTGGTTACAGGTAGTCCTCGATTTATTACCACAATTGAGCCCAAAACTTCTGTTGCTAAGTGAGAGATTTGTTAAGTCAGTTTTGCCCCATTTTACGATCTTTCTAGCCACAGTTGTTAAGTGAATCACTGCAGTTGTTAAGTTACTAACACATTGTTAAGTGAATCTGATTTCCCCTTTGATTTTGCTTGTCAGACAATCACAAAAGGTGATCATGTGACTTCAAGACACAGCAGCCGTCATTATCAGGAGCCAGTTGCCAAGCATCCAAATTTTGATGACGTGATCATGGGGATGCTACAACGGTCATAAGTTTGAAAACTGTAATAAGTGATTTGTTTTTCACTGCTGTTGCAACTTGGAACAGTCACTTAATGAATGGTTGTAAGTCGAGGATTGCCTGTAACCTGGCTCTGCATGGGTGTATGTAAAATAATGCATACACTTAGGGGTGTACTCACTTTTGTGGCCACCTATTTAGACATTAATGGCTGTGTATTGCGTTGTTTTAAGGGGACAGCACATTTACACTATTATACAAGCTGTATACTCACTACTTTACATTGTAGCCAAGTGCCATTTCTTCAGTGTTGTCACATGAAAAGATATACTTAAATATTTACAAAATGTGAGGGGGTGTACTCACTTCTGTGATATACTGTATGTATATATGAACAAAATTCAGTAATAACTATTCTTGTTCAGTTGTTTTAAAAATGAACTTTCCATGGCAATGACCTAGAAAAGATTCCCCAAAGCCACATAGTAGGGTATTTTCTCCTTTGGATTCATTGCACCACTTACAAATTAAACTGTCTTTGTTGCATTTTGGTTCCTTCTGGACATGTGACTGCAAGTGTTGTCCATGTAAGCTATAAATCAAGTTAAATTGCTTCACCACCCTGTCATTAGTGAGGAAGGCACTGTTCTATGTATGTGTCCTACAATTTTTTGATTACAACTACTGGCATGAAAAACAGTTGTGTGTGAGGCCATCTTAAGTTCAGCACACATTTATTGTAAATTACAGTAACTGTAATTCAGATTGTATTTTAATTTGTAGCTGAATGCCATTTTGTAATTTTATTTTTTTAAATAGCTATTTTAATAAGCACTAAAGTATTTTTTCTATTTTTTAAAGAAAGGACAGGATATTATATCACAGCTGTATGTCAATGTAGGTTATTATAAATATGAGATATTAGTTAATCAAATAATACTTTTACATACTATTGTGCTATTTTAATGGCTGCCTACCATTTTTGAGTTAAAAGTAAAGGTAAAGGTTCCCCTTGCACTTATGTGCTAGTCGTTCCCGACTCTAGGAAGTGGTGCTCATCTCCGTTTCAAAGCTGAAGAGCCAGCACTGTCTGAAGATGTCTCCATGGTCATGACTAAACACCAAAGGTGCACAGAATGCTGTTACCTTCCCACCAAAGGTGGTCCCTATTTTTCTACTTGCATTTTTTTACATGCTTTCGAACTGCTAGGTTTGCAGAAGCTGGGATAAGTAATGGGAGCTCACCCCGTTATGCAGCACTAGGGATTCAAATGGCTGACCTTTCAATCGACAAACTCAGCGTCTTAGCCACTGATCCACCACGTCCCCTATTTTTCTAAATATACATTTAAATATATAATATATACATGTATATGTGTAATACACAAATATGTCTATTTTGGATGTTTTTGCTTTAAAATGTTTTAGTGTCTTAATTTTAATATATTTTTGAATTGTAAGCCGCCCAGAGTTATTGACTGAAATAGGTGTCTATACAAATTGAATGAATAAATAAAAAAATTAAATTAAATATTTCTAAAGTACGTTGAACTGGATTTGCATATGGTAATAGATGTAAGAATTCTTTATTTTTCTCCCTGGAAATTATAACAATTCCTTCTGTAGAAGAATGACAAACTAATTTATGGAAGATGCTTCAAAATCAAAATTAAATTCACAACTGAAAAATAAATCTGAATTTATTTGTAATGTGAAAATAATTTTTGAATTATTATCTTATAAACATGTTCATCTCACACCCAAAGTTTAGGTTTTCCTTAAGATTATGATTTGATAAATCTGTTAAACTTTATAGATTAAGCAGTATTGTAATTAATGTAATTTCTTTATCTTCATTTACAATTTGAGTTATACTGGTTTTAGTTGTTAATTATTGCATAATAGTCTAATATTGACCTTTAATGCAAATATATGGTTTCAAATTGATAATTGTCTTTTTGCACTTTTTAAAGCTCATTTTATAATGTTTGTAAATCTTTTTTATTCTTTACATTTTTGTTCGATTACACTTGCAAAATCAATGAATAATTTTTTAAAAAAACTACTCCTTAGAGATTTCTCCTCAGAAAACTACAAATACTTAAGACATAAATAATGGGGGATAGATCCTTTGTAGCAAGACCGTTTTTTACAGAATACAGAGTTGGGCTTCAACAGATATGCAGGTAACCCTTGCTTAGCAACCATTCGCAGTTGTGATGGTGATGAAAAAAATAACTTTGTGATCAATCCTCCTATTTAGGACTTTCACACGTCTGGAAAGCAAAGAAAAGCTGAAGTTTAGATTATAAGTACAGTTACACTTAGCGGCCATTTTGCTTAATGATCCAGTTGCTGGTCTCAAGGACTACCTCTAATTTACAGTTACTTCAAGCAGGTATTTGACTAACTAACTGCTCAAGCAAAAAACTGTGAAGATTAAATTTGATTCCCAACCAAAGTGTACTGTATAACTTACTGTTTCTTGGAAGGTTTTCACAACAGCGTTCGCCTTTTTTGCCTTGTTCTCATCCTTGTCTTTCGATTGAAGCAATGCTTGATCATAAAATTGTTTGAGATCTTTGGCAATCTGCAAAAGAGAACAGGGGACAATATATTCTCAATGCAATAGATGTGGGCTTTTACAGGTACTCTTTCCTCATTGGTCTGTTCAGCTGCTTGATCTTGCTGATTCCAATAATCTTAACAACCGGATAACCAAACAACAAAGTTCAGACACCTGAATTAAATTTGCAGATCCACAATCACCATTTAGTTGAAGCTAGTTGACAATATGGAACTGTGTATCCACGAAATGGTAAACCAGACTTATTGCGAAGGTCTTTTTTCTATTCTGGCTGGTTATTCTAAAATTAGAGATGGGGGTATAACTCTGTCACTGGGCAATATCAGAACTTTTTTTTAATACTCTGCTTCCAGTGAGAGTGGGAAAGAAATACTTACTGTTAAACGTCCTAACTGTGGTGTAAAACAGCCTACGAAGCATTCAAGGATTATGGAAACTCTAACAGGAAGTGTTTAGTAGTGATGAGAAAATTTCACAACATGAATCATGGTATCAACTATACTGATGAGCAGGACTCTATAAACAATAAAATAACTTAGGCCAACATTCAGTTGTACTGTAGAAGTAATATGTAAACCTTAACATTACCCAGTGCATATAACTTATGTGCTGCTTCCTGGGGTCTGGGTAATGTCACCAAGAGTGTTTTTTTTTTAAACCAATACAGTGTCATGGATAGCTACTGTTTTGAGAACCAATGAGCAAGATAAAAAAAAAAAATCAAATGAAGCTCAGTTTGGACAAAATATGCTTAAGGAAGGTGACCTGGTGACTAGCCTGGACAGAGGTAAATTGGGTCATATTTCCCTTAAAATAAAAGATGTAGTGTTTTTGAAGTATTTGAACTATAATGGCTGTTGTAGTTGTATATACCGGCTTCAGAAAAAGTTTGGGAAAGGCAACAGGGGGAGAAAAGGGTACAGTATTGTTCCTGTTGTGTGTATGCTGAAGACCCTGACTTGACCATGATGAGTCTGGAAATCCCTAAAGAGTTTTAATTGCTACAGTATTCTATAGCATTACTTGTATTAAAAAACAGCCATGTATACTAGTACTGCTTTCTCTGCCTATTACCATTTCTAGACAAACACTGGAGTGTCATTTTTCATCTTTAAACTATGAAAATGCTTTGACTAGAGATCAGTATGAAGTGCCTTTGCAAGGAATGATTCTTTCATTAAAAGAGAAGAGTGACCAGCGCTAAAAGTAAGAGTGTTTTTTAAGAGATTTTTCTGCAACTATGAAACATGTTTTCACCTCCAACACAACAGGTAGACTTGGTTCATCCTTTTGGACAGATCTTGAAAGCTTTTCAGGATATGATTATAGAATACAAATTATTCCAGAAGAACTATTTTAAACATTTTCTCTTGTTTTCTCTTAACTCTGCTATGAATTCAGTTTGAAACAAAAAAGCAAGCTATATAGACACTATAAATATTTGTTTCCAGGCTTCCACAACTTGGCACCTTAATGTCTGGAAAGAGTATTATAGTCCAATACATCCAGACAGCATCAATAATAAAGAGTACACTAAGTTGTGTAAAATTGTTTAATGGTAGAGCAAAATTGTATAAGAAAAGAGGGTAATTAAACAAAACATCAACGAAAAATAAAAAGGCACTATCTGGAAGAAGATACAAACAGAGACATCCTGCTCTCCCTTTGGATCTGTGAGATTGCTTTCATCTCTTAGTTTTATATATCCAGGCTAAAATATGCAAGCAAAAGATTGAATTCCCCCTTGTGAGTTTAAAAAAGGGAAACGAGTGGTAAATCAATCATCCCAAATGTTGCAATCCACACTTCCAAAGCAATCATTTTATATAGCCGGGTTCTCATGACCTTTTTATTCCACCAGGCGGGCCTGGCCTAATCTTTTCCCTTTTTCTTTTTAATATGAAAATTTTAATCTGTTTTTAAATGAGTGGGGTGTTTTAAATCTGTCTGGGCCAAATTGTTTAATTCAGTTTTATTCTGTTTTTAAATTTTGTATTTATGTGTTTTATCGTTTGGCTGTTCACCACCCTGAGTCCTTCGGGAGTAGGGTGGTATATAAATCAAATAAAGATAAATAAAGATAAAGATGATAATACTGCAGAATGAATAAGATAGTGTACTGAAGTGGTGGCGTAGTGGTTAAAGTGTAGTACTACAGGCTAATTCTGCCCCCAGCCTGGAATTCAATCCTGACCAGCTCAAGGTTGACTCAGCCTTCCATCCTTATGAGGTTGGTAAAAATGAGGATCCAGATTGTTGGGGGCAATATGCAAAAATGCTTACACTATAAACTTCCCAGAGAGTGCACTATGGGATAGTATATAAGCCTAAAATGCTATTTCTATTTTTAAAGAAATTCATGCCATTCTCTTGCTTTGGCCAAAATGTCAACAACAAAAAATTATACTGGACTACTAGAAGTCTGAGCCAGCTGTTCACTAACATGCCTACAGTAAAGCTGTTTTTCTCATTCTAAATTCTCCCTTGAAATGTGAGCAGCTGAGAAGCTGGATGTCTGACTTAATTTAAAAACAGAAAATGAGAACTTCCTTTATGGAATAATTTGCCCTGGGGAGAAGTTTTAAGTGTAACATAATGCCCGTGTGCTACCTGGAATGGACTATTGGAAAAAAGTACAATATAATTTTCACCCATTTGTACACTTAGGGTTTCATAAGACAGCAGTAATTAAAACAAAGTGGCCATTTTATACTGAAAAATGGATGTGGATCATTTAAATTATTCTTGTGCACTGTAATTGTTTCATTCCTTTGTGCATAATCAAAACTGAAACTACACCTCTGGAAGCAGAATAAATGGAACATGGAGTATATATCAGAATCATATTATTGTCTCTTCACTGGTGTAATCATTTTGGAGCAATGTGTGAGGTTGGGTAAAAAGAAACCAGACAAGAGAAGAGAGATTCAGCCACAGAGCAACAAGAAAGGCAAAAACAAAACTTTTATTTGCCTTTAGAAAAGGAAATAATAGTACTATTAACAAGGTTAGTAAGGTTTATTATAATCAAACATACACTCCAAAAAAGGATACATTAATTCAGTGATTCACTGAATGAATGTTATTGCTACCAATTTCTGCAAGTAAGTAATAATATACACTGCTGGGAGAATATGATTGGGTTGATCGTGTCAAATTGGGAAATATGCTTAGAAAAGTGGGAATCCCAAAACATCTCGTGTGAAACTTATAAAGAGATGAGGAAGTCACAGAACATGGCAAAATAGACTTGCAAAGGATTGTGACGAAGCTGAACATTGTAACCTAAATTATTCAATTTATATGCTGAATATAAAGGAAGCTGCACTGGAAGAGAATAAGGATGGTTTTAAAATTGGAGGAAGAAGCATTAATAGCCTGCACTAAGCAGCTATTAATCAGTAGTGATGACACTACTTGTGATAGCTCTGAATGCAAAAGATCTGCATACTATAGTAACAGAAGCCAAGTGGAAAAAACAGATTAAACATAAAGAGGAATTAATGACAACAGCTATAACAATGAGCCTTAGAATTGACATCAAAGATATCGAAGCTGTGAACAGCTCTTGCCCTTTAGAATAACTATCAATAGTAACAAAAGTCAAGAAGTACGTCATATAGTAGAGCAGCCATAAAGGCCATGCATATACTACAGTATATGTCTGTACCTAAAAAGATCAGAAGAGTGCAGGCAATGATATTCCCTATGACACTTTATGGAAGTGAAAGTTTCTCTCTGAAAAAGCTGGATAGAAAAAAAACACTGATACTCCTGAACTTAGGTGTTGGAGTTGAGAATAACATGGATAGCCAAGAAAAGAAACAAGTGGATCATTGAACAAATTAACCCAGCATTACATGAATCCTTCCCTAAGATCTAGTCTTGTTATACTGGCATTCACTTTACAGTACATAGGTTTTGAGAGAGAATAAAAGGAAATATGACAATGTTGTTGTTATTCAAGAAAGTGCACAAGTTTTTTTGTATTTCAGTAGTGCCTTGCTTCAGATATGTTTTGATGAATTACAAAAACGTGCAAAATCCATGTGCCTTAGAAACTAGAATGGCATGGAAAAACCTGCAAATTCAGGTCTCTAAAGACCAATTCTTACGCAGGAAAAACAGCATAATTTACACTCAGGGGAGAACAAATAGCAGATCTGAGGGACCCTAAAATTTGCACATCCTTAGGAGGTCCGAAGGGACTGAAGAATAATTGGTAAGTGACTGTTATAAAAACTTCAGGAAGGAAGCCAGAGATAGAAGAATGATTGACAAGTTAATATAGGGAATAGCAGTCCTCTATACCAGGGATCCCCAACCTCCTGGCCGCGGCCCACCACTGGGCCTTGAGCCTTTCATAACCGGGCCACGGAAGTGGTGAGTGAGTGTGAGTGCATCCCCAGTCGCGTGACCAGTGGACGAGCACGCTCCATTTGTGCGAGCGGCAGGCATACTCGCGCAAATGGAACTGTGTGTGTGCGCACTTGCCCACCACACCTGTGGAACCACCTCTCTCCACCACCACCGGTCTGCAAAACCGAAAAGGTTGGGGATCTCTGCACTACACAGCAACCTTACATTCTAAGACCCACCTCTTCAAAAGTATTTTTTCTCACTCTATCCTGAAATCAGGATTGTTAAACTCTTGGAGACAAGTATTTGTCTTCTGCTTGTCATGACACTTGTAAAAACACCATCTATGTATGCGTCATAGTAGCTCCGGTGACAGGTAGATAGTTGCAGTGTATTTTTATTAAGCTTCTAGAATTGGAGCCTGCTTACCACAACAAGTGGAAAAGAAACGAGGAGAGCAGACAAATAGTTTCTTATGGCACTACCAGGTGGGGCATCATGCTGCTCCCCAGGGACTGATCATCCTCCACATATTAAAACTGACACCATTCATACTGTAGCTGCTGAAGTGACATGACCTCAAGATTGGTTTCAGAGGGAATAAATCCAAGACTCAATTCCTATTAATCAGGAAGCTCACTGGAAAGCTTTTATTACCACTAGCTTTCTTTGAGAAGTTAGGATTTAGAGCCCTTGCTTATCCCATTTTTCTCGCCTTTCCTTGTAATATATCAAATGCCATTATTTTCTTGTACTCCATTAATTGCAAATTATGGCAATACGCTTTCTGCTGCAGCAGGTTGGCTAGCACAGAGCAGAGAGGCATTGAGAAGGGTGATGTCTCATGAAACAGAATAGAACAGAATAGAAAAGTAAAGTAAAGTAAGAAAAGTAAAGAAGCAGCAGGACAACCTTATCTTTTATAAATGTTTAATCTGGCAGTCAATCAAACCAACCTACTGGGAGACTGGAAGAGTGGGAAGATGAAAATAAAGTGGCTTTGAACACCTGGAAAACCTATGCCACAATAAACATTAAACATCTAGCCCTCGAGTAGTTGTAAGGCTCTCAGATGCATCATAAACATAAAAGCTATGCGTAAATGCATAAAATAAATTGTCATCATAAAATGTTTACCTGATCCTTATTAACGAATCCCCAGATGCCAGCAGCCACTTCACAAGCAAATAAGATGACAAGGCATGTAAAAAACTGAAATAAAAAAGATAAATATCAGATTAAGGAAATCTAGAGGCATTTCCACCAAAGAAAAGGTCTTTGGTTCATCCATATAGTTTGCAGTGATAGACTCAATTGTTGATAAACAGAACACCAAATGATGAAACACTGTTTTTACTTGTGTTCTTACAGCCATTAATAAAAGGCATACATTTTGTTTAGCCTTCCATTCAAGACTGCTACTAGTTTGTTTCATATTCACACTGTATATAGGAGGACTGGAATAAAAAGAATCTCTCTCTCTCTGTCTCTCTCTCTCTCCCTCCACCCCCACCCTCACCCCCGCCTCCATTGATTACAGACAACCCATTAACAAAGTTCCTAGGTGGAAGACATCAACATTTTAATTGTGTTAAATACAATTAAATTATCATTTTGATGAGAGGGTTAAATTTTTAACAACATTATATTCTAGGTTAATGAAAACAAATTGCAAAGGGGAAATCAAAGAAAATGGATTGGAGACATGGATTGTAGAAAGGAACAGAACAGCAGGTAGAATGAAGATAGATATTAGGTATGTTATGATCTAGAAGCCCCTTTACTGTAATAAGTCATTAAATACGAAAATAATTATTTCCAGGCCCTGGTGCATAGTGACAGACTACATGAAGACACAATGGAAGGAGAGACAGAGGAACCATTAACAAAACAATGTGAATAAAATGGAACAAGCTATGCTATATCGGGAACTAACTTTCACTTTGTCAGTGAGGAATATGTTTCTGAGGACTATATGCAACTTACTTCAGACAGCTCTATTTTAAATGATCAAAGGAGGAAAATCACTGTCACCATTTTCTTGAAATCTGTTACTTGCTAATTCTCTGGAGCTCAGCCATGTTTGTTTTCCTTCTTCAGATTATTCTTTCTTTAGCAGATATTTGCACTTATTTTCACATATTTGCACTGGCATATTTTAAATTTAAAATAATCAGGTGTGATACAGGCAAAGATCCTTTTCAATGCAAATGTCATTATAATTAATGAAAATAGCATGTAAACTATTCCAAACATCAGTTATACTACCTTTTTTAAAAACAAAGGACAGTCCTAATTATTTTTTCTCATTTCTGATCTCAGTCCTTCCACAAATTATATCTAATACACATTCTCTGGATGATGATCCCTGTGCTTTGAATTAATCGGCCTAACAACAGCATTTTACATTAACTGCAGTTTCTGGTCAGGTTTCAAGAGCAGCTCCTAATAAAGTCAAGAAAGACTGTAAGCAAATTATGAGTAATGACTGCTGAAATGTGACCAGTTTAGGAAGAGACAAAACTGGCACACTGATGTAATTGAGAGATGGCACTCCTCACCACAACTGCCACAATTGTGGACCAAGTGATAGCTAAGCATCAAAGAACACTCCAAACCCTTTCTTTCAGGAGAAGTACAGTATAATCTTTTTCAAAATAATCTGAACCTCAGGCCCCAAATTCAATCTTCTACTTACAATACTGGTAGCACCTCCATATTGTCAGATTTAATTTTGCCTTATTGGATGTAGTAAAATAATAAAGTAAATTCTAATTACTGATACAGAAAGTTATATGGAACAATAAAAGTGCCTCATGATCATAAATTCTTCTTACTGTTCGCCATCATAATAGTAATCATTAAACTCAATGAAAGTCTCTCAGGAAATGCTGGAAAATGTAAACAAGAGTGTAAAAGGTCTCTTACTGTTCCCAGAAGGCACTGTGATTCCTGGATAGCTCCATAACATCCTAGGAAACCCACAAACATCATCACTGCTCCAACAGCAATCAAAATGTAGATTCCTGCAGGGGAAGATGAAAGAAAAGTACGTTAATTAATCTCAGGAGGAACATATTTTGCTATGTGATTAACAGGCATGGATATTCTGTGAAAGTTGGATTACAGAAGTAGACAGCGGCAGGAGGACAACAATCCACCTCATAAATATGAATCAGTTTGGGTGAAACAAAAGCTGTACTTGGAATGACTTTCTGTTTCTAAAATTAGTGAATCAGATGCTTCGGAGTACCTCAAAAAGACATGCATGAAAGGAGCCTTCCAGCACTTCTTATTCAAATCAAGGGAGCTTCTGTAGATGGAAGCTTCTAATTATCACTTCCAATGCCGCAGTGGTCAACCCCCTTTTTAAAGGCATAAAACTAATAGCAATGAAAGCTATACGTCAGTTAAGCATTCTGTTGGGAAGAAAGAACCCTACTGCCCAGTTCCCATAGCTTTATGTGTGTGTGTGTGTGTGTGTGTGTGTGTGTGTGTGTGTATCAGGGGTGAAATGCTCCCAGTTCGGACCAGATCAGATGATCCGGTAGCAATTGTGGCGGGTGGTTCAGAGAACTGGTAGCAATGGTGGAGCAAAGCTCTGCCCACCTGCCCAGGTGTCATTACTTCCTGGTATTAACCAGGAAGTAATGTGTTTTCTACCCTCTGCATGGCACGTGCACTTCCAAACCGGTAAGGAAGGTAAGTAGATTTCACCCCTGGTGTATATGTATCAGCAATGAAATGCACTTACTTTCACTTCCGGTTCGGAAATGTGAGTGTGTGCACATGCCAAAAAAAGCACATAATGATGTCCCGGTGGTGGGCGGAGCCTCCCACTGCCGCCCTACCGGCTCATGTGAGATAGATAGATCCGGCCGGATTTCACTGCTGATATGTATGTATATGTATATGTGTGTCTCTGTGTATGTGTGTACACACACACACAATATACCATGCTTGGTAAGTGAATCACTACCGTTGTTAAATGAATCTATGGTTGTTAAGAAAATCTGACTTCCCCCATTGACTCTGCTTGTTGGAAACTGGCTAGGAAAATTGCAAATTTATTTATTTATTTATTGGCTCAATTTATACACCATCCTTCTCCGGAGACTCAGGGCGGCTTACAATGTGTTAAGCAATAGTCTTCATATCTTTTGTATATACCTGCTTAGTAGGGCTTTCGCCCCGCCTCCCCCCAAGTGGTGTTCTTTTTTATACAAAGTCAGCTTAATCCGGGTCCTCACAATGGTGATCACATGACCACATGGCACTGCAATCATTATAAATACATGCTGGTTGCCAAGCACCCACATTCTGATCACATGACCATGGGGATACTGCAATGATTGTGCGAGGACCAGTTATAATTCACTTTTTTCCACTGCTGTTGTAACTTTAAATGGTCCCTAAACAAACAGCAATGTTATGCCAATGTTTCTTTTGGGGCTGTGTCAAAAGACTACCAACCAATAATTAAATCAAAATGCGTGACTATGGGCGGAGTGATGGTGTTTATATTTTGACAGTACTGAACATACAGTACTGTTGGAATATGAAGGGGGAAAAAAAATAACTTGAAAAACGCTGACAGCACTGCAATCAGATTTATCTTATTTCCACAAAACACCAAGAAGGGATATATAGAACTGGTTTTTTTAAAAACAGAAACACTACAAAATATTTTTCAAAACTGGTAAAAGTGTAGAAGCAGATTTGATATTCAGTGATGCAAATGCAGCGAGATTGCTTTGTAGCGAAATACAGCCTAAATCTTACGCAGATGTCCTCCATTGGAAAGTTATTAAAATAACATTTCTCAAAATAGATAGTAACTACAGAGGAGAACTGAATGCTTGATATGGACAAAGAACAGAGATAATGAAATACTGGCACTCCTGCTCAAAAGTCTATCAAGATTTTTAGCCGCTAGAAACAACATTTTTAATTTAAGTTCGAATCCCACAGGCACCCTGTGGAGAATTAGGTGGATCATGGCGCCTTGTGGCCCATAAAAGCTTTCGTTGACTATATGGTGATGCACATTAAGTAAAAAGACTGGGAGTTGCTGCCATGAAGACGATGTGTTCAGTAGACTGGCTGGAGGCCAGAAGAGCAGCAAGAAATCATTTGCAAAGACTTCGTTTTAGTGCACTGGGCTGGGAGAGATGAAGGGATTCCAAAGAAGAGGATCTTCTTTCAAGTTCTTTGAATTGAAGGAACAGACTCATTTTTGAGCCAGCCTCTGGTAACAGATAGATCCTGTCCTGCGTCAAGCTCTATGGTGAAACCAAGGAGGACGCTAACTACAGGTAGCCCTCGACCTATGACCACAATTGAGTCCAAAGTGTCTGCTGCTAAATGAGACTGTTGTTAAGTGAATTTTGCCACAGTTGTTAAGTGAATCCAGCTTCCCCATGCTTATCAGAAGGCCACAAAAGGTGATCACATGACCCCTGCAGGGACCCTGCAACCAGCATAAATATGAGTCAGTTGCCAGGCATATGAATTTTCGTTATGAAGACGCTGAAACGGTCGCAAGTATGAAAAATGGTTACAAATCACTTTTTTCAGTGCTGTTGTAACTTCGAATGGTCGCTAAATGAACTGCTGTAAGTCAAGGGCTACCTGTATTTTTACATTTCAAGCTCATTTAGATCCACTTGTTTGAAAGCTAACAATACTTTCAAGGAATAGAAGTGGACAAAGATACAGCTTGATGTAGCCTTTTCTCTTTGGTTTATGACATATGACTTGCCCATTCATTTCTTTGGTTCTATTAGTATCCTTTTAAAAACAGCCAGTTTGCTGTAGTTATTAAGTGAGTTCTGATCCCACCTTAGGCACAAATGCAGTGGATGACCTTAGGCCAGTCACTCCCTCTCAGCCCTAGGAAGAAGGAAATGGCAAACAACTTATGAAATTTTTCCAAAGAAACTGCAGGGACTTGCCAAGCAGTTGTCAAGATGCACTCACTTGAAGGTGCATTTTTTTTTAAAAAAAGCATCCTTTTGCACAATAGCTCAGAGGTTAAAGACAGCCCCGGTTTGAGATCCAAGCTCCACGCAACTGGGTGAGCTCCTGTTACTTGCCCCTGCTCCTGCCCATCTAGCAGTTTGAAGGAATGCAAATGCAAGTAGATTAATAGGTACCACTCAATGGCTCTTGAAACAGAGATGAGCAGTGCCCCCTATAGTTGGCAATGACTAGCGGAATAAAATCCACAGAGACTCCTTTACCTTTACTCATGAGTAAAGAAAAATCAATGAATTGCAAAGGCTGCAACATTTCATTTGTTTTTAAAATCTCATGCATTACATTTTATTTCATCTTCATCTAACACCTTTTCTTATTTTGGGTGGATGTGATAGGATTTACGTTCCCAGAAATCTGAGGAGCTCCAGGATGAATTAAAGTTTTCTCACTGGAAGGCATCAGCACAACAATTCTGCCAAATTTTCAGCATAGCTTGCAAAAAGCAAAAAGGGGGAGAAGTGGATAGGATGCAACATAATGGGAAGAGAGAAAGAGAGATCTGATCACTTAATGGCAGTCAGGAAGTAATAAAATAATAGAGAAGCTATTGGGAGTAGAGCCAGAATTTTTCTGAAATACAAATAGCCTTTATTGAGTTTGTCCCTAATAGCAGAGCCAAGCAGACAACTGGAGACTAATAAAATGAGACCATTTTGTGCAGTTTAATTTAAAACACAAACAATAGCATAACACCCAAGCATATAGTGACCTTCTACATCAGACATTATTTGAGCAAATCAAAAGAGAATGTTATAGATTTTTAATAGTGTTATATTTTCTTAGCTTTCAAATATATGTTCAAGCTTCTCTTGGCATTCAATCAAATCTATCTACCTATCTATCTATCATTAAGCAAATTTATATATCCATCCAACTCACAGATAATGACTCAGGATGGCTTACAAAATTTTAAAAACCCATCATATAATAAAAATCCACAATGACCCTTCCCGTGGCAGCAACTACACAGTCATCTCTTTAGAAGAAACCAGACAGTCCTTTCTGAGGCACCAATTCCCTGAAACCTGTATTGTGTAATTACCGTATTTTCCGGCGTATAAGACGACTTTTTAACACATGAAAATCTTCTCAAAACTCGGGGGTCGTCTTATACGCCGGGTGTCGTTCTCCTGTAACCAGGCAGACCAGCCCAAAAGACTCTAACGAGCCTTAAATGGCTCTGGCGATCAAAGCTCTGGCGATCCCAGCTTTGCCTGCTAATCAGGCAACTCAGCTGGGATCGCCAGAGCCCAGAGCCCTGTAAAAAGAAAAAAGTTTTCCCCCTCCAGCTTGCTTACCTTAGCTGGTAATCGCCACGCTTGCCTTGCTTCGCTTGCCTGAATCCATTCCATCAGCAAGCCACTTTCTGCCTGCAATCATGCAGGCAGGAGTTGTGGACTTCAACTCCCAGAATTCCTCAGCCAGTAAAAACAAAGCTGGCTGAGGAATTCTGGGAGTTGAAGTCTACAAGTCTTAAAGTTGCCAAGGTTGGAGACCCCTGTTCTATTGGGTAAGTTTTTTTTCCCCTTTGGGAGCTTTAAAAAAATAGTTAATTGGGGTTTTTTTAGTTGTTCTTTTTTAGACCTAGCCATTTAAAGTTTAGGAAGTTTTAAATTTAGTTTTCATATAAAAATAAAAATAAAATAATATTTGTGCAGCTTTCTGAGATGTGGTGTGTTTCTGTAGTGTTTCACTCTAACTACACAAACACACAAAATCTCACAAAGCTGTATGTGGAATTTTGTGTGTGTAAAGTGTGAAGGTTGATTTTTTGAGGCTTTTTGTGGCTGTGTGAGGTTCCTGCTTGTTGCAGGGGCCATTTTGGGTCTAGCACAGCTGCTTTTACATTGTGGATGAGCCAGTTGTGTTGTGTTGTGTTGTGTGTGTGTAAAGTGTGAAAGTTGTTTTTTGCACTTTTTGTGGCTGTGTGAGGTTCCTGCTTGTTGCAGGGGCCATTTTGGGTCTAGCACAGCTGCTTTTACATTGTGGGTGAGCCAGTTGTGTTGTGTTGTGTGTGTGTGTAAAGTGTGAAAGTTGTTTTTTTGGGCTTTTTGTGGCTGTGTGAGGTTCCTGCTAGTTGCAGGGGCCATTTTGGGTCTAGCACAGCTGCTTTTACATTGTGTTGAGGCAGTTGATGTTTTTTAATTTTTATTTGGTGTGTGTTGGAAGAGGGGTAGTCTTATATGGCGAGTATAGCCCAAACCCTATATTTTAACAGGAAAAGTTGGGGGTCGTCTTATACGCCCAGTCGTCTTATACGCCGGAAAATACGGTATTTAACACTGTCATCTTATTAGTGAGTAAGAAGCATCTGAATTAGCTCAAATCCGCTTCCCAAAACCTGGTACTCTTCAGATATATTGGACTAAAACGCCACATAGTTATGAATCAAATGATTCTAGACAGAGAGTTATTACAAAATCATTAAGCTGGAGAAGGCTGAAATAATTCAGAACTATAGCCCAAACAATAAAATGGAAAACAAAACAGAAGCTGGTAAAGTAGGCAACAGATGCCTCATTAGAAATGTGTGAGAGGCATTGCCTTTCTCTGACTGCCCTTTCATCCCCTTAATCTTGTCAAAAAAGAAAGAGCTACCATTAAGGGGAAGTTTGGGAGAATATTGTTCTTATTCTCATGCAACATTCTTTCGACTTTTGTTTTAGAAAGATAAGACAATGTAAAGTTGCGAGAGAGGAAGTGTAATTTGCTTCTGATTTCTTGTTAAGATTGTGGAACCTATGTGGCAAATTCAGCAAACGGTTCTGATCTCCAACCATCACTAAATGGTTTATTGGTATTTAGAAACCGTATAAGGTAGCTGCCATTAAACCTTTGTAAGATAGATAGATGATAGATAGATAGATAGATAGATAGATAGATAGATAGATAGATAGATAGATTTTGACATTTATTTGCCGCCCATCTCATTTCAAAGCAACTCTTTGAGGGCAGCTTACAACATTAACAGAAACACATTTAAATCATCAAATATAAACACATAGATGTAAGCCTTGTCCTAAAAAGGACTCAAAAGTGTGAAAGAGAATTTTTCTGGTATCTAAAAGAATATATCTATCAAGAAATCAGTTCATGTGGCAATGGGGACTGCCATCCCTAGTCAATGCTATATGGTGCCATATGGGGTCAATCTTTTATGATCGCACACTATATGACCGCTTCGCTTGGCAGTGGAAATTCTGGCCCCAATTAGCACTGCTAATTGAGAACTACCTGTAGCTAAAATCAAAAGGGACATGTCTCTTTTAACTGCTGGTTTTGCTCACATTGCTATTATGTCAACTCTTATCATGTGAATTGGTGGCTGGCAAAAAAGAGTGGTGGAAAGCCCCTAATGCTTTCTCTTTCCCAAGAATGTATTTCTTAGTCATCAATGAACTCATGATATAATATATCACAGAAGTGAGTACACCCCCTCACATTTTTTAACCATCTGAACCAAATAAGTTTATCTTGGTCTCATCGGACCACAGGCCATGGTTCCAGAAATCCATGTCCTTAGTCTGCTTGTTTACAGCAAACCATTTGTGGGCTTTCTTTCTTTTCTTTTTTTATTTAATTTGTATACCGCCCTTCTCCCAGAAGGGACTCAGGGCGGTGAACAGCCAAAATTAAAAATACATACAATACAAAAGTTAAGATAATTAAAAAGAATTAAATCATTGGCTTCCCAATTTAAAACCCCCAAGTCTATAAAATTTAAAATCCCAATTAAGAACCATTTAGGCTAGGCTGGCTTGGTGGAATAAATGAGTCTTCAGGGCCTTACGGAAGGTCCGGAGGTCCGGGATCAATCGTATTCCAGGAGGCAGCTCATTCTACAGGGCGGGTGCCCCCACAGAGAAGGCTCTCCCCCTGGGAGCCGCCAGCTGACATTGCCTGACCGACGGCACCCTGAGGAGGCCCTCTCTGTGAGAGCGTATTGGCCGGTGGGAGGTTATCGGTAGCAGCAGGCGGTCTCGCAAATATCCTGGCCCTAAGCCATGGAGCGCTTTAAAGATGAGAACCAATACCTTAAAGCGCACCCGGAAGACCACCGGGAGCCAATGCAGCTTGCGCAGGAGAGGTGTTACATGGGAGCGCCACGTCGCTCCCATAATCACCCGCATGGCCACATTCTGAACCAGCTGGAGCCTCCGGGTGCTCCTCAAGGGGAGCCCCATGCAGAGAGCGTTGCAGTAGTCCAGGCATGACGTGATGAGGGCATGAGTGACCGTGCACAAGGAGTCCTGATCCAGAAAGGGGCGCAACTGTCATATCAGGCGGACCTGATAAAAAGCCCCCCTGGCCACAGCCGTCATATGCTCTTCTAAAGACAGCCGTGTGTCCAGGAGGACACCCAAGTTGCGAGCCCCCTCTGTGGGGGTCAGTGACTCGCCCCCCACAGAGGGGGCTTTCTTGTGCATCATCTTTAGAAGAGGATTCCTTCTGGGACGACAGCCTTGCAGACCAATTTGATGCAGCGTGCAGCATATGGTCTGAGCACTGACAGGCTGACCCCCCCACCCCTTCAACCTCTGCAGCAATGCTGGCAGCACTCATACATCTATTTCCCAAAGCCAACCTCTGGATATGACGCTGACCACGGGCACTCAACTTCTTTGGTTGACCATGATGAGGGCTGTTCTGAGTGGAACCTGTCCTGTTAAACCACTGTATGGTCTTGGCCACCGTGCTGCACCTTAGTTTCAGGGTCTTGGCAATCTTCTTACCGCCTAGGCCATCTTTATGTAGAGCAATAATTCATTTTTTCAGATCCTCAGAGAGTTCATTGCCATGAGGTGCCATGTTGAACTTCCAGGGACCAGTATGAGAGAGTGAGAGCTATAACACCAAATTTAACACACCTGCTCTCCCTTCACACCTGAGACCTTGTACCACTAACACGTCACATGACACCATGGAGGGGAAACGGCTACTTGGGCCCCATTTGGACATTATCACTTAGGAGTGTACTCACTTCTGTTGCCAGCAGTTTAGACATTAATGGCTGTGTGTTGCGTTGTTTTAAGGGGACAGCACATTTACACTGTTATATAAGCTGTATACTCACTACTTTACATTGTAGCCAACTGCCATTTCTTCAGTGTTGTCACATGAAAAGATATATTTACAAAATGTGAGGGAGTGTACTCACTTCTATGATATACTGTACATCTGCTGCAACACTAACCAATCCACCTATAAGAAAGGTCTCTTGTGGTTTTAGGGTTACTAGCAGTGAATGACTAAGATATGCCCTGATCAGACAAAAGCCTTTTCTGTAGGCAAAATAGAGCTGTTATCAACAGCCCATCCAGTTACCCTTACGTTTTTGGATGTCATCATCAAACTGAAAACAAACATCTAACGATGTTCACACTGTGATCACGGGTATAATTGGCAGCTACTAACTAATTTAGTAATTTAGCAGGATGAGTGCCAGCATTTGTTTATTTAAAATATATGTATGCCTGCCTATTTTAAAGCACAACTCACAGCAACAATAAAAGTCCTGAACTATAAAAACCATAAAACAGTAAAACCCCAACCCAAACCCCAGCACTTCAACAGCTGAATGCCCCAACAACCAACCCCAAACTTCCCCCACTCTAACCCTTAATGGTATGTGGGAATGACCTCAAGAAAAAGGAAGAAGATCCACAGTCTAGGCAATACTGTGATAAAAGGCAGGTCAGTCTGCAGATGGGGGAAAAGAAGCATTTTCACAAGAGACCTTCCCTAGTTTTCCAGAAACTAAAAAAGAGAGGAAGGGAGAAATACAAGATTCTGCTTAATGTATCCTTACAGTAGAAATAATACTTTTGTTCCTGGTTGTACTTCTTTTCTGGATAACAATTCCAGTGTTTGGGTATAAAGTTATGTCTTGATGGCCTTCTGAAAGGCTAAAGAGGGGGAGGTGTTTGCCAGATGAATTATGGTAGGAGGGTGTTCCATAATGTAGGAGCAGCCATGGAAAACTCTCAGGCAATTCCCAATTAAAGTAGGAAATGCCTAGAGAAATGCCAGAATTCTCTTGTGGTATTGCTGTTTTCTGTGGTTTAAGTTAAGCTCTTACAAAATGTTGAGCAAGGGAACAGAGAAAAGGCCTCTTGAGCAAGAACAGCCAAGCATAAACTCCCCACCCCTGGCTAGAATTTCCAAACTAAATTTTGCTTCTGAAGGTTGCCTTAATAAATATGCAGCACAGCTCAGGGGAAAAAATGATTTGAATGCCAGGAATGGAAGCCCCATCCTTGGCTCTTCTTCTTCATTTGGAAAGAGTATGAAATGAGATGGAACAACATCGGCAGCTAACACTGTAACTGTAGAATCTAGTGTGTGAATGGTAAATGATCTTATTCAGTTCACGTCAGTTCAAAGTATTTTGTTATGGGTCACAGATGTTTTAAACACACATTGTACCTGCAGGACAAATGTTAACTGTACACTTCACCTCCACATACAGGATATCTAAAAATATTTTATATACCAAGTAAACAGCTTCACTTCCTTAAATTGAGTCATAGTAACAGAGTTTGGAGAATGCACCAAGTTTACAGAGAGATAACTAAGGCAAAGGGTATCTCTGTACGGCAGAAACTGTTGCCCATGGGTTGGCTCCACATCTCCCTGCTCCCCAGCTACCGTATTTTTCGGAGTATAAGAAGCACCTTTCCCCCCCCCCCCAAAAGGGGGTGAAAATTTAGGTGCGTCTTATAATGTAGGCCCGCCCACCCACTGGCCCTCATCTTTGGCCTCTGCCTCTCAGCAGTTACCTCCTTGGAAGCAAACAGCAAGAAAAAACAGCTCCTTTCAGCTTCAGCACAGCCTAATTAGCGCAAGTTGATTAGATCGGCCTCCCGACTGATTGCTCTCAGCTGTTTTGCACAAGGTTCTGCTGCTTGCTGCAAAGAGGTAAATTGCTGGAACAGATTTTTTTTCCTTGTGCTAATCAAACTATGCTGAAAACGAAAATGAAAGTAAAGCAGGCTGTTTGCTGCAATGAGGCAAAATTGCTCAGAGGCAGATTTCTTTTTCTTCTTTTCCTCACCAAAAAAGGTAGTTGCATCTTATACTCCAAAAAATACGGTAGTTACAGTGTGCCAGGAATCATATCATTAGCTAATTTTTTTTTAACACTGAAGCGCTGTGGTGAAAAAAATCATCCCATTGCCAGGAACTTTTGCCTCATCCTGCCTTTAGGCTCTCCTACTCCTTCTAGGTCAGGGAGTCCCAAACTTTACTTTATTTATGTATTTGTATCTTACCTTTATTATTATTTTTTTTTACAAAGAACTCAATGTAGCAAACATATCCAACACTTCCTCCTCCTATTTTCCACACTACAACAATCCTGTGTGGTGGGTTGGGCTGAGAAAGAGACTGGCCCAAGATCACCTAAATGGCATTCATGGCAAAGGCAGGACTAGAACTCATGGTTTCCTGCTTTCTGGCCTCATGCCTTAGCTACTAGACCAAATTGATTTTCTTTTTGCCATCACATTTGCCTTTAGTGTCCCAGAGGTGCTTTTTCAAGAGGCAACTGGACTTTCTTGTTTTTTCTTTGAAGATGTTTCGCTTCTGATCAAAGAAGCTTCTTCAGCTCTGACAGGATAGTGGGGAATGGAAGGATTTCTATTCCTTGCAGACAGCTGGTAATTTGCATTTTTTTATAGAGTTGTTGAAGCACTTGGAGGTTTATCTGTGTCCTCAGGCTCACCTGAGTAGTGCTCCTGGTTCCTGTAGTCTGCAATTTTTTTCTCTCTCTGGAAATCCATTCCTACTCCCATACCATTCAAAGGGTGTTCATCCCAAATTGTATAGCTAAGTCTGTAGAGATTCTCAGACTTAAGGATTCAAAAAAGGTCCACAAGAAAGATACATTGAGGTACTTTTGAGGTACAAATTGGAAAATTTTGTTCTAGAGGGTAAACCACAGACTTTTCTCGCATCTGTCAGCTGTTTCTAAATTGTTCAGAAGGAAAGCACCTTGAAAGTTTTGTAGCTGTCCTTTCTTTGCAAACATTCAGACTTTTCCAAGATACAAAGCATCCCATGCACGAGTCACCTTTATCGGGTAGATGCGCAGCATATAAATTTAATAAAATAAATAAATAAGAACAGGAGACCTAAGGGTAGTTTTTCTATAAAGTATGTGTTCTTTCATAGAATATCTTTGCACATTTCATGTACAAGACTCATACTTGCCAATAAAAAAGCATTACAGAGAGATAACAATTCTCATATCACACACTTATCACCTGTGAATAGAGCATGGAAGTTTTCATTCTCCTGCTTTGCTACTTAGCTCTGCTCTCCAGTCCACCTTCTGGAGAGGACTGCTCCCTGCTTTCTTGAAACTCTTGATCACTTTCACCAGTAGCAAGTGTGCACCACACTGCTAAGCATGGCAATTAGCAGATGCACTAAGCACAAGTCTAGAGTTGGAGCAGAGTTAGCCACAGATGTGGCTGTAACTAAAGGCCATCTGGAAGGGAGCAAGAACTTTCCATGGGGTTGGAAACACCTCTGGAATTTGTGGTCATTTGCTGTCTGTCCTGTAGAACTGCTTGGTTTCATATTGATAAATTCCCAGGACAGCAGATGCAAAATGAAAAATTTGTAATATCAAAATACAGTCTTCTTTAAGGACCTCTATTTTTCTTTGCTTTTATTTAATTTTGCAATGGGTTGATTCTGCTGCTTTTCTCATAAACTTAACTCTCCACAAACATCCCTCTTTTTATTGGTTCTAAGGTTATATCCCATAGGAAAAAATGTTTATGGGACATATTTCTATTAAATCCTTCACAATCGAGGGGTAAAACATTTTTTAAAAAGGCAAAAATAATAAAGGTAAAAAGCAGTATAAAGCAGTTCGCAACTTGGGCATCCTCCTGGACTCACAGCTGTCTTTTGAAGAGCATATGACGGCCGTAGCCAGGAGGACTTTTTATCAGGTTCACCTGATTCGCCAGTTGCATCCCTTTCTGGATCGGGACTCATTACACACGGTCACTCACGCCCTTGTCACCTCACGCCTGGATTATTGTAATGCTCTCTACATGGGGCTCCCCTTGAGAAGCACCCGAAGGCTCCAACTGGTCCAGAATGCGGCCGCGCGGGTGGTAATGGGAGCAATGTGGCGCTCTCATGTAACCCCCTTCCTGCGCGAGCTGCACTGGCTCCCAGTGGTCTTCCGGGTACGCTTCAAGGTTTTGGTTACTATCTTTAGAGCGCTCCATGGCTCAGGACCAGGGTACTTACGAGACCGCCTCCTGCCACCAATAGCCTCTCATCGACCAGTTCGCTCCCATAGAGAGGGACTCCTCAGGGTGCCGGCGGCCAAACAATGTCGACTGACGGCCCCCAGGGGGAGAGCCTTTTCTGTGGGGGCACCTACCATCTGGAACAGGCTTCCCCCGGAGTTACGAAACATCCAAGACTTACGCATATTCCGCCGTGCCCTGAAAACATTTATATTCCAACAAGCTGGTCTGGCCTAACTCTCCCTTTTTAATTGGCTTTTAAACTGGCTTTTAAATTGGGTTTTAAACCTCTTTAGATAAATTTGGATGTTCTTAATCTTTGAGCCTAAATTACTTAATCTGTTTCTTAATAGTTTTTAACTTCTATATGTATTTGTATTTATTATGGCTGTTCACCGCCCTGAGTCCTTCGGGAGTAGGGCGGTATACAAATATGAAAAATAAATAAATAAATAATAAATAAATAAAACAAAAGGAAAGGAAAACTGGGTGTGAGGATACAGAAGTTTCAAAAGAAAGGTTAAATATTGGCTGTGGATCTGAATTAGAGGTTAAATTATAGTCTAAAATTCTATTCTTTCTCAGATCAATTCATAACTAACTTCATTCACATACATACACACACAAATTTGCAAAGCAAATATATAACCTGGCTAAGATGAAAAGTTAAACCTCAAAGTCAGACCTATGAGAAGATCATAATATATTGAGCTGCAAGTAACATGGTTTGGTAAAGATGGAGAGAGAGTCAAGGTTGAGGTTTTAATACCCCACCAACTATGTCAAGGCATGAAGGAAACATACATCACAAAAAATTAACAGAATTTGTATTCTGTTCTGAGAACCAAATGCCACATATATTTGATCAAAAAACGAGAAAATTTACTGGACAAGATACCCATCACTGGGGCGTTCGTTTGCTTTCAAATTAAATGGAAAACATGTATATTTACTTTATTTATAGCAAGGCAACAAATTCAATTACAGTAATTTGTTTAAAGTTATTAAATAGAAAACCTTATTTTGCATTTGATACATTAGTCTAGGGCTGTGTCAGACCTTTGAAGTAGTCCAGATAAGAAGCACAACCATGAATACTAAAATTACTCATTGTAAGGTTGCAGAGGCAGTCTTGCATGTCTGAAAGTAGCTCCCCCCTCCCTCATTTTTACTCTCCCCAAATCTAGGAAGGGTTATTTCTGAAACACTCTTTCTACCCTCCAACCTACTTTAGACTCAAATTTTGTTTATCAGATCATTATGTAGGCTGCAGTTCTTCCTCCTGTCTCACAAGGTCATTAATTAACAAAAGAAGATAACAAGGCTAGCAGGAAAAAAATTGAAACATTAAGATGGAATGGTTTGTACTGTACTACTGAAACTCAACATTTCTTAGAATTGAGGCTTATCAGTTGTTTCAGCACTTGTTTTCAACTGAACAGAAATTTCACAGTAGGGCAGAATATTTCAAAATGCTTGAAGGATGGTTGAAACAGACTATTTCAGGCATAAAGAAGCTTACTCTGAATGTGAAATAGTGCCAGTTCATGCACTGAATTAGCTTCAATTCACTTGTCTACTGTTCTGGTTTTATTGTTTATTTATTTATTATTTATAAATAATAAATTTGATGTTTACATATCAAGGTTGTAATTATTACTTATTCTCAACTTTTTTAATATTGTAATTTTTAATATGTTGTTGCCTTGGAATAACTCAGTTTTGAAAAGTAATATACCAATGTATAAATAAGCATAATATTGGAATTTTCTTCCTAAAATAAGCAAAGAAATTTGTCCTGCTCTATATCTATGGAGATTCTCAGTCATCCAGGTTATGGTTGTCCCAAAGGTGCTTTTTCAAGAGGCAACTGGACTTTCTGATTTTTCTTTGAAGACGTTTCACTTCTCATTCAGTTGGATGAGAAGCAAAACGTCTTCAAAGAAAAACCAGAAAGTCCAGTTGCCTCTAGAGTTGTCCTGCTCTAGGTATCTCATAATTTCAGGTTGCAGATTGTTTGATATTTGGATCCTAGCACTGTTACAAGGGAGATGCTTCTCTCCCCCTCCCATTCCTCCATTTCCTATTGCTGAATGTTTGTCTCTGCTTCAGTTCCAGGAGCTCTTATTTTCTTTTCACTGACAGTAACCAGGCTCTACAGCCTGGAGGCCCAGCCAGAGAAGGAACAGAGAGCGAACCCTCCCCCTCCCTTTCCTAACATGGAAAGAAATATATAGCTGCTTCACTTATCTTCCCAAGGCGGAATGAAAGCTGCTGGGGAACAAACAGAGATAGAGGATGGAGAGGGAGAAATCTTTTTACATCTCTTCTAGGAAGCAAAGAACTCCAGTTCAGAGAAGGGAGATGAAATAATCCAGGCCCAAACCCAGCCAAGAGTTTACACCCAAGAGGCCTATTTTCTGAGGTCCTTTGTGACTACCTGTTGCTTTCCACTCCTCAGGCAGTCAACCCCCAAGTGCTGCCTGTAGTCTAAACTTTGGTAAATGTGACTGCAACAGGCAATTCTTTCTCGATGATTGGCTCCTTGCCATGTTCTGCTCCTCCAAAAACCTTGGGAGACGTTTCTACACATTCTATCATCAAGCTTTTTAAAGATTGGCCAGGACAGGCCACAGCTGTTCTGGAATAGAAAGACCCAAGTCCATTCAGTTACTTTGTCACCCGATACATAGGCATCAAAAGTACAATAAAATAATAAATCACCTTCTAGTCTTTGATGAAATAACCAAGTGGCTTCTAAGGAAACTGCCTTGTTTTTTTTCTGGCTCTGAGCACTTTCTGGGTGCAAATTCTAAGAGTTATCTAATTAAAAGACTCTGTTAGAACTTTTGGATGAATTCAGCAGAGTGACTACAATCCTGGAAATCTCAACTTTTATTTTAAGATGTTTTTTGGGGGTGGTGAGAGGATGGAGGATCATGTTAGTTGGCAGTTTCTACAAAATAAGCAAAGGAAGTCTCTAGAGATGTGCGATAAGGACTGTGGTATGAGGAAAAGAACTTAAGCATAATTATCACCCACTGTTTCTGCCATTTCATTTATACTTTGGACACATATTTCCTCATTCCTCATCTCCCAAAGAAATCAAACACCATATGTTATATATTGGAAACTTTCCCCTTACAAATTATATATAGAAACTGTTAAAAATTTGGCATAAAGCACACCAGTGTAAAAAATAATAATAAATCTATGTATTTTTTTAAAATGAGTTCCAGTCACTAGGATGTTTCTTAGATAAGGCAGCTTTACTTTTCCAATGTGACTGAAAAACATCTGAGAGATATGATGTAAAGAATATGGGGCAGAAGTGACTAATGCAGCAATGTGCTCAAGGATTAGCCCTTTTTTTCCTCCAGGAAGCAGGAAAATTACAATGAGAAGAAGAATTTGGAGCAAGCCAGGTGTAGCAAAAATCCCAGTTGTATATCATGAAAGATCTTGGAAAATGGCTTTGGAGTAGGTGTAGAAAAGGCATTGTTATTAAAAGGAAATGACAACTATCTTAAGGAATCTAAGCAGAACTGTCTAAAAATATTGCTTAAACAGCCAAATATAGACTGCTTCAAAAGGAAAAAAAAAAGGATGGATAGGTTTTCCAGATGCCTAGCTTTACCATTTAATAAGGTGCCTTCAAGTCACTGTTGACTCCTAGCAACTGCCTGGACTGGTTCCTGCAATCTTCTTGGCAAGTGGTTTTCAGAAGTGGCTTGCCCTTGCCTTTTTCCTATGGCCGGGAGGAAGTGACTGGCCCAAGGTCATCCAGCAGGCTGTGTGCCTAAGGCAGGAGTAGAACTCATGTAGAGTAGAAATCATGGCCTTCCAGTTTCTAGTCTGGTGTCTTAATTTTAATTTTATGACCTTTTTTGCCATGGTTGTTAGTGAATCACCGCAGTTAAATGAATGTGATCATTTGTGCTTTTAATAGGCTGTACACCGCCCTGAGTCCTCTGGGAGAAGGGCGGTATAGAAATAAAATTATTATTATTATTATCATTAAGCAAATCTGCTTTCCATCATTAACTTTGTCAGAAATTGGCTGGGAAGGTTACAAATGGTGATCACATGACCCCAGGACAGTGAAGCTATCATAAATACATGCCAGGTGCTAAGCACTTGAATTCTGATCATATGATAATGAGGATACTGCAATGGTCGTGAAAACCAGTCATAAGTCACTTTTTTCAGTGCTATTGTAACTTTGAGCAGTTATTAAACGAATAATTGTAAATTCTGTATTAGTTTTATTTACTCTTACTTTGAATCAGAAAACAGAATGCTGGGTGTTTAACTGAGTGCTTGCTTCTCCCCAGCAAAATTGGCAGAAATATCTAAGTAACCTACTAAGAAGGCCACAGCATAACTTACATTCAGCTTCACAACAGTTTGATTTTTCTTACAAGACTTCCCTTTTCTCAAACTAAAGATAAAAAGTAAAAGTTTCCCCTTTCCAGTTGTGTCTGACTCTAGGGGGCGGCACTCATCTCTGTTTCTTAGCCAAGGGAGCCAGTGTTTTCAAAGACATTTCCATGGTTATGTGGCCAACATGACTATATACTGAGACGCATGGAACGCCCACACAGTAAGGCCTGAGTTTTCAGAAGTAGCTCTGCTATGCTTACCTACCACACCCTCTGTGTCCTATTTTGGTTATGGTGAGTGACTTGTTCATGAATGTGTCTCATTTACCACTACCATCACATGCCATGATCTCAGATTCAAATCTTCTTCCTCCTGCTCTTCATCGTCAGGTTCAGAGAAGTGCAGGCTGGCTATCTTAAATGTTAGCACCAACTCTTGCAATAGTACATCACTAATGAAGGATAATATTTTGTAGCTCGGAGTTGGAATGCGAGATCCTTGGTGGTCTCTGAGTTTGGCTGTTTTCTTACAGATGTTTCATTACTGGTAACATCATCAGTGCTAGTCCTGGTTGACTAGCACTAATGAGGTTACCTAGTTTGGGTAATGAAACATCTGCAAGAAAACAACCAAGCTCAGAGAGCACTAAGGACCCCACAATACATCACTTTTGATAGCTCATTTTTAGGAACTCCCACTTACCTTGGGTTCCTTTTCCACTAATTTCTCTTGCCAAAAATCATGCTTATTGTTTGATTAAAACCTGATTTGCTATACAAGCTCTCCAGCAGCCATAGCAAAAAATGGTCATGGAGGCACAGAACCCTTCTGTTAGATGAGAGGGTCCTGCAGTGTGGCAATTGGTGTTGCTAACCTCCCTCATCCATGTGACAAAGATTGTTTCCAAAGACAATCTTTTGTCTACCAAGGAAAATGCTACTTTTGTCTTAGATCATCTTATTTTCAGCCTAGCTCAGCAGCAGGCTGACAATGAAACAGGTTCTCCTGTGAGAAAAGGTCTTCAACCTGGGATAAGAGGGGCTTTTACAACTGAGGAAAGGTGTCTGTGTGAATGAGCCCTCAGCTTTTCACATGGGTAATCAATCTCTCTTGGACAAACTCCTTGTATCATGCAGGTCAGCACACAATTCCTGATATACAGCTCTTTCTTGATCTCTCACTTCTATTGTCTTTTTCTCTTTTTGAACTCACTGGCAAACTCCTATTAGATCAGGAAGTGGTTCATTTGGTCCCAGTTGCAATTTAGCCTCAAAATACATAAATTTCCCTGAGATTTTCAGTTACGCCAGTTTTTTGGGATAAAACCTTACATTCTAGAAAAAAACAGAACATTCTGGCAACAAAACATTCTATCTTGCACATAACTAGTTCTGACACTAGTCAGTGAAACACTGAGACTCAGGAGGTCATTTTTCTATTGTATTCCTCTTTGTTTAGGGAAAAGACAACTTGGACCAATGGGTAGTAAACAGCAATAAGAACAATGAAAAGTTAAACATTAAGAATGAGCCACTTGATAGTATAAGCAACACAACTGTGGAATAAGGCTGTCTTGAAATGTGGAATCTCTTTTCATAAGTATTTTTGGGCTGCAATGGGATGAATTGCAGACAGGTGTGATGGTGTGATGGCCTAACAGTGAAGATGCTCACTTCCCTCTCGGAAGGTTAAGAGTTCTATCCTAGGTAGAGACAGATGTTTCTCTCTCAGGACGCTAAGAGAAAATATCCACGTAAGCGTCACGAAGGGCATCCAGCCAGCTCCATTTAGTTGCCCCAACCCTAACCAGAATTAAGGGGTTACAGGGTTGTACAAAGAAAAAAAAAGTAGGATGAACACCTATCAGATTTGCAATAATGATGTCATGGATTTAAATGGATGACCTTTGAAAATCTATCCAGTTATGAATTGTTGGTTTGCTCTTATGTTTTATTTTGCTGTGGCTGATTTTGGAGGTGGCTGGGGTGGGGTGGGGTATCAGAAAGATACATCCTATTCTTTTATTCTTCTTGTGCCAGTATGAAATGTGTTAACCCATAATGGAGATAACTGGAGATTGAGTGGGCTCCAATTCTTGTTACCCTTTGACAAAGCATTGGAGTTCTATCTCTTTTCCTAGTCATTTGGGCCAGTGAGTGGGATCAATTGTTTATCTTTGAGCATGGATATATATCTATGCATATGTGTTGTATTAGATGATGGTTTGTGTCTTAATTTAGTAAGCGGCCCAGAATAACTTGTGTGAAATGGGCAACTATAAAAATATCATAAACGAATACATAGATGTTAAACAAAGAAGTAAGACTTTTTTTCTCCCAAAACCCAGTGACAGTCAGTTGCAGAGGGAGATGCAAAGGAAAAAAAAATAATCCCAATTTTGTGTTTGTTTCCCTCCCATTATGTTAGAAACTCTAGTTACATAGCTTTTTTTATCTTACCAATGTAGAATGTGTTAGGAGCGGGCTGGTCTTCTAGTGATGACTGCAAAATGAGCGAGGTTTGTGAATCATGACGAATCCATAATCCCACACCAAGAATGATCCCTCCTGCCAGCTGAAAAGAAATGAGGGGTGGGGGGTGAGGAAGAAAGCAGATAAGTACTTCAGGTATCCCATCAAATAAATGGAAAGGTGTTCATACTATAAACACTTCATTAAAATATGACAAATAGTGTATATAGAAATCTACATTCTGAAAAAAAAAACCAATCATCATATCCATAAAAACAACTGATTTATAAAATTAAGATTAAAAGAAACCCCATGCTTACACATCATTTTATACTTACTTATGCTTTCTGGCTTCATTATTTTTATAAATAACTCAAATCAGTGTGCTTAACTAATACTCCTTCCTCCTCCTATTTTCCCCACAACAACCCTATGAGATGAATTCAGATAAGAGAGTGTGACTGTCCAAAGTCACCCAGCCACTTTTATTTTAAGGCAGGCCTACAGATAGTTTTTGATTTACAACTCATTTAGCAGCCGGCACTGAAAAAAGTGACTTATGATTGTTTTTCACACTTACGACTATTGCAGCATCCTCCATGATCACTTGATCAACATTTGGACACTTGGCAATTGATTCATATTTATGACTGTTACACTGGCTACGGCAGGGGTGGGCAAATGTGGCCCTTTTACAACCTGTGGACTTCAACTCCCAGAATTCCTGAGACAGCTGGGAGTTGAAGTCCACAGGTTGTAAAAGGGCCACATTTGCCCACCCCTAGCCTAGGGTTATGTGATCACCTTTTGCAACCTTCTGGCAAACAGAGTCAATGGGAAAACCATATTCACTTAACAATTGTGTTACTAATTTAACAACTGCAGTGATTCACTTAATTGTGGCAGGAAAGATTGTAAAATGAGGCAAAATTCATTTAACTGTCTTGTTTAGCAATATAAAATGTAAATTCAATTGTGGTGGTTAAATTGAGGATTACCTGTACTGTAGAACTCACAGCCTCCTGCTTTCTAGCCTGGGGTCTTAACCACAGGACCAAACTGGTTCGAATATAATTATGAAGAAATACTTTGATAGAAGCCTATCTTGGTGACTTCTTGCTTTTGTATTAGTGAACATTAATCCAATTGTCAAGAGACATTTAAGTACCCTTCACCAATTTCAATTCACTTATGGATGACAGAGAACAACCAGATCTATATGACTTCGGAAAGGCTAAGCAAGCTTGGACCTGATCACTCCTTGAATAGGAGACTACCAAGCAATTATAAGAAGTTGAAAAGTCATCCTGAAAGAGGGCAATAGCAAACCCCTTCCATATTCTTCACAACAATACGTGAATGATTTTTATGCAGGCAGAGCAATCAAGCTTGACATAAATACATTATATTTATGCTTGCTTTAAGCAATTAATACAGAGATTAAAGTGGTATAGACATTTGATAAAGGAGGCTCTACAGGCCTTTTGGCATAATTTTTTAAAGCATTTATTTGGCAGGAATTGCCATGCCGTCCAGATTTCTGTGAAGCCAATTCCATCAGCAATAAACTGCCCAACAGAATAAAACTTGCAGTGCAAATAGAGTTTATTTCCCCACCTCTCATTTCTGACTAGCATTTGCCCTATCTTACAATCAAGTAAGTATTATATATGGATGCTGGATGGATAGGACTATGTTCCACATTTATTTTTCTTCCCTGTTCCTATATACATGTTTATATTGTTTTTAATCTATTGATTTTATTGTATACCTTTCTTTCAGAAGATTTTGCACAGGAAACTGTAAAATAAATAAATTTTAAAAATCCTTTTTAATCAATTATCTGTGAATTACAAACCACCTGATTTCACCTTTTTATAGAAAGGAGCGTTGGTCCTACCTGATACGTTCCTTCTCGTTGAGTGGAGACAGCAGCCAGTGTGGGTAGTGCCCATCCAATCAGCTTGAAGGACTGAGTCTGCCAATTATTTTTAGTCCCACCCTTGTTGCTGGGCAGGCCAGCTTTGGCGAAGACTTGAAGACAGACTCGGCGTGTGGGAGAAGAAGAAAACATCAGGAGAGAGATAGGACAGGAAACAAGCAAGGTCCAGCCCAAGAAGGGAGGGTCTGGCTGCTGTCTCCACTCAACGAGAAGGAACGTATCAGGTAGGACCAACACTCCTTCTCCATTGAGAGTGGAGACAGCAGCCAGTGTGGGACGTACCCAAGTTCGCTGTCCCGGAACCAAGGGGGGATCCTGCTGGACCGCAGCAACCTCCCCGGCAACAATCTTTTGAAGGACCTGGTGTCCAAACGCAGCCTCCGCCGATGCAAACTGGTCGATCCTGTAGTGTCGAATGAAGGGTCCAGGCGAAGACCACGTAGCCGCCCTACAAATTTCCAGCAAAGGGGCCTGCGTCGCCCATGCAGCCGTCGTAGCCGCGCTGCGGGTGGAGTGAGCCGTCAATCTCGAGGGTCGTGGAAGAGAACGAAAATCGTAGGCCGCAGCACTAGTCTGCCTAATCCAATGACCAATGGTAGAAGACGAGACTTTACAACCCTGGTTGGTAGGCAAGAAAGAGACAAAAAGAGACTTCAATCGGCAGAAGGAAGCCGTCCTTTTCAAGTAGATCCGCAATGCCCGCCTGACGTCAAGGGCATGCCAACACCATTCCCGTGCATGAGAAGGCCGAGGGCAGAAATCAGGTAGGATAATTTCCTGCGAACGGTGGAATACAGAATTAATCTTCGGCACAAAGGTAGGGTCCAAACGGAGGATCACTCGATCTGAGTGGAAAACACAAAGGTCCGGGCGAGTAGACAAGGCAGCGATTTCCGAGATGCGGTGGGCCGAGGTTATGGCCACCAAGAAGGCCACCTTGCAAGTGAGACTGATGGTCCTGATCGGCTCGTATGGAGGGCCCGTAAGAGATTGTAAGACCAGTGGAAGGTCCCAGGTTGGATATCGATGCAGCACGGGAGGGCACAAATTCTTGGCACCCCGGAGAAAACGTCGGATTAGGGGGTGCTGAGCCAGGGATGACAAGGAACCACAGGTAAGTACAGAAGATAATGCTGCAATTTGCCGGCGGAGAGTGTTAGGAGAAAGGCCTTGAACCAGGTCCTTTTGCAAAAACATAAGGATATCTACAATGGAAGGTTGAAGCGGCGTCACGTCGCCCTGATTACACCAGGAACAGAAGGCCCGCCAGATGTCCGAATAAATGCGGCCAGTAGAAGGACGCCGGGAGGATTGTAATGTGTGAATAACGTCCGCTGGAATGTGTACTGCCCTCAAGGTGCACCGCTCAACCTCCAAGCGGTCAGGGTGAACCAGGCCGGGTCTGGGTGCGTCAGAGAGCCCTGTGAGAGAAGATTGTCCTCGAGGGGCAAACGCCACGATGGGGTCACCGATAGGGACACGAGGTCCGCAAACCAGGGCCTCCGAGGCCAATGAGGCACCACAAGAATCACTTCTTCTCGCTCAGATAGAATTCTGCGGATGACCCTGGGAATGAGAGACGTCGGGGGGAAGGCGTACAGAAGGCCCGACGGCCATGCAGTCTGAAGAGCGTCGACGCCGGCCGCACGAGGGTGCGGGTATTGAGAGAAGAACTGCGGGAGTTGGGTGTTCTCGTGAGTCGCGAAGAGGTCAATTACTGGAAGGCTGAAGCAAAGACACAGGTCCCGGAAGACATGCGGGTGGAGGTGCCACTCCGCATTGTCGATTCGCCGGCGACTTAGCCAATCCGCTTGAATGTTCTGGACCCCCGAGATGTGCTCCACCCGTAGCGAACACAGGTGGCGTTCCAACCAGAGACCCAATGCCATTGTCACTGCCAGAAGGGACTTCGATCTGGTGCCCCCTAATCTGTTTAGATGCGCCTTGGCAGCGACGTTGTCTGTGAGGACGAGGATGTGGGCCCCGGAGATCAGATGGCGGAACGACTTCAGAGCAAGGAAGATCGCCTGTAGCTCTAGCCAATTGATGGGATGACAAGCTTGCGAGGAATTCCAAGTCCCTTGAGCCAGATGACCTTGGCAATGGGCACCCCAGCCCAGGAGGCTGGCGTCTGTCATCACCACCACCCGATGGGGTTCGAGGAAGGAGCAACCCGCAGCGAGAGCAGGGGAACGCCACCACCGGAGAGATCGGCGCACCACAGGAGGAAGCGGGATTGGTTTCGATGATGTGCCTCTGCCTGCCTTCTGCAACGGCAAAAAAACCATTGGAGCTCCCTGACGTGGAGCTGAGCCCAGGGAACTATGGCTATCGCAGATATCATCTTTCCCAACAATTGGGACAAGATAGAGGGAGACACCACCCGACACTCTTCAACTTGAGCGACCAACCGCCTCAGGCTATTCTGCCTATCGGGGGAGAGAAAAACCCTGCCCTGAAGAGTGTCAATCAGGGCACCCAAGTGTACAAGGCAAGTGGAGGGAACGAGGTGGCTCTTTTCCAGATTAATGGAAAAACCATGGGCTGCCAACGTCTCCACTGTCAGACGTATGTCTAAGGCAGCCTGCTGCGGCGAGGGGGACAAAAGTAGAATATCATCTAAATAACACAAAAGGCGAACTGAACGAAGGCGGAGACAGGCCGTCAGGGCAGCCAGCACCTTCGTAAAGGTGCGGGGAGCAGATGAGAGGCCAAATGGTAGAGCCCTATACTGGAAGTGTATTCCGCCATAACAAAACCTCAAATATCGTCTATGGGAAGGAAGGGTAGGGATGTGGAGATAGGCCTCGGTAAGGTCAATGGAAGAGAGGAGATCGCCCCTCCGAACACTGTCAAGAATGGTCCTTAAGGATTGCATTTTAAATTTACGATATACGACATACCTGTTCAAACGTTTCAGGTCCAGAATAGGACACCCCCCCCCCGAAGATTTGGGGACTAGAAACACCCTTGAATAAAAACATGAACCTTCCTGACCCTGGGGAACAGGCTGAATAGCCTTGATAGTCAGAAGATGCTGAACCGATGAGTCCATAAGGGACCGCTTTTCGGGATTACGAGAAATCGGACTGCAGACAAAGGTGTTGGCAACGAATTCGATAGCCAAACCAGATCTTAAGGTGGCGAGGACCCACTGATCTGAGGTGGACTTCTCCAAAATGGAGGCGAAAAGACCCAATCTACCGCCAATGGGAGGGTCTGGAATGCAATCAGCGACGGCGACGGGCGAAACGACCTCCTCCCCCTGGAAAGGGCCGCTTAGAGGTAAACGGACATCCCCTGACTGACCTATCCTGCGAGCCCCAGGGCCTAGCAAAGGAACCCTCACGCCTATAGAAAGGGGAGAAGGCAGAGGAGGACCCCCCCCCATTAGCACCTCGAGCCGGAGGACGAGGTGGGTAAGGAGAAAAACGGGACTCTCCTCTACGGTAGGTAGCAGCTAACATTTTCTTTTTATCCCTGGTTTCCATAAGGAAGGGGTCTAGGGCTTCCCCAAACAACTTAGATCCATGAAATGGGACCGACGCCAATCACCATTTGTGCCTGGCATCCGCCTGCCAATGGTGGAGCCAGACCAAGCGACGAGCCGTGACAGAGGAAGCCAATGACTTTGAAGCAAATCTGGCGGCGTTCAGAGTAGAGTCGGCAGAAAATTGTACAGCCGCGACAATTTTGTTTAAGTCTTGCCGAATTCAGGAGTCGCCTGGGGGCAATTTTTCTTGTAACTGCCGCAGCCAGAGCAAGGTGGTCCGGTTGAAGAAGGAGGCGGTGGTGGCCACCCTAATCGCCCAGGCAGAACTTTGGAAGACTCTTTGGAGCACAAGTTCGGAACGACGCTCCTCAGGACGGAGACCCTCGACGGGCTCGCCAGGAATATTAACGTTAGGAAGCAGAGCCACAACAGGAGCGTCAATAGAAGGCAGCTGAAGAAGAGCGTCGAGATCCGAGAAGACAGGAAAATTCTTCCTGTCATTGGATGAGAGTAGAGGAGCTGAGGCCGGAGACTCCCACTGGCGCTTTACCACGTCCAAGAAGAGAGGAGGTGTAGGTATAGAAGTAATAGGCCGAGCAGGTTCCACAAACATGGGATCCAAAGATCCTGAAGAAGACTGAGCCGGGGCCGGATTAGCAGAAGGAGAAGACAAACGGGCCGTATTAACGGCCTTGAACAATAAGGATTTAAACAAGGCCTGCGGAAAAAGGCCGGTGTAGGATGGTTGGTCCGGCGGAAGGTTTTCATCCTCCGACAAATCAGAGTCAGCGAAGTCCACATCAGTCAAGGCCGAATGATGACTGGAATGAGAACAAGTCAGAGATTCGGGCTGAGTCGAACGAGCGGAATCCTGAGTTGTCCGCTCCGGAGAGGCAGGAGAAGCCAACCTAACTGACCCCTGCCGACTCGAGTAAGAAGACCGGGCAGCTAAAGATTTTTGTACAGCCGTTTCAATCATTTGCTGGAGTTGAGCTTGGTTGAATTGGCACGATACCATGTCTGAAGAAGGAGCAGCGCCAGAATCAGAAGGAGGGGGGTCCTGAAGGACCGCAGAAACTTGACCAGCTGGTTGATTCGATGAATCCGAGCCCCACAAGTTGTCCTCGGAAATGGTAATCGGACAGTCTTGAAGAGACAGCTGGTCTGGAGTAGGGGGTCGAGGCACCGATGTAGGAGCTGGATCAACCGTAGCAGAAGATGCTTGCGTAGGAGGAGGAGGCAACTTGGTACTCGCCCTTTCACAGAGTTGGGATAAAACCTTGTCCCTCCGTTTCTCCATCTTGGAGGGAGCCGACAGGCTATGCTTGGAGTGATGGTGAGAACGGGAGGAGTGTGAAGCCGAGGAAGGGACTCTAGGGGCCACCTGAGCTAATTTTTGGGTAGCAGACAAGGCGTCTGATTGGCCAGCTTCAGTGGAACCGGCCTTCCGGCCGTGTTTAGACTTGAAAGGGGCCTTAGGCATAGCGGATGACAACAGGCAGCCACAGCAAATCAGTAACACAGAGGTGGGAGCGCTAGACTCCACAGATCAGAAGGGAGCGTGATAAAACTCCACACAAAAGGCAGCCCAAAGATCAATAACTTGCACAATGGCCACCAGTCAGTAAATGAGTCGTAGGTTAAACACTCAGAAAATGCAGAAAATGGAAGCTGTGTCAAGGCCAGGCCCCAGAGTAAACGAAGGGCGCAATAAACGGGCGCGTGAGACCCCACCAACACAGATATTAATAGCGCGGATCTGGGGCGCTAACGGCCAAGGAGAGGGGGCGCGAGGCTCCGCAATTGGAAATAATTAGCCACCAGCCCGGCTGTTGCGAGGCAAGGGAGGGGGCACGAAGCTCCACAAAGGCAATCATGCAGCCGACGATCTCAAGCTCAATCAGTCACTCAGCAGAGCAGTACTTTAATGAAAAAAGGCAGTAGCAGAAGATCCGCAGCAGAAAGAAGCCTCCTCAGGTGTTTTATCAGCAAAACCATGCAGAAAAATGGCACGGCTATCAGCGGCGGGAAAAAAGTTCGTTTAAAATGGCGGGCACCACTAGCCGCGCTTGTTGAACTCCTCAGTTAACCACGATACAAACCAACAGCCAGGAGGGGAAGAGAAGGCACAGGAGGCTAAATACGAAGAAATCCAGTCCTTTAAGCCTCACCCTGGTAGGGCTAGGAGGAGGGGGAATGGGAAGAATCCCCTTTGCAACAGGGGGAAAGCAGAAGCCACGGCGCCCCAAACAACTCACAAATACGAAGTCCGAAAACAGTCCAGAGTCAAATACCGGAAATCTAGCAGTAATCAAGCAGAAATCCAAGAAAATAACCAGAGACAAAGTCCCACACGCCAGTCAGAGCTGAAGGACTGAGTCAAAGCTGGCCTGCCCGGCAACAAGGGCAGGACTAAAAATAATTGGCAGACTCAGTCCTTCAAGCTGATTGGATGGGCACTACCCACACTGGCTGCTGTCTCCACTCTCAATGGAGAAGAGTCCCAGCGATTTTTGAACTGAGGTAAATGCCTATGACTACAAGTTACACAAAGCTCTGCTAACATATTTAACAATCAAATTAGTTTAACTATTTAGCTAATATTTAACTATGACTACTGTAGGGTTCTAGACTTGAAGAGCGATTGCTAATTTCTGTTTTGCATTCAGTGCCCAATTTCAAATTCCAGGTCTTGAACAGGGACTGCTGATGTTCCTTTGTCTCTGGAAATACTCTAGTCCCTAAAGAAATCGACTGAATAGGTGTTAATGCAGAGATTGAATGTCTGCTGAAATTCAACCAGGCACAATACAGATTTTCTAGCTCAATTTTTTTTCAGTATTAAAGCCAAAGCATTATTTTTGAAGAAACGTAGAGAACAGACAAGGAATTGATTTCTGTGCCCAAAAATTGTTTGTATAGAATATTATTTTTACATAGCTTTTTAACTATCAAATATATATTGTAGATATATAGCTTGTGAGTCTATAATCTGTGTATGTGTGTGTGTGTACACCAGAGGTCTTCAAACTTGGCAGCTTTAAGACTTGTGGACTTCAACTCCCAGAATTTTCCAGCCAGTTATGCTGGAAGTTGAAGTCCACAAGTCTTAAAGCTGCCAACTACTTTGGGGACACCTGGTGTACACACACACACAAAATATGTAGATAAAATGCTTAAGGGTCAATCTGAAACACCCATTCAATGGAGAATGGGTGTTTCAAGCAGAATGGGCAATTTAATCAACAATAATCCATAGGTTTATGGCAGATTAAAGCCTCTGGATTATTGTTGATTAAATTGCCCATTCTGCTTGATAGTGGTGATGTTAATCAAATGCTCAGCTATATCAGTGGATTCTTATTTTAATATTCATTTGCTTTGGGATTAAGACTTCTCCTCTTTTGGGCCATTTGGGAGGCAAAGGTACATATTTGAAATTTTGACAAGTACACTAAAACAAGATTTTCATCTTCTGCTTTGAAAGCTGCTAGATATATTTATTAATAACTGTTTACATTTTAATCAAAATTACATGAGAAACTGATGCTGTGGTGCAACTTAAAACATAAAAATAACAGGAAAGCTGTTTTATTGGAATAGCTGAACTTAATAAAGGTTTAATACTTTAAATCAGCTGGTTTTGAATGGCTATTTCAAAGATTTTAAGAAATTAGGTTTTCAATTTGACTTACTTCCAATGGTCCAGTGTGTTTGAATAGAAACCAACAGTTCACTTTTATAAAACATGAAATGAAGGTCACATTTGTTATATATTTAAACGTGAAATGAAAAATTGGAAATCAACAAACCCAATGTGATGTTGAATTATATTTCTAAACACGGCAGTCATCTCATGAAGAAGTTTGGCTCTATCAATCTTGGAATATGGCAAAAGAGGTAATTGGATTTTAGGTAACTGGAAAAAGGTTGTCCTCCAAATGTTAAGAAATGGATCCATGATATTAATTTGTTAATCTACTTTGGAAAAGTCTCTGTATTCTAAAAGTGAGAAAATGATACATGTTGTATATGGTCTTGATGTAATGTTAAGCTTCATAACTGAATTAATTTATATGGCTATTTATAGTTATTATATGGCTATTTTCCCTGTTAATTACAGGTAATTTTGTTAAGTTTATTTTAATCACTATATTTAGTTTCTGGCTTTTTTCCCACAATATAATCATTATTTACCCTTTTTTGAGTTGGTGACATAGACTTTTTTTTATATCGGTATTTTAAATACAGGTTTAAATACTTTAGATACAGTTTAAAAAAAACATATCTTGAAATACCCAGTTTACTAACAACATGAGCAGAAATAGATACAGGGTGAAAAGTGCTTCAAAAAAAGACAAAAAAGTGCCATCTGGGTATTTTTGACCTATGAAGGGTCTTTTGTACAGAGATTGCCAAGTAATGAATATGTATGTGTGAATTCATCTTGCTAGCTTGGCAGTTGCAATAATTAGCCTCAGTTACAGGGCCTGATTAAGACCATGGAAAGAACTGAAATGCAGAGAAAGCATAGAGAAGAATGCAAATTAAAATACAAACTGTTTCAGTGACAGATTTAAATAGAAAAGTATGAAAGGTGATTAAGCAGCAATGGCACTTTATTACTTTTTATTACTAATATTTCTGTGACACTCAGATAGGCATACATAGAAAAAACAGAAGATTAAAAACTACCCAATAATAAATAATGCATATTGTAACAGCAAGGACCAACAAGGATAGAAAATCTAAGATCCCCAAAACTTTTTCCTCAAGAACTTTTACTTCTTTACAGAAAATTCACTAGGCATCAAGATACTATACAACTTTTCATAATCGGCAGAATTAGTACGTTATAATAAGAAATAGGACCCAGATTGTGGGGGCAATAAGCTGACTTTGTATAAATATACAAAAGTATGAAGGCTATTGCTTAATGCATTGTAAGCCGCCCTGAGTCTCCGGAGAAGGGCGGCATATAAATTAAAGCAAAAAAATGAATTGGTATTTTTTAAAGGCTGCTTGTAATAATTCCAACTCTACCTGGCAAATTGCCAGTATAAAGGACATGCAAATTAAAGAGTCTAAGCACTAGAACAGAAAAATAAAAGTAATGTTGTAAATATGCAAGAAAAAATATCCAAGCATCAAACAGAAATGTTAACCACTCCATTAGCAAATGTTACTTATACTGAGCTAGGCAATCTATAACATATTTTTATACACACATATGCATACACACACACTATTATTTTCACCCACTTGTGCTTTAGGAAGTTTGGCTAAAAACAAAGTATACCAAAATGAACTTCTAAGCTCCCCCCACCCCAAAAAAAGGAATATTCATCACATCATTACACTACACAATTGAAGTCTTCTATGCAGTAGACTGAACAAATATTAAGGGTTACAAGATTTAAAGGCACTAACACATTAGTAAAACTGGAAGACCTATAATGTTAGAATTTTAATGTCAAATCATAGTATAATATGAAAAATAAAGCAAAAACCCATGGACTCAAAAGGAGAATTGATCAAATCAGCAAACTTCATTTGTAGGCTGCATATGTTCAGCTGGCAAGTAGATCAAACAATCAGCCAACACGTTAAAGTCTACTTGGGATTTTATTTGGCTCCTTCTTGGAACTAAAAAAAACTATTTTGTATTGGCACAGTAATCCCTGGTTTGTATTGTACCACCAGATAAAGAAATAAATTGCTGTTCATAAACAGGAATAAGAAATTGAAACACACTCACAAATTCCAAAATTGTTTTTCCATTCAAAATCAAAAATTTTAACAAATGGAAAACTCATCAATGTCCATTTTATCAAGCAAACTGTTTTAAATGCCCTTCAGAAGATTACAAGCCAGTGGTGGGTTTCAATTTTTTTTACTGCTGGTTCTGTGGGCGTGGCTTGGTGATCATGTGACTGAGTGGGCATGGCCAACTCTGTCACTCACAGCAAGGTGGGGCGGCACCTTGCTGTGAGTGACAAGCTGGCAACGCCCACTCAGTCACATGACTGATGCTGCAGAGACAAGGCGATTTCCTACATACCTCCTCCCCATCTTCGGCTGACAAAATAAAAGCCTGCCTGCCAAGCAGCCCAGACTGGAAAATGCATGGCTGGGGCAGAGGAACGTTTAACATGCTCCAAACTGTTGCTGCAAACCTGGGTTTTGTTTTGGGGTGGTTTTTTTGATTTTTGCCAGAAGTCCCTCGGAGATGCACTATTTTTTACCGAACAATTTTTGCGCTGTCAAATCTTACTGTACCTCGTTATTGTGGCGCTGCTTGTTGCTGCTGTGGTCATCGGGGCTGCCCAAGTAAAGAACCGCACTGGCTCAGCTCAGCACGACTGTGAGGAGCAAGAGGGGAAGCCAAGGCTCTCACCCCACAGTGGCCAACTTCGGGTGCTCTCGCTCCTGTGCGCGCTTTCCTGCTCCGGTTCAGCGCTCCCAGTGTGCGCAAAGAGTGTGAAGGGAGGCAGACACCGTGTTGAGAAGCCAAGAGCAAAAGTAGCGGTGGTGAGGGCAACAGGGGTGTGTGATGTGTGCTAAATCAAAAGCTTGGTTTTGAGAAAAAGAATGTTTTGTTGGATATAAACGTCAAAAGGATTCAATCTCCAGCAAATTGCATTGCATCTAGGCTCCAAGATGTGTTTTTAATCTTTAAGTGCTATAGCATGCCAAATTTCTATTGGGAAAGCTAATTAGATTCTTACATCAGATTCCCAGATGAAGCCAGCACTCCATTAGGCCTCTAAGTGAAGTGTTAGGGAGACTGGATCAATTTCTTTTTTCCACTTCTATCTTCTTAATCCAAAATGGGTCCTCGTGTTATTTGTAATAGAGTATATAAACAGTAAATTCAAACAACTGCTGGGAATATAATTCATATCAATCTGCTTGTTATAATTAAGACTGAAATTCCACTCCTGCCTACGAGTATGAAGGGCCTTCTTGATCTTTTACTTTTTAAATATAACTTTTATTAAGTGTACCATATCACTGTTAAGTCATGCTGAGAGAAGGAAGTATCTATGAGGTCGTAAAGACAACATGTATTTCCTCCAGCTGTCCTTTGATTTGGAATCAGACTGGTAAATTGTTTTCCTTACTATATATAAAGGCCTTTCTATCCTTTTGAAATTCACTTAGATTAATATTGAATCACAAAAGGGAAATCCTTTAATTTTGTCTGGACTGATAAAGCACAAAAAAACTTCAACAGGAAACAATTGTCCACACTATTTATTTGTTAGATATGTTACATCAAACCTTTCCTTCAAAAATAGGTACACATACTATTCTCAGGATTTAGATACAACCACAAATGTATATGCCCAATAGTATTCTACATATGGTTTTTTTGGAGGGTGTGTGTGTAGGTGCCTACAAGTCGGTATTGATTCGTGGTGGTTGCTTGAATTCCTGCAGTTCTGTAAGAATTATTTTCAGAACTGATTTGTCATTTGCCATAGCGATGACAGTGACTGGCCCAAGATCCCAAATTTGGCTTTGTGCCTAAGGTAGGACTAGGAGTCACACTCATCGTTTCTAACCTGGGACCTTAACCATTGCATAAAACTGGCTCTCTTGCTATTTACAGCAGGGGTGTCAAACTTAAGGCCCACGGGCCGGATCCGGCCATGGGGTGCTTAGATCTGGCTCATGAGGCCGTCCTGGAAACAGTGAAGGACTGGCCCATGGTGCCTCTGCCAGCAAAAATGGAGCTTGGGAGTCCGTTTTCAGCCACAACGGCCTCCTGAGCTCCATTTTCACTGGCAGAGGGATGAAGGATGATGTTGTGGCCGAAAACGGAGCTCGGGAGCCCGGTTTTGCTGGCAGAGCGCTCAGGCCACCACAGGTGCCTCTGACACAAGTGACATCAAGCTGGCCACACCTACCCTGGCCATGCCGACTCCAGCTCACAACCATGATGTGGCCCTCAATGAAATTGAATTTGACACCCCGATTTATAGTAAAAGACAATTTATTTCCAACATTCAGTCATCAACTGAATATTTTTTCTTTTCCTCAAATTTTCTTTCTCATACTTTAAAGATAGGAACATTTGCTGTCCTCCAAGCATGTTCATTCTCCAGAATTTCTCAATACATAAAGATGCAGTCAAATTATCAGATCGCTTTAGTATCCCAGGATACTAAATACTAATTTAGTATTTAGTACTAAATACTACTACATTTATTCTATCACTGGAGGTTTAATATTCTTCAATATATGTAGGTAATCCTGCTTATGTTTCTATCAAGCTCTAGCTGTAATTATAGTCCTTCAATCTACTCTTCTCAATTGCTCATGGAACATCTACACTCTTGTAGAGTGCAGAGGGAATGGCCTCAAAGGACAGAAGGAAAAACCACTACCAAGACAAAGGTTCGTTATAAGGGGGATAAGCTCAGGCCAAGAAAGTAACTCGAGTAAAAATCTCAGAAAGGCCTCTGCCTAGTATTGGAAAGGTTTCTCCCTACTCCATTTCCAATGTGCATCAATTTTAAGGTGTTGTTTTTTTGCAGTTGCCTTTATTTCCTCTACTTGTTCTATTTTATTTTCTCCTTATTTGAATAATTTCTAATCTCTCTCCATCTTTTATATTTCTATTAGTTTCTCCTGCCATGGAATTCAACTTGCTATTGTCTGTTTATTAAAATCTATTTGTTAAAATTGAAGGCTATTACAATAATAAGTTGAATTCCATGACAATTCCAGGCCAGCTGTCTATGTAATCTTCACTATTTGGCCTACTTCTCCATTTCCAATATGTATCCTTTTTGTTTTTGGTTAGAGTTTTTTTAAAAACTTAAATTTGTTTCTTCTACTGTGTCCTATTGCATTTCCTCTCCATTAGAATAGTTTCTAATCTTTCTCCTAAATCTTTTGTTTAGGATAAAATCAAAAACAGCTGATCCCCTTGAATCTTCATCTAGGATTCTTTAGGAGAAATGTCAGCCAGGCAAGTCAGAAATTTCCTGGAGAAGACGTGCTTGGTAGAATTTGTCAGGATGTCAGGATAATTAATCTGCCATCTTTGCAAATCTTTCAGTAGGGCAAGAAATAATAATGTGCTTGGCTGGAAGTGAACACAGACAATAGTATTGTTTCCTTTTAATCGCCTTATTTTGTTCCAGATGCTTGCAACAGCTCCACCAAATTCATTCCCATGGATTTTTATATCATCTGTTATAAATCTTCATTTATTTGTATATGAACACATTATAGCAACCAATGTATGCTAATAATTCTACTTATGCTTATTAATGCACAGTTCCCCACCTCCATATTAAGAGTTTGACATAATTTTGTTTCCTGTAAGAGGAAACATTTTTAATGGGCTAGTGGACAAATCTGAATTTTGAGAAATCATTGTTGCTGTTGTACTTGCCAATTCACCACACAACTGCAATAAACTGCAGTTACAAACCACTGATTTACCAGAAGACAAGCTGAATTTAACCCACCCCTAGATTTGCTTGGGGATCTCTATCTCACCTGTTTTTCTTTCTTGTTTTGTAGGAAAGTACATCTTCTATTGTTAAGAAGATATACACATCTTCAAGCAAAGCAACCTATATTGCAGCAACCTGTTCATGGCATCTATTTGGAATCTGGAAGTCTTGTTAGAAATAAAAATAATGCTGGACCTTTCCTTTGCAGAATGCTCCCTTCCTAACTTTTAATTTTTATTGCCCCTCAGCAATACACTGGGGAAATTGGTCCTATTCTGAATTCTGGTAGTTTGGTGGTTGTTCATTTTGACGTTCTGCATTTTATGAATTTTCATTCAATAGTTTTATTTACCTCATGATAACTAGTCTTTGAATTCCTCCTACATGGCATAATAATCTATCTGAATTCTTACTTTTGAAGTTTCACCTCCAATTTGCCTCCTACTCAAACTTTAGTAAAACATTCTTCCTAGTCCTTGTGAAAAGCAGCCTATTTCATGTTTGTAGTCCTTTATCTTGGTTGAGGAAACCATTCACATGCAGTAGACTTTTCTTTTCTCTTCCAAAGGCAGGAAAGGCGGATGAGAAGACTGCCAGAAATTCTAAGTTTGTAAACTTTCATTCAGAGGCATCAAAATCTGTTATGTTAATTGGGTATGTCTAGTTTCATGAAAATAAGGACTAGAGTGACATGATAGCAGTGTTTAATATTTTAGGGGCTGCCACAAAGAAGGGGGGGGGTCAGCCTATTCTCCAAAGCAAGAAGCAATGAATGGAAACTAATCAAGGAGAGAAGCAAACTAGAACTAAGGAGAAATTTCCTGAAGGGTTAGAACAATTAATCAATGGAACTTGCCTACAGAAGCTGTGGGTGCTTCATCACTAGAGGTTTTTAGGAAGATATTGGACAACCCTTTGTTTGAATTGTTAGAGGGTTTCCTGCTTGAGCGGGGAGCGGGGGTTGGGGGTTGGATAGAAGACTCCAAGAACCCTTCCAACTCTATTATTCTGTTATCATTTGTTCCTGTTTGGATGAGCAGAGAGGGTTAATTCTCAGAGGATTTGATAAGTCTTTGCATCTGTTCCATCCCCATCCTAAAATTGTACTTCTAGGAGATAGTACATTTCACAAGACAATGGATTTGTGTATGTATTTTTTTGGGGTTCTTTATAGAAGAATTGCCAACTACTACAGTTATTATCTTTGTCCTCTTGCATAAACAATTGTATCTTTTCTCTTCAAGGCTCTTTTTTCTTGCTCAGTATGGTCTCTGTTTCTTTTCCAAAACTTCAGAATTTGTTTCATGTGCAAGGATCTGGAAGCTAGTTGAGTTCCAGCACTGCAAAATCTATGTATTACTCAAAGCCACCTGTCTGTGACCTTCAATTAGCCCAAATGGTGCGTCACAGAACAATTTTTTTTGAATCAAGGCACCTCAAATTTGTTAACTTAAAGAATG